>OW964560.2:37377251-37977251 GCA_943138885.2 Tholera decimalis
AGCAACATGGAACCCCAGAGGCCTATAAAATTAATGCTAATGGCCTAAGGGAAGTACATACTAATTAAACTTATATAATTATACGATTAATTGACATATTATCAATGTATGCGTTATATTATGCATTATATTCATTATGATATAACAGTTTAGTATGTAACAGTAAAATGGGGTTAACATCATGTAATTATATAGATTATATAGATATTTTCTCTGAACAATGAAGCATTTCGTCTCATAGTTCTTTTGTATTATAATTACCAGATCGTTCATTAAATTTTGTAGCTGTACTTTAAACAAAGTTGGTGCACTTACTATTAATATTATATGGAATGAAAATTCGTTGACAGATTACATTGTTTAGCACTATAAGCTTCTGTATTGTGTTATTCCTTTGCGCCTTCCATCTCGGCTGTCATTCGTTCATCTGAGACAGCCTTTACGGGAATTCAGAAGACAAAAAATCAGATACCAGTCTTGCCAATATTGTGGTACTCAGCTACTGAGTTTTGGAAGTCAGATAGGCATCTGTTCCATGTATAACAATAGCACTCAGCTGAAGTCGCTTAGATTAAAACCGACTCCAACATAGTTGGAAAAAGTCTAAGTAGATGATGATGCGTTTGTTACAAAAATCGTGTCTTCTTCCTGGACGAAAGGATGAACAACCAAACATTTAAAAACTGCTCAAATAAACGCATATTTTTAAATTGAATTAGCAATGTGGGTAGAATTCACATTACTAGCAATCTTGTTAACCAATTAAACTAAGCTAAATATGCTTGTGTCTGGAGTGGATTCACAACAATATGGTAATGGGTACGAATCTTCGAACACAAGACCGACAGCATTAGGCTTTTGACGCTTCAATTCATATTTCATTCCACGCTCTTCGCTTCATTCTTTTTCTAACGCCCCGATCCGTTCTCCAGCTCCTGATCTCCGCTCTCTTCGGTATGGCCGCGGCTGCTTACGCCCCGCCAGCAGCATACCAAGAACAGTCCAACCGCCCCCAGGCAGCCTACGAGAAGAATGCCAGGATCATTGCCTTGGACTCTGATGTGAAAGAAGACTCCTTCAGATACAACTATGAAACTGAGAATGGAATCAAGGCTGAGGAACAGGGCCGTGAGGTAAGTGCATCACTAAGTTGAGATACTGGTTTTTGTTGGTTATACAGGGTAACTTCTTCCAAGCGAGTTTAATGTAGGAATAGGCAGGAAAAAAAAAACTATCATCATATAATACAAAAATAGAGTTGATTCAGTAATCGCCCTTAATTCAATAAAATTTTAAGTTAAACACTAATGTAAAATATGTTCTTTTTGTGCTCTCTCTCCATATAAACCTTAATACTGCCTTATTTCATACTCCTCCGTTTTTCCATACGGTGGTATGTGGTTTTAAAAAAGTAAAACACGTAACATACTATTTATAAAATTTCGAAAAGAAAATTATTTATAAAAGCTGTTACAAACGCGCAATTAGTTAATAAATTAGCCGGGAAAAAAAAACTAAAACTAAAAAGAGGTGTCACAATCAAGGTCCATCACAGTAATTATTAATTATCTAAAAAACTTCTATAAAAAATCTATGCCTGAAAATGAATCTATGAAGGAAAATGTATTATAATGTAAATTTTCATAATTTAAATTATTCTGGCCTAAAATATTATCTACCCGTACTGAAATATTTGTAAACTATGTGAAAATGAGGATTAGGTAAATACAACTGGATCTTGAAATTTTGAGAACCATTAATACTAATACAATACAATCTTTTTATTTCGGACTATTCAAGATTTTGTTTACGAATTAATATACATTTATGGTACAGTCTCCAAATTGAAGGCTTCTAGGTATTAACCAACATGTATAATGTGACACTTATGGTACGATCCGTCAAAGTAAAGGTAACGCTAGGCCTACGCGTAAAAACGTAATGTTATTAGGATACAAGTGAATATTGCCCATCCTCTCAATTATATCAGTTAATGGCTTTCCACACCTGTAGCTTAGGTGGTCTTTCTTGTACATCGCAATTTATTACCCTGGTTTAACAAATTAATTACACATTAAAGTTTTATGGCTTAATTATTTCAACAATCATAATTAATTTGTCGAAAAGGTCATAGAGAAACCTTTCGTAACTTTTAACTCACCGTTTTTCTTATTTAAAAACAAGCAAAACAACTAATAATGTGTAATTTATGTATTAAAGTTAATCAATAATCTAAATTAAAAGAAAAATAGATTTAAATTATCTTTTTAGTTAGACTCTTAAATTAAATTTTCTACAGCGAATTAGAATATATGTAGAATCTGCAATTAATGTGTATTAAAACTAAGCGAAATGGTTATTTTATATATGAAATAGCCAGATACTACCGTAAGTTCTAACGGTCGTGCCGTATCCGTCCGTTCTAAAACATTGATCAGCAGATGACCCAGTAATCTTTTTCTCAACGGCTCGCCCATATGAGGTGAGTCTGAAAGGGCACTGGCCAGTTAGGAAAGGTCAGTATTATGCAAAATACTTGTGGTTTCTAAATTATTAGATCTGTTTGTTTGGCCATATGGTTTCGGTATTACGCCAATGTAACAGCATAAGTAGCTATAGTGGCTAAATAGCTGTATATATTATACACTTCTGGACACATCTATTGGCCCACCTTGTATTTTCAGTTTCGTTTGGTCCTAGCTAAAATTTTATATTAGGTCGAGCAAAAAGTTTTTATGCAGTTTTGAACCTGGCACATTCACAATTTCATTCAATAGTCTTTTTTTGAATTTCGAACACAGAATTTAAAGAAACAAAAGACAATTTGGAGCCTGTTTGTTGATATCAAACAATCGAATACTAAGAAAACTTGGTTTTATTGGTTTACTTGGATTTAATTCTTGAAAAAGTGATTGATATCTTTGCTTTTGCAACAAACATTACTTATTCTTAACATTAAGGTGAGGTTCTATCAATAATCTATGGATACTTCACCTGAAGTCGCCGCCCAAGCTGTGGCACTTATTCAGGCCGGACACAGCCAAAGAAACGTGAGTGCTCAACTTAATTTAAGTCGATCTGCGGTCCGAAATGTTTATCGGAGGTACCTAGAGACTGGCGGCTTTGTTCGTCGCCAAGGAAGGCCACGATCTCGGGTCACAACTGAAAGGCAGGATCGATTCATCGTGACGACCAGCTTGAGAAATCGTCACCTTACCTCCATTGAGATACAAAACCAACTTCGCGACTTCCACGGAGTATCTGTGAGCGCTCGAACTGTTCGGAGAAGGTTAAAAGAACGCGATATGGTACCACACAAGCCAGCTAATGGGCCCAAACTAAAGCGAGCCCACCGAACAGCGCGCCTTCATTTCGCACGCAGTCATTTAAATGGGACACAGCAAGATTGGAGCCGTGTACTCTTTTCTGATGAGTCTAAAATTGTGTTACATGGCAATGATGGAAGGAAGAAGGTCTACCGGCGTAAGGGAGAGCGTTTCGCACAATGCTGCTTTGAAGAGAGGGTTGCTTATGGCGGTGGCTCATGGACTGTCTGGGGCGGTATATCCGCGAGCGGCAAAACTCAACTTGAGGTTGTTGCAGGACCACGGCTGCCAACATTAAATGCTGAAAGATACATTCGTGAGTGCTTAGAACCTCACGTGATACCATACGCGGACTATGTGGGCCCAAATTTCCTTTTTATGCATGATAATGCAAGAGCCCATGCGGCCGGCATCGTCAGGGAATATCTTCGGGATGTGAACATCACAGTTATGGACTGGCCAGCCAGAAGCCCAGACATGAACCCCATTGAGCACATGTGGGACGAGCTAAAAAGGCGTGTTAGGGCTCGTCAGCCAGTTGCCCAGACGATGCAGGAGTTGAAAACTGCCATAGAAGAGGAATGGGAGATGATCCCTCAAAATTTCATAGAGCGGTTGATAAACTCTATGCCTAATCGTATGAGAGCTGTGGTAGATGCCCATGGAGGCAACACGCGTTATTAAATTAAACCTTTATTTGATAAAACATGTTTTTTATTCAAAAATTAATTGCCTTTAACAAGGCGCATATCCGACTTGTTAGGCGTAGGTCCATGTCGTATGGTATTCTGAATTCAAATTTAAAACTATACGATCGAAAAAGATGGTAAAATGTATCAGGTTTAAAACTGCATCAACAGTTTTTGTTCAATCTAGCAATCATATTTCGGTAGGGGCCATCGAAACCTAAACTCTAAGGTGGGCCAATAGATGTGTCCAGAAGTGTAATATATAAAATCGTTTGCTTGTATGTACGGGGTAATCTCCGGAACTAATGATCCAATTTTAAATTATTTTTTTCATTGGTAGTAAGGTACATGTGAGTGTATAGGCTATAACTTACTTCGAAAAAATTGTCAATTGTATAACTAATTATGTGTCTTTGTACCTACAAACATGCTAGTTTCCAGCTAATAAATAGGACATGTAGGCCGTCGTTGCATAAAATCGAAAGTGAATATTTCAAACTTTTAATATTAGTCAATCTATCTTATTCATATGATTGATAATCACTGTCAAATTCATTACATAAGTATATCTTTTTTAATATTTTTGCAAAAGATAAAACTATTTTAAACACACTAATCATCTTTCAAGCAGTTCACATTCAAAGAAACATGTTTACACAAATATATAAAATTTTTATTTTACCAATTCAAATATCGAGTCATAATCATTATTGTTATTCAATAAGACAATTTTACGATTGCTAAGCTGTCAAAATGTCAAAGATATGACTCAAATTTGACATAATATTTTGACATGTCTAGATCAAACAAAATGATTTGTGCAAAACAAATTTGATAGACGTCAAGCGCTGTTATGTTACATGCAAACATTTATTGTACTTTATTAGATCCGTAGATAAAATGGTTGAACATAAATTATCATTAGTATGTGATCTATATAATCGTAAAATCATTAGGCTAATGTGACAAATGGCTGTATTACTGTATTTTAACAGAAGTTGTCGTATTTAGCTTTTATGCCATAGTTAGGGATACAATGTAACAAAATCGATTATTTTTTTGAGAAAACTATGAATTGACATTGATGTTAATTTATAGAAAGCACATCCATATCCTTACGAAAAATTTACGTGATATCTATGTGACATTCTTTACTTTTATTTTCCAAAACGGGAATAATTGACATATGTAAGTAAAGAGGATGCCAGGCTCGAATGGGATGGGGGTTGCGGAAATGTTTTAACGAGATGCCGTGGCCCCAGAGTGAAAGGGCAAGTAATAGAACAGGGTAGAATTTTTGTCAGTATAAGTATTCCGCTCCATCCAAAGCGCAGCAGAGTTATTTAGATGATTTTCCAACCAGAATAAAATAATTTAAAATGGGTTGCACAGATAAAGAACAACTTGGTGGAGAGCTTTGTCCAGTAGTACATGATGATAATTCTCATAAAATAAGCTCAAATCATAAAAGGTAAAAAATGTGACCTTCCCAAACCAAAAAATGTCAAGGTCAAAAGTAATAACAGTAGTAATTCATTCAATTTATTATTAACCTCGATCCTCAGTGAACGTTACAGTACGTAATAATTTAATGAGCATATGTTGCATTGACATTTAGATAATGACTATTTAGACCATTATGTCTTCTAAGACAAATGTACAATATAAACACACTCAATTACTCAATTTGTTTAGATGGAAAAATAATTATTTTTGGAATCTTTTAACATCGACTCATACAAATCTAATTTCTTGTCATAATCTTAATAATAGTAGGTAAATTAATAAAAAAATACCTACATCTTTTATATTAAGTACCCACATAATTATAACCTGCAAGTAATCTGTTCATTCTATAATCAAAATTAATATAGGTAAATATCTACAAATAATAAATAATTATTAGACGTTTCATTTTCTCCACAGAAAACAAATTAAAGCTAACTGAAATAATGTCAACTAAGAGCCTGACTTTGATAGAGGCTAGTGCATAAAAAGGGTTTCTATAAGAACCTGTATTATAGGTCACCTTGAACGTTGCATTTTGTTATGAGCCGGAGTAGATTTTGCGAAACATTCCTATACGGGTAAATTGTAGACCACATCATATAGACTTTATCAGCACATTACATCTTTCACGGTACATCTGGATGAGTTACGGCAAGACATCGGTCCATCTTTATGAGCCATAATGTTCTTAGAATCAACTATCGGTAAGATTCATGGCAGTAACTGGAACATAATGGGTTTAGTTTATTTTAGTGTCCAAAACTAGTGGTCCTTAATCGTGGTTTTTAATCAAAGAGTTAGTTTTGGAGTTGAACAAAGTTTCTTTAAATTATTTTAAATTCTCCAAAAATACTGTTATTTCAATGTGCTCTGGTAGACCAAAACAAAATTAATAGACGTTAATATTTGTACATATCTTCTGAATTTAAAGACATAGTAACCTACACCATTTATGTGTCACTGAACACAGTAAAGATGACTGCCATCAAAACCAATGAAACAATCACTTCATCTCACATCTGTTCCGTCATCTACATAAGCTACAACGATACTCAAAAAACGCCTTTTAAAATTCCAGGCTGACGGTATTGAAGCTCAGGGTGGCTTCCAGTACACCGGTGACGATGGTCAGGTCTACGCCATCAGTTACGCTGCCGGCCAGGATGGATTCCAGCCCCAGGGTGCCCACATCCCCACCGCTCCCCCAATACCTGAAGAGATCCTGAAGGCTTTGGAACAGAACGCTCGTGATGAGGCCGCTGGCATCATTGACGATGGTGAGTTGACATTTCTAGAAAGATTGGAAGTGGTTTGCTTAGAAGTAAATGAATCTGAGAGAAGTTTGAAGTTTAGTTTTGTCTACAGTACTCCACCAATAGATTCATTCTTGGGAGTAGTTTGGAGATGATAAAAGATACAGAACTAAATTTGCTATTAGAAGACATGAGTTAGAGAGGCTCAGCGCTAAGGAGCTTTTTCAAAGCTACCTTTTGTATGATTAACCATGGTTATTTCTTTTATCTAAATCTTTATGATGTATTTGTGATTCGAATCCGAATCATCCTTAAAATTTTTGCTTTTTTTTATCTAGTATAAGTTAAATTCTATCCACCTTTCCAAGAAGGATCTCATAAGGCTCTTGAACCCCCTTCTCTAACCATTGAGAATAATTACAGCTTAAATTTATGGTTAGGTGATAGGTCAACCAATTCAGTTAATTTAATGAATGTCTTGTCATGCACCATTAAGATCTCCTTACACGTCTCTAAATTGGTAATGGAAAACCAAACACCTGCTATCGTCATTAAAACATCAATTTGGAATGAATACCTAATTACAAATTATACGACCAATAAAGTGTTACTTCATAATATTTTCTGAGACTTTGAAGACGTTTCAATTTACGTTGGCATGGTTTAACCGACCTTACATAGTTAAGTCCTGACATATGGTACGGTGTTGCAAGTAGTGATTAAATCTAGACGGATCTGGGAAACTATGTTGATGGATAGAGATATCACAGAAGAGGTTAACCGTATATAGTTAAGAAACATAAAGCAAGTTAATTCTTTGATTTATCCTCAGTCGGCAAAAATATTGAAGGAGACAACATTTATTTAGAACAGCTGAAGTTGACCATTTCAATAATTTATTGGTACATTAATAACTAGATGATTACCCAGTAGGTATATGTACAGATAGACTATATGCAGGGTGTTATAGAAGTTTGTGATTACGTTTTACGGTGATATTTTGTAATAAATGGTAACAGACGCCAACATGAAAACTTGATCAAGATTTTAGTAACTTTTAACCCATTTTTGTAATAAGGTTAATTAAAATTATTTTTCCCTTGATTATAACAAAGCAGACAAGCATATTGGATAAGCCTCAGCCGTTATATTATAATACCAATCGAGATGTAAGAGTAAATTATACTCAAGTGGACATACAGCTGTGCAAATGAATTTCTAGAAATCCTTTTGTCAGTTTGTCTTTCTGTTACGAAATACAAAAACAAAGGCTTCTAGAATAGCACACTAACCAGCAAATCACTTTAGAATGGCATTCGTCAGAGACTAATAGTGACGATTAGTAACTACATGGGTAGGGCGCGGCGGTAATCTGTGGGAAATATCATAATTTTAACACGTTGGGTGGTGCGTCTAAATGTCTTTCATAGTCTGTAATTTGGAGGACTGTTCTGATTACATTTTTGAGGTATTATGTTGTTTATCCAGTTTTCTTGGTTTTTTTAAATTGCGGTAGAACGGTAATGTAGATTGGATAGTTGAAGGATATTGGAGTAATATGTGGAGTATGGCGGTAGCCAATAAAGTCCCTTGTAATTACACTGTTGCTGTGAACACTCCAGACACAAGCATATTTAGCTTAGTAGGAGGGGTTACCCAGATTGCTAGTGATGTAAATTCTACCCATATTGCTAGTACTCTGTTTAGAAAAAAACTAACTGTTAATACAGAAACGTTTATTATTAGATATATTAAAAACTTCTTTGGGAAGAAGTCCAACTCATCAACAATTTCAAGTAGTAATTAATAAATCAGCGTCAAATATAAGACTATAACAAGAGAAAGCTAAAGCCTACTAATTTCACACTTAAATCCACCAAACTTCCACTCCTGCTCATACCCTTTAAATAAACAGCATGAAGATCCAAAATAATGCAATGCCCACTTAAATAACAAAACATCTATAAATAGCTTAACAGAATCACCTGCAGCACTTGCACTAGTACACTGACCTTTACAAGATTACCCAATGACCCGTCTATATGACCGTAGAGAACCACCCTGCTTTTGCACCTTACCACTTTGAAAATAAAGTCTAAGTTTGTTTGTCACAAGGCTTGATAGACTTCTTAAAGCTTCCAATTTTCAAATGCAGTTTTGTCTGACTTTATGTTTTGGAAATAAGGTTCAATTTTGAGTGTGTTGTTGGGAAGCTAAGTTAGTAAATAATAATGCACGGGAACTGAAGTTTGTAGAGGATAATGGCTACTGTGTTACTGAACAATAGGTCAGTGCAGTGAAGGGAATGTCCCACGAAGATTCTAAGGTCATGTTTGTGGAGATTTGCGGCGATTACAACTTAGCGATATTGGGACAATGCTATATGGAACCTAGACTAATTCTGATTAAAATTTTCATTACTGATATTACTAAAGAGCTCGGGGCTTAGTAATAACAGCCGTACGGTTTGATGTTAAAGGTTAAGCAATACTTGTCAAGGTCATTCCGTGGATGGGTGCCCATCTTAACATATTGAGATATCTTCATGCCTTGAAAACCGCGCTAAGCTGTTGGTTCCAGTTGACATTTGTACTTCTTTGACTGTCATTACGAGTAGGTAGAAGCTAGAGGGTATCATGTTACTTACTATACAAGGTGCCAGATAAACGGGAAATAAAGTACATTGACCTTTTTCTAATATCTCTGCGTAGATACCCGAAAAACAAGCAATAACA
Source organism: Tholera decimalis (assembly GCA_943138885.2). Lineage (NCBI taxonomy): Eukaryota > Metazoa > Arthropoda > Insecta > Lepidoptera > Noctuidae > Tholera > Tholera decimalis. The sequence continues at coordinate 37,386,764 of OW964560.2, forward strand.
CCGACAACCGAAATTAAAAAAAAAGTGTTTTTAACCGACTTCTGAAAAAGGAGGAGGTTCTCAATTCGGATGTTTGTTTGTTTTTTTTTTTTTTTTTTTTTTTTTTTTTATGTTTGTTCGGGCATAGCTCCGTCGCTCGCCAACCGATTTGAAAAATTCTTTTTTTGTTGGAAAGGGTATACTTCCCAAATGGTCCCATGAAAATTTTATCGACATCGAACAAGCCGTTTCTGAAAAATCAACATAAGTCTAAAAAAAATATTTACATTGATGACCTTTTCGGTTACTCTATATTGTGTTTTTTGTTCGCGCGTTTTTAGTTTTTTGTAGTTGACATTTTGGCTTTTATAACTAGATTAATTACAAATTGACCCACTAAAAAGCGCGAAAATAAAAACTTTTTTGCAAAAAAATAAAACCGACTTCCATATCAAAACACTACAAAGCCAAAAATAATTTTAATTTCGGAAGGCGGTGTGAAAAAAAAGAAAATACAAAACCAATAACACCGACTACCGAAATTAAAATTATTTTTGGCTTTGTAGTGTTTTATTAAACACTTTTTTGCAAAAAATAAAACCGACTTCCATATCAAAACACTACAAAATCAAAAATAATTTTAATTTCGGTAGTCGGTGTTATTGGCTTTGTATTTTCTTTTTTTTCACACCGCCTTCCGAAATTAAAATTATTTTTGATTTTGTAGTGTTTTGATATGGAAGTCGGTTTTATTTTTTGCAAAAAAAGTTTTTATTTTCGCGCTTTTTAGTGGGTCAGTGAATTTTCCAAATCCGTTCGTAAATGACGGAGTTATGCGCGAACAAAAAACGCAATGCAGATTAAACGAAAAGATCATCAACGTAAATATTTTTTTAGAATTTCGTTGAATTTTCAGAAACGGCTTGTTCGATTTCGATAAAATTTTCATGGGACCATTTGGGAAGTATACCCTTTTCAACAAAAAAAGAATTTATAATTCGGTTGGCAAGCGACGGAGCTATGCCCGAACAAACATAAAAAAAAAAACAAAAAAAATCCGAATTGAGAACCTCCTCCTTTTTTAGAAGTCGGTTAAAAATGTAAAGGGTCGCGATAGATGTGGATTCAAGACAGATTTGTCTTTATTTCCGTTTGTGAAATAAATTAGTCAACAAAAATGTAGGAGGGTCAATGACTTTTATTCCAAGTTTATGTGCCGTTTGGTATAACTGGGTTGTGAAGGTTAGATAGGCAGTTATAGTAAAATACTAGCACTCAGTTACATCCAGTAAGACTAGAAGCTGGTTTCAATGTCGTTGAAAAAATAAATGGTTATAATCTGGCTATTTTTGTTATGAACAATAGACGCAAAAACGCACATTAATAGTCTTATGAATGAAAAATAAAAGAAGTGCAAAATGAGACGGTATAAAATATGCTCTACAATATTTTTATTATTCAGTCGCATCCAATTAGACTGGGAGCTGAATTCAACATAGTTGGAAAAATATGGTATTGCATATAAAAAGCCCATTAATAATCTGATCATGCAAGAGCGTGCTAAATGAATCAATGTCATAAATAAGATTACTTATTCCTCCCAATAATTTTACAAACTGTTCTACCATAACTTAAATTTCAGCTAATTAATTATAAGAGAATATTTTGTAGCAAATAATGATTTTAGAAGATGCTTATGTACCTACTGACTTGTTGCAATCTTTTAACATTCACAAGATGGGTGATCGATCGGTCAACAAAGAAGTCTTTCGAATGTGTGCATGCAATATTATAATATGTACCTTCTTACTCTTGCAATATTTTAATCAACTTATTGTATTATAGACATATTATTATTGGATTTAACATTCATTTGCATGAATTTTGAATCCAAAAATAATGTCTCTATGTAAAACAGCAGAAACTATTAGAACATAAATTGAAAAATTTGAAGTCTTTTGTATCTCCATAATTAAAGATTGAATTTTAATTATAGTTTTTTAATATTGTTTTTAACACTGACCTGTGAAAAAAGGATTCAGCATAATTTAAATATTTATAAAATTATATATTCCATTTATTAAATATTTTCTTCACAATTTTCCAGGTCAATACAACCCCGGCAAGTACGGAGATGCCCCCGCCGCTGCTTACCAACAGCCTCAGTTTGCGAGAGCACAGGCTTCCGCTGGCTACAGACAAACCTACAAATACTAAACATCCCAATATCAGTATTTAGCTATATTTCCTTTTATAAAACAAACAAAAATAATCAAGTAGAGCAGATTTTGTACCGTGTTTACACACGCATTCAAAGTAACAATCTGATTAGTTAGACTCTTATTAGTGTTATGATTCACAAATGAAACAAATACATAATGAGACGGTACGACATATGCTCTACAATATTTTTATAATGAGGCTCGTCTGTAAGTATATTTTGAAAAAAATATAATTTTGATATTTCAATAAGAAAACAATACTAAGGAATTAGTATTACGCCGTTGTCTCTGAATGTTTTTTGTGTGTCAAAATATGCTTACAATCTAGTAATAAAATTAAAAGGCTATCAATTAAATATGGAGTATGATAACATTTAAACGTGATGAGTATGTGTAATCTGATATAGTCATGATGGTTACCAGTGAGAAGTTGTGAGGGATGCAATTATTTATTCTATGAATAAAACTTATACTTTTTTCTACAATATACCTTTTGATTTTTATTACAATACCTACATACATACTGAATACAAATACATAATCACCCTATAAAGTTCCCACTGTTGGGAAACTGGCCCCATCTCTATGAGACGCGGTCCCAATGTGGGCTGGTGAAAGCTGCATGTCTTTGGAGTTTTGGCCCTACTGGTTTCTTCATGATGCTTTGGTGATGATGACAACTACACAAAGTAATGTCCACGACCTATAACTTGTAAGTCGTGTCTATAACAACTACAAAACACCTGCCCTCATTTTATAAGGCTCTACTTTTGTAGAGCCTAGGAAATAGAAGTTAATTAAAAAACACAAAACCACACACATAATTGAAATAATTTATTCATGATTGGTACGGGTTCTAAAGCGCACAAAAAATCTTCAATGTTTAAATTCCAAATAATATGCACACAAAACCAAACTCATCACATCATAATAAAGATGAATATATTTTATTGATATATAATATATACAGAAGCATTAGAAAGATCTTCCTTTTGTTTAAGTCGGTCAAAAATCTCATGATTAATAAAAAAAACTGGCCAAGTGCTAGTTGAAACGAAACGAAAAAAAATCACGTTTGTTGGTTGAGAGCCCCCTAAAATATATTTTTGTTGTTTTTAGTATTTGTTGTTACAGCGGCAACAGAAATACATCATCTGTGAAAATTCAGCTGTCTAGCTATCACGGTTCATGAGATAAAGCCTGGTGAGAGACAAACAGACAGCGGAGTCTTAGTTATAGGGTCTCGTTTTGACCCTTTGGGTACGGATTCCTAAAAAGTAGATGAACAAACAAAAATCAAGCAATGCCCATATAAAGAGAGTCTTGCAACTATTAGTAAAGATGGTACGACCTTGACACGAGGAAGTGGTGGGCGTTGTTAGAAACGGACTGTTACAGAATGGCTGTTGTAACAAATTAGATGACTGAAATATGAGGCTGTTTGTGGAGAAGATGTCGCAAGTAGGCTTGAACTTCTCAGTAGTTTGCATTTAGAAAAGGCGGTGTGAAATACCGATGCAAATAATATGATTCACAAATACTATTTCATTAACATTTTATTTACTACTTATTTACTACTGATTATTAACCACTAGTATATTGAATCAGATTTAAATAAGATGGATGTTGGGAATTTCCAAGTAATATTACAAATCCAATTTCATCCGCTACTATCAAACTATGCAAGATGTTCAAGCGACAGTGATATCTCCTTTTGATTTTTTTTTATTTTGATTAATTAATATTAATATTTATTGTGTAGCTGTATTTTTTAGTTATGACTCAATGGGGCTGAAATGTTCTCAAAATAAAAGTCCCCAAAATAAAATATAAAAAAATAATAATCAAATGATATAATGGTCTTTATTTTACAAGTTGGTTATTTAATAAGATTTTTACGCGTTATTTCTTTTCCATAAATTTAAACGAGATGAGGCCGGTGTCAAAAATGTACATACTCGTATAAGAAAAAACTCAGTGGACATAAATTAAATGATCCACATCGTTTGCAATAAGAAAAGTGCTGGTGTGTAGCATTGCCACATCGAATGGTAGTGCTGAATCTTTTCGAAGAAAAAGCAGTTTTTGTTTGGAAATGGCTTCCATTTGGTATGCTATGCAAACATTACATAAATATAAAGTGCATAAATATTAGTGCAGGGCTATTCTATTATCTGTTCGTATTGAATGGTAACGTAATCATTATTGTACTGTTCATTTAATATATTATTCAATTATTGTTGTATTTAGTTAAGATTTGTTTTTACTGCAAGGTGTAAACCTTTTAAAAATGTATAGTAATGTTATTAAAAATGAATTGAATGTATTAAACACAATGTAAATTGTTCCTGAGTTAATAGTAATAGTCATTATCACTGAGTGACATTCTTATATAAAAAATAGATCTGCCAAAAACTCCAATAATGTGGCCACTATAATAAAATTCAACAATGTGTGTGCATATCACATGCGATGCTAAAACGCTGATAGAATAGTAATGCGACAAATTTGTAGAACATATTGTAATCTACAAGTGTAGAGACACCATCAAGAATTATGTTGAACAACTTTTATAGTTAATACATCGGGCCTAAATTAGAATGCCGACTCTAAAAACGGTATTTTAAGCTTTATTTTAAATACCTCGCGCGTGAAGTCCACAGCTAGGTACTGTAAAATAATTATAAATACTACGAAGTTACCAACACTATGGACTAGAGTCCATAGTGTTGGTATCTATTTTTAAGAATAATAATTAATATCTAGGCTTAAGGAATTTATCCTCATAAAAACGGTACATGTTCACTTTTGCTCGTCACAATGCATATGATGATGTAGAACTGATGGTCAAGTACCAGGAGAACTCCTCAAAAATTAACGGCCATGCATTGGGAAAAGCAATATTTTGTAAAAGGTGATAAGTTTTTGACATTATGGCTTTTGTAACTAGGTAAATTATAAACCGACCCACTAAAAAGCGTAAAAATAAAATTTTTTGCCAAAAATAGAACCGACTTCCATAATACAAAACCAATAACACCGACTACCGAAATTAAAGTTATTTTTGGCTTTGTAGTGTTTTGATATGAAAGTCTTATTCTTGCTGTTATTTCTTGCAAAAAAAATTTTTAGTAGTCTTTTACTTAAATATAATTACTTAAATAAATACACTCTTTTGCAAAAAAAAACGGGCACCTAAGGAAATCTACGTTCTAAGGTCGATTTGAGTTAATTAAATGAAATTTATTGCTTTGACGTAGTCTGTATACTTATAATCGTGTAAATTAATGCGCGTGAAGTGAATTCGGGCAATTAAAAGAAGAAAAAAACGACGGATTCTTTAAAACCGATATACACGCCCAAACAATAAGAAGTGGTCTGCAATAAAGACAAGATTTTTTTTTTACTTTTTTTAATTAAATAAAGTTACAAATGTAAAAACCTAATAACGAGTGTGACCTCCTCTTGCCAAAATCACAGCTTGAATCCTTCTGGGCATGCTTTCCACGATGTTTTTAATAACGTTTTGAGGAATACGTTCCCACTCTTCTGCAATGACTCTTTTTAGCTCCCTGATGTTTTGTGGAGCAGGTTGCACTGATCTTACCCGTCTCTTTAGAACATCCCAGACATGCTCAATTGGATTGAGGTCAGGACTTCGAGCTGGCCAATCTAAACGACGGATCCCAACTTCTTGCATGTACGCTTCCACGTCGCCAGAACGGTGCGGGCGAGCATTGTCGTCCATAAAAATGGAATCTTCCACAAGTGCAGTCAATGTGGGTTGTGCATATGCAATTAGGACTTCCATTATGTACCGGTGTGCATTTAATGTTCCATTTTCTATGAAAACTAACTCCGTACGCTCCGTCGAATTAATTGCTGCCCAAAACATAACGGAGCCTCCACCATAAGGAGTGATTTCTTCGAAACACACTTCCGCATAGCGTTCCCGTGGTCTTCGCAGCACTCGCCGGCGTCGGTCCTCTCCACACAAAGAGATTCTAGCTTCATCAGAAAACAATACTTTATTCCAGTCCTCCAGAGTCCATGAAGCACAGTTCCGAGCAAACTGAAGTCGAGCAACACGGTGCTCACGGAGTAATTTAGGGCCCCGAGCTGGGCGGTAACTCCTGATATTGGCAGTAGTGTTGCCCAAACGAGAGTCTCGCAAGAGTCTTGCAATTAGCGATTATCCTATTGCTATTTATTAAACGGTAGTTGAGATCTCAGAACAATGTAACAGACTCTGTTAGACTATATAACAGAGTCTGTTACATTGTTCTGAGATCTCAACTACCGTTTAATAAATAGCAATAGGATAATCGCTAATTGCAAGACTCTTGCGAGACTCTCGTTTGGGCAACACTAATTGGCAGCCAAACCTCCTGACCGTCCACAAGCTAACTTCTACTCCTCTTACTTCTTCAAGGCTCTTCTTCAGGTCCACACTTGACGCTTTACGATTTCGCAACGCCTGACTCACCAAAAAGCGGTCATCTCTTGGTTATGTGCATCGTTTTCTTCCCGAACCGGGTCTTCTTTTGTCCGAACCGGTCTCTTGATACCGTTGCCAAGTCCTCTGGACAGATGAACGACTCACATTTAGCCGCTGAGACACGTAAGTTTGCGAACAACCTTCTTCAAGTAGGGCTATAATTTTACCAGCCCTTATCGCTTTATCACTCATATCAAAAAGTGGTATTTAATGTAAAAAGAAAGATTAAATTATTTAATTTGCAGAAAATATCCAAAAAGTTTTGAAATATCGTAATCAGTTAAAAATCGTTTCAGCAGCAATTTTAGAATAATCCACAATATTCATTATTTTTCTTTTATTAATTTCAAATTTTAAATTTGGAACGTAAATAATCATGCCAGGATGCTTCAAATAACATGCCAATACATCGTCAAATTAATAAAACCTATTCCTTGTTCTTCTTCATTGAAGTAGAGAAAAAAATCTAAAGTGCCCGTTTTTTTTGCAAAAGAGTTTATTATGTTGGGCCCAGTCGGTAGCCACGTTAGTCGTGGCCTCAGTGGCGTTTAGTAGTGTTTTTGTTTGTTTTGAATTCAGTAATTTTTTTATTCAAAAGATTTTTATTTTCTACTTTAATGTAATTAGATAATACTATTACTGTTAGGATCACCATGGATAGACCAGTTAAAGGTACCACCTGCAAGAAGGAAAATTGAATGGATAGAAATGGAAATTATTATTTATTTATTTATGAAAATGATTATATATAACTATACTACGCATTGAAAAAAAAAAACTGGTGGCCTAAAGTTCTTAATCTAGTATCTGTTGGCGCAACTGAAACAACTCCTTGGAGAAAAGAAACAGTAGAGGATTGGGCTGAATTAGTTACCTCATTTTCTGCATGTGCATTTTATAAGATAAGATTCGGGACTACGTTGAAGACATAACTGCTTGGCGATGATTCCTTCCTTCTGCACATGTGGCTTCCCTGGCTTATTGTAATTGCATTATTGACTAGTGTATTAACAACTCCACTTTCGTGAGTGTCTTTTTATTTTTCCCTACGATAATCCATCCGATTTGACAGATTTTCTTTTTGTTTCATTTTTATTATTAATTCATCGTTCATTATTGAAGTCTAATGTTGTCGCTTCTCAAGTTTATTTTAATATAATATAAAGCATTTTAATGAATGGGAGAACACTGTAGACTATTGGATTTGGTTTACAATTTTTTATTTATAATTCCATTGTACTGTATTAATTGGTCTATACTGTCCTCTCATACCTAATTAACATGCCTGTATTATGGATATATTGTAAAAATGATCTTTTGATTTGAAAAGAGTAACTGTGGAGTTTCTTGCCGGTTATTCTCCATAGAAAACGACCAATTTCGAACCATGCCCTAATTGCTGACGTTTTTTAAGTGCCCATGTAGGCCTGTGTGAAATAAAACATTTTGAGTTTGAGTTTATATGAAAGGCAGTGCTGTAAACTGCATTACGAATTAACATTAAACATTGTCCTAACATATTCATTTATTGGTGTTCTGCAAAGCAACGTATAGTTCCATTCTGTATCATCATCATCATATACAACGTGTAATTTAAAGGGTATATACATACCAAGTGCACGGCTTCTTTGGATGATAATAAACGATATGTCAAGGGTTTTCTAATCTTATGTGTACATGTGTGGAGCATATTAGAAATTTCAATACATTGATACCAGAGACCGAATTTTTCAAATTAAGAAGAACGAAGAGAATTATCGTTTTATTGGCAAGTGACGTGGAAAGTGATGACCCTCATAGTGTTGTGACACGTTTGTTGTTACTGGTATGCAAGAAAAATATGAAACCAATAATTTGGGGTCAATTCTGTGAGTCACTTATTTTGAGCTGAAACTTTGCATAGAGACTCCATACCAGATGTTGTCTTCAGTCCTTTTGGATAGATATGGGGTTTCCGTTACACGCTGTATATCATCCTTTTAACTGGTTTGATCGGCTTCTAATTTAACTAGATGCAGCTGAGTATTTTACATGGAGTGTTTTACATGGAGCGCGTGGCCAGACCAGTATCAGTTTTTTTGCTTCTGACTATCCGAAATGACTATCAAAGATGCCCAAATGACACCCGGGACCTTAAAGTGCATTCCACTAAACATTCCAACAAACTTATGGAATTCAGACCGGTTCAGACCTATAACGGTTCCTGGCTCCTAAGTGTTCAATAATTAATTTGTGTCATCTATTTAACTCAATTTATTTTTTTTTATTTTTTATTACATGCGGTATATCGGTTGTCATATTTTTTTTCCCATTAGTATTAGGATATCGTGCTTTTGCATTCACTGTCACGTCCACCAAACTAGCCAATACTATAATATTTAAACACTTCACTTATTCTTTCTTTTATACTAATAATTTGCGAAAGCGTAGCCACTGATATTTGATTTAATTTATAAGTTTTGTATATTTTTTTTTCTTCAAATTGTAATGTTTCTTTTAATTTGTTATACAAGTGATGTGCACGCCTTCAATAGTCATATTCATATTATATAAGAATACTAGTACTCACGCGGGGCTTCGCTCCCGTGGATTCTATCACGGTAAAAACATGACTCTCCTTTTTGCAGTCGCGTAAAAAGTAACCTATATCCTTCCTCAAGCTTCAAGCTACTTCCATACCAAATTTCATCCAAATCCACCCTGTACTTTCAAAGATTAGCGCGTTCAAGCAAACAAACAAACAAACTTTTCCGTTTTATAATATTAGTATAGATATGTTACAAACCATGTTTATTTTAAGTTGAATATGTCACTGGTGTGTCAATAAATACATAAATAAAATAAAAATTCCGAGGCACAAGGGTATCACATCGCTAACTTTCAAAGCAGCCCGCCCTCAGGAATAGTGACCTAGGAGGTTAAGGGATAGGATAGCCCCGCAGTCCATCCCTAGGACTACTAATAGGTCACTCTAACTTTGTTTGCTAAAGTCTGTCAAGTGTTTGAAGTACAGTAAATAAACCCCTATCTGTCATCTAACGTTGGTTTTATTCCACCGCCACCATTATACATTTAGAATTTCACTGAGCATGTCTACACCGAAAAAGTTACTAACTCAGCATTTTATTTAATTTTTTTATTAATATTTTTTTTTGGTTTGTGAGGATAGATGGATGGGTGTTTGTTACGCAAAAACTACTGCACGGCTCTGAATAAAATTTCATAAGTAGATAGTTGATTTCCTGGAATAACGCATACCTATTATGCTACTTTTTAGCAGCTTTTTGCTCCATCCGGGAATCGAACCCGAGACCTTATGCTTAGCAGTCACGCTTAATTCTGTATCTAGTGTTAAAATCGAGATCATTGTGGCTGTGTCAGCTAATGAATACTTTTTAGAATTCAGATAAAGTATTTTGAATTAAAAAGTAATAATATCGCTTTTTTACAAGCCTGCAACGCAAGCCTGATAGTAAAGAAATCAAATTATTTTAAACGCCTTCTAAAATCTATACAACGTGTAACGGAAACCCCATATCTATCCAAAAGGACTGAAGACAACATCGGAGTCTCTATGCAGTTTCAGCTCAAAATAAATGACTCACAGAATTGACCCCAAATTATTGGTTTCATAATTATGTTTCTTGAATACTAGTAATAACAAACGTGTCACAGCACTATGACTATCACTTTCCACGTCACTTGCCAATAAAACGATAATTCTCTTCGTTCTTCTTAATTTGAAAAACACATGTAGACAATATAGGATTAGAAAACCCTTGCCATATCGTTTGTTATCATCCAAAGACGCCGTGCACTCGGTATGTATATACCCTTTAAATTACACGTTGTCTATACCATTCACTGATTAATCACGAAATCTCAGAAAATACAAGTAGGGCTCTCAAATTACGCATAGGAGTTCCTTTTAGTACGCAGATTCTCGCTTAGACGGGATTTTGCGAAATTCCCATGGGATCGGGATTTACACGGGAAATACTTACCACGCGAATGAAATCGCGAGCAACTGCTAGTATTATAAAATCTTATGACTACACGACATGATAAAAAATATCTACTCGTACGAAATATCATTAGATAGGTACTGGTGGAACTAGGGCTAGAAGTACTTTCATACAAATCAACATCTGTATTGTATTATCTTCTATATACCTCATACCAAGAAGTTTTCTACTACTTACATGAACTTCACACATGTATCATCCTCTGTTTGAAAAGCTAAAAACTTGTTGATTCAATCGAGAAGATTATGATGTGTTCGTTAGTTAGCTACCTTGAAGCTATGTTACTTCTTAGGCTTCAACATAGATGGCGCTACTCATCCTTGCGCATAAGCAATACTTTTAAATGTCATTGTGAGAGTTTATTGTTCTGTTTATAAATATAGATTGACTGTTTTTATATTTTTCAAGAATTGGTACATAAAAATTTCGATGGTTTTAAAGCTGTGATCTTCTTTATTAAATCATTCTTACATTTTTATTAACATTTTTGTACATCCATTGAAAAACTATTTCTAAACTTTACTTACAAACTAAAATCCAGTCAAATTGAGTATTGTAATTTTTTGCAATATTTGTCAATATTGGAACTTTCCAACTTATGTCAACTCTCTACATCTTTCAAATGATCTTTTATGACTCACGGCAGGCTTGAAATCCCTACATTAATGCAAAAAAATAAGTTTTTGGACATTAAGATATAGTTTGACAAATACGCCGCTCCAAAATCTCAATTCATAAATCGAAGATGAGACTTTACAAAACCTGCATGGTATTTTTTCGTCATGATTGAAATTTGAACTTAATACTGTTAGCCCTAAGTTTTAATATTGACAAATATTACTTCTGAGGAGCATCAACTCAGTACCGATAACCACTGTTGGCGTTGAATCCTCCTTGATGATTCACAGACCCAAAGCCGCCATTGCCTGAAGATCCGAAGCCATTGTTCTGGCCACCTCCATGCTGTTCCGGGTGGTATTTACCTGATGGAAATGGAGATTGCTTCAGAAATTTGTTTATTAAAAGTAAACAGATCACACAACGAAAAGTAGATTTTCGTCTCTATAGATCGCGTGGGGATCGTGCTAAATCGCGCTATGGTTTAGTTTTATAAATATAAATATTAATTAAAATAGATAATTATAATGTGCTTATAATATTATTTTAAATATCAAGTTTAATGAAATAATAAACGTTCCTCTCTCAGACGACCTTCCTTCAGTATCAACAATAAGTTTATAGTTTAGTCAAAATATGGTAATTTTTGAACTGACTACAGGTCTAGTGATGTCTAGTGATAAAAGTTTTCTTAGTTAATGAAAGTTTTCTAACTACCTATTTTAATTCTGTACTGAATGAAATTCAATGTATGAAAATTTCTAATAAAAAGTCTGGATCAGATACGTAATACGATATAATATTCCTTACGTAAACGTGAATTAAAGAAATGATTTTTTTGTTCTTCAGCGTCTACTTACCATCATCAAATATACCAGCAGCCTCATCTTGTTCGTTCTTCCTCAATGCTTCCAAGATAGCTTCAGGAGTGGGTGGAGCTACGGGCAGGTGTTCACCCTGAGGCCTGAAGCCACCTTCTCCTGAGGTGTAAGTAATGGTATAGGTGATACCATCGTCGCCTTTGTAGGAGAACCCACCCTGGGCTTGGGAAGGGTTACCGGCTTCTTCAGCTCGAATGCCGTTTGAAGTTTCATAGCCGAAGTGGTAGCCTGTACGGAGTAAAATAATGTGATATAAGAAATTGAAAACAGTGCAAGTACCTCAGTGGTTAACATCGAGATGAAGTTAATAAAATATAAAAAAAAAAATATTTAAAAACACTAATAACCCCGACTACTACGGCTGGTTAAAAAATTCAAGCTGACAAATGAAAAAAAAAAGGATTAGGGGCAGGCGGGATATATTCCATATTAGATACTCTTATTAAAATTTTATATACAGAAAAAAAATGGCCCACTTAAAAGAGTCAAGCAGGCGTGGGTGTGTGCTTGACTCTATTAAGTGGACCAGTTTTTTTTTAATGTATGGACATATATCTATAACATGTATGTATTTAAAAATATATATGTATATTTATCAGTTGTCTAGTACTCATACCACAAGCTCTGCTTAGTTTAGGGCTAGATGGCGTTGTGTGAAAATTGAGGAATATTATTATATTATATAATCTGAAATAAATTTGAATTTAATTCTTATACTAATGACCATGAAAACAGTTTGAGGACATATCATTCATCAAAATTGGTTCACTGGTTTAGCAGTTTTACGGGTTAAAAACAACACCCTCCTTTTGGCCTTCACCGTGATTGGATCAACACATTTTCTTCCTGGAAAATTCTATTTTCATTACTGATTTATATATTTATTTTATAAGGAGGCAAGAAACTGGATTTATTGAAGATCTATAGCTTCATCTGTTTAGCATTTTCTGTACTACGTTTGCTGAGTACTTGTGTTTTACATAGAGTCACTGCCTATCTTTTCAATCTCCTTAACCCAATAGCTGGGTAACAGAATACCCCTTTCTGTCTCGTTCTAGATTCTGAATATTCGTAACAACTGTCAAAGATGTACAAATAACACGAAAGGCTTAACGAACATTTTGAGGTACAGCAAAATCTCGATACATTAAAACCACGGAATAGATGAATAAGGTTGGAATGGTAATATGGGCGTGGCGAGCGCGCCATATTTATGATACGAAAATCATAGCGCGACCGATTAATTCATTCACCACGTTTAGTGCGCTTCGGATTACTTCGGAACACAGAGCTCTGCTTTAAAATGCCATGTTGTGCAATTATAACCTGTAAAACAAAAAGTCAGACCGCAAGTATAGAGCGACGAGGTATATCTTTCCATCTGTGAGTCGAAAATAACATTTAATTATAATTTTATTTGTAAAAAACATAAAAATATTCTGATCACTATGAAATTCCGAACATTAACAACATTATTGCAACAAGTTACAAAAAGTATACATTGCCCGTTGTGTACTCGCTTAATCAACGCAATGACCAAGTCCGCTTACAATGTACTGCATGCGCCACACTACAACCATTGACGTTTCGTCCTTTGCCTTGATTGGCCGTGATGCATGGCGCATGTTTATCGACAGTGAGTTACAATCAGTAGCAAGCTTTCGATTTAAGTGTGTGTAATTTATTTGTGTGCGTAATTCGCATACGTAACGGCCCTCTTGATTGTAGTGGAGCTAAGGAGTGGGGAGACAAGCGGCGACACGTGTTCTCATACAAATCAGGAACTATTTCCATTCTAACCTCTTTTATCTGTTCTGTGATTAAAACGGTCAGCCATCTACGGGAACTCGATAAGCGTTGCTTAACCTCGATGATCGACTCGGGTGGCTGTTATCTATATATATAAAAGCGAAATACTACTCACTAATTAATCACGAAATCTCAGAAACTACAAGTAGTAGGGCTCTCTTTGCATGGGGGTTCCTATTAGTACGTAGATGCTCGCTAAGACGGGATTTTGCGAAATTGCTACGGGATCGAGATTTACACGGGATAAACTTCCCACGCGAACGAAGTCGCGAGCACTGCTAGTTATTTAATAAAAATAAAATAAAAATCGTTTATTTCAAACATCAGCGTCCATATTTTTTTAACCACGAGCTGCTCCACACATGTCCAATACGATAATGGACTAATTTAGAGTATGTTTGCGATGTGCACGAACTTCTCGTTTGTAACCTTGACTTTATAAGGTACATTGAATAACAAGAGCACTTTCATTATTGTTTCGTGAAATACAAAGCTCTATTCAGACTAAATGCTTTGTTAACTTGAAAAAGATGATTGATCGTGCATCTAATACACAATACAAATTAATAAGATGCTGTATTGAAGATAGATATTTTGTTTTGCAACAGATAAGGTGAAAAATGCCTGATAGTTAATGAGTGCATTAAGAAGGGAGTTGAAATATCATCTATAGATCTATACACACCAATAAAGTTGAAGTGTATAACTGTGTTTTCTGTTTAACTGTGTTTCAACCGACGACCAAAAGAGGAGGTTATCAATTCGACGCGTATATTTTTTTTTTTTTTTTTTAATGTATGATCATCGAGTACTCGAAGACGGCTGAGCCGATTTGGAAAATTCTTTTTTTGTTCGAATGGGTATACTTCGAAATTGGTACCATTATCACCAAAGTCAGGATCTGATGATGGGATCCTGGAGGAATCGAGGGAACTCTTCAAATATTATAGGCACACCTATGGCGTTTTGGGTATTTCTTATAGTAACTTGTGCAGTTGCTCTCAAAAAGTACCATTTGGGGAAGTGGAACTGATGATGAAGACCACAGATGGCCGCCGAAACTACTCAATAATAAGTATTAAGTGGATTGCGATTCGATTACTTGAATATGGATGTTAAGCACTTTATGCTCGTCACAATGCATATGGTGATGTAGAGCTGATGGTGAAGTACCAGGAGAACTCCTCAACAATTAACGGCCCAGCATTGGGAAAAGCAATATTTTGTAAAAGGTTATAAGTAGTTGACATTTAGGCTCTTGTAACTAGGTAAATTAAAAATCATCCAACTAAAAAGAGTGAAAAAAAAACTTTTTAACAAAAAATTAAACCGACTCCCAAAAAACACTGCAAAGTGAAAAATAACTTTAATTTCGGAAGTCGGTGCCAAAAACGAAAAAACAAAACTAAAGACACCGACTACCGAAATTAAAGTTATTTTTCACTTTGCAGTGTTTTTTGGGAGTCGGTTTAATTTTTTGTTAAAAAGTTTTTTCAGTTTTATTTTTCTCAAGTACATGAGAAAACATTGTTATTTTGAAACCACACTTAGATCACACCAAGCTTGTTTCTGTTTTTACAGAAACAAGATATGGTGTTTTTTTTTGTTTGTTTGTCCGGGCTAATCTTTATTTTATTTATTTATTTTATTTTTACACACACAAGTTGAAAGACATACGGACAGAAAATACAATATATAAAGTTACAAAACACGAAAGAGTTAGCAATGGGCCCAAAACTAGGCACAGCCTGTATCTTGGTGGCCCAATATTGACAACAGAGATTGACTGAATCTACTCGTAACTTCAGTGTGACACATCACAATCTCTTGTACTCCTTAACTAATTTGGCAAAATAAAGGCTCTCTTATCCCAGGATCATGGGATATACGTATGAAAAACCTCCAATGACAACGGAGCCGCGGGAATAGTTAGTTATTAAATATTAATCCAACTCGCATTTTCTAATCGAAACTACTTTATTATACCGGTAAGAATATGTAATAGTTTGTTTGTGAAGTATTGTAATAGGAAGAAGGTATTTCGCGCCCTTTGTAAAGTTTCTGATAGACCACAGGAACCGCGGTTCAAGGGTATGTGAAAATAAAAATAGAGTTGTGGGCAGGAGTTCAATTAGGTAGGTATACAAAAAGGTTTTAAAGGTGCAGGGCCTTTGATTCGACTAACTTATCTGACAGATGCATTGACGGAAACTTTTTTGCGCGAATTCTTAATCTAGGTGTTCACTAGGTCACCGTTTCAATCGAAAACCGCTATAAAGTATGTTCAATTTCACGTTCAAATAGTAATTGCTCACAGACTTATTTGAATACTTATGTTAATGTAATATGTGAAATTATTTGTGTATGTTTGTCAAAATGCTTACTTCCATCTTCACTAGCAGCCTGGTCCTGTTTCAATGTAGCAGCATTCTTCTCCGACTCTTGTTGGGGTCGTCGGTTACCACCGCCGGCGCCGCCACCAAATCCACCTTGGGTACCCTGGGAAGACTGGTAGCTACCCTGTCCTCCCTGTCCCCCTAAGCCCCCATGACTTTGGGGAATATAGTTCCTGGATGGGATTTGTGCTGCACTTATAGCGAAGACTGCACTGATGATTAACTGCAACAAAGTCACAAGTCATTTGTTAATAGGTAAAATAATGTATTTATGCATTGTTTTAATTATACGTATATATTTTTAAATAATATATTTAATAAGGTATTTTTTTGAGCGACCAGTTATTGTATAAGATCATGAATTGATTTGAATAGATAAATTGTTATTAAACTTCCAAGCGCGTTATGTTATGCCAAAAAGGTGTAGTCCATAGGTTTCATTAGTTATATAGATTTTCTCAATAATTAATAAAGAGAAATATAACGCTATAAAAATATTATAAACACGAAACTTAGATGTATGAATATTTGTTACTCAATAACGCCGAAATAGCTGAACAAATCTAGATGGAATTAGGTACAGAGATGGAACGTAGTCTAAAACAGCACAAAGGTTTCTTTTTAGCCCATTGTAGATGTGTCCAATGTCCATGTGGGCAACAGCTTGTAGTTTATGATTGAAATTATTTCTGCATATAAATTTTAACCTTATAAAATATATCTATTCAACCATCGTCATAATAGAAACTGAATTTTGACCGATTTTTTCTTATGAAATGATTTTATATTGATTAGTTTCATATGCATACTGAAAAAAGAAATATAATTGTATTTCCATCTCCCAAACTTATGAAGTTTGCAAACTAGATTCTGGATTTTAATTAAATCTTTTCTCTTATTTTAAGGGGAAATATTTACCAGATTCATTATTGGTATGTTTATCCTCAGCTTTTCACTACAAAACTTGAACTGTGTCGTTTTCTAGAACACCGTTCCCTTTTATATGTGGACAAAAATCGTTTACTTTGTTATAATCCAATATTATTGGATGACACCGCATACCGAGAGCCTTGAATGCTTAATTATTAAGTTGTACTTGACAAAACAATATCAAAAAGCCGAGTAGGTACTTTCTATTTCGGTCGGAGAGCAAATATAATTAAAGAATTGTGATCTTGATCTTCTTGAAGGACAATCTCGATAAGTATGGCTTTAATAAATAAACAATTAAAATTGTTGCACCGCTTTTGTCGTTCCAAATTCCACACACCTATGGCAACCAATGAATACTGTGGTATATGTGTGTATGTTGATGAATGGAAAGGTGAAGAAACGCCAAAGAAATACGGATCGATTATGAGAGGAATGATATGAAAAAAAAGGAGATCTTAAATGATGCTGTGATGTTTGAAAGGGGAAAATGGAAGAAGAAAACATATTGCGTCGACCCCAAGTGAGATAAGGGAAGAAACATAAAGATAAAGCAATAAATAATGTCGTTTTCATAATTTTATCTACTCACGTCTATAAATACCTAACGATTATTCGTATGTCAACACAGGAAAACATCCTAAAACTTAAAACGTGCAGATTAAGATGAAATAATTAACAATAATTAGTGATCATTTTGATCACGATTTCATTATTATTAGTTTTAATCACGCTTCTTAATGTAAATTCTGAAAATAAATCTTTTATAATTATAACACTAAGTTTTTCTGTGGCTTTTACGATGTAGATTCTTATTTAAATTAGCGAAAATATGAAATCATCCATGCAGAAGGGAAGTGATTTAGTGTTTAGGTAAGTTAGATATTAGTAATAAATGGGTGCTAATTAAACAGTCTACATTGCCTTCTAAATTACTAAGTCAGCCACAATTAACGAGCGTCTGAATGACACTGTCTTAGCCACTAGTTTTCTTCTATGTAAGCCACTGTAAAAACAACTCAGCATGGTGGTTATTTTTTAGCATCTAAATTTGTAACATGCATTCAAACAGTAAACTTCTAAAATATTAATACATGACATCAAAAAAGAAACCTTTTTTTGTTCTGAAGTGGAAATCCTTATGGATGTCCTTCGCCCTGGGGCGGGCGAAGGGGTCTGTCAGACTCATACTGGCTAAAACCACCCCATGGTCCCTCGCACATATGCGCCGGAGGCTACGGGAACACATAAGTATTCTTCAACGCGGCTCCCAACTAGTGCCGGCCCGCCTCTGCGGGCCCCATTTCTTTAAACGGGGGGAATAAGGTGTTTTGCTCCCCCTGTGACTACTGCGAAGGGCGCGCATGGAATAAAACGCGCCACCATCTTGGGTCTCGAGTTATAGGGGACGGCAGGCATCCCCAAGTCCGCCGTCCCTGGATTTACGGGGGTCGCCAGAAGGCATTGTTTGCCCTCTGTCGACGACCGGTGCACCTTCTGCGGGCCGGGAGAGCGCTCAAGATTTCCATCTTCCTTTCCGCAGCCTCCTTCTGGCGAAATGTCAACTTCATCAAAAAAAAAAAAAGAATCCTAACATAACCTAACGCTTATTTTATGCTTTTACGAAGTATAAAAGTGCGAGAGGAATAACTACAAAAACTGGAAAGCATGAGATTTAGTTATATAAGGTCTCTGTCGACTGATGGAGGAGCTAGTGAATTCAAAAAAACCTAACCTAACCTATGTGTTCAGTCCTACAATTGGCCAGTGCAACGATAACTGGATGGTCTGAACTTGACCACGGTACGTGGAGCTATAAACGTTGCTTACAATAATCAAAGTATTTACACAATAGTCTACAGGCTCTCCGGCCGACAACAATCTATAGCCTCTGAGGCTTTATAAATACCACTAACCTTCTGTGCTGGGTTCGCCAACTTCGACCTTCCTAGGTCACGCCCAAGTTTAGTATGTATGTAATATGAGGTGAGTAATTGAAAGTGTGATGTAAGTCAAGTGTTCTGAACGTTCACAAGGCGTCAGTCTCCAGATGGCGTGGTTCAAACAGCATCACAGCCCAAACCCACACCGGATTGAAGCTATTTATCACTACTTATTCCAACAAATGCGCGTGCCACGCGATGGCATCAACCCGGCGATAAATCCAAAAATATCCCGGGGTTTTCGTCAAATGGGGATTACAACTTCAAACAATAGTTAACTCGCGACCCAATTATAGGTTTCAACAGGCGATTCCAAACGATATTTTACCAATTATAATTAACTCAACAGGGTCCCATGACCGACATTTTCAACAAGCAAGCAAAGTCTATCTGTCATGTGAAAAGGTTATGTCAAGCCCACAGATAATTGATGTTGCCAGCCAAAAGGTGCGTTCTGTTTCACGTCGGACCGAACATCAACCCCCCCGGACGGGCCTACCCATCCGATAATCAATTGAGAGTCTTGACAAGGTTGTAAATTTAACACAATTTCAATGCGGCCAAATACCGTAGCTGGTTCCTCAAAGGTGAGAACGGTGTCTCCCAACAATCTCTGCCAGCGTCCCTTTGCCGCTTTCACCGCGGCCCCAAAAATACCCCCCCCAATGGGGGCAGGCTGGCGGGTCAAACAACCAAGTGACCCCTCGGCGGGCCAAACTATTACCAATATCAACCTGGCTCTCATTAAGGAAGGCGTATACCTCCTTCAAATAGTTACTTGTACCCTTGTAATTTGTACCGCAATCAGAACTAATCAAAGGTAACCCACGGCGAGACACAAATCTTTCCAAAGTCGCCTCAAAGGCCTCTGTCGAGAGGGAGGTTACCAGCTCCAAATGTACTGCCTTGGTTGACAGGCAGACAAACACACAAATAAGCCTTAACAATCTTACTATTACGAAGGGTGGACGTCTTCAACAAAAGGGGACCAACAAGTCCGTTACGACGCCAGCAAAGGGCCTCGCCTCATTGACGCGATCAGCCGACAAAATCCAAAATTCTCGCTGCAGAATGGCCAACAGCGCATTGCAACCGGCATGCGAGTTCTTAACGTGACGATCAGTCACCAACAATTAAACCAAGTGACCCTCCTTGGGCAACAAAAGGGGGTGACGGGCCCCATAAGGAAGGCTAGAGTGCCTCAACCGTCCTCAAACAGGGTTTCCCGAAGTGGCTCGTCCCAACCAAGTTCAGTTATAACAAGGGCAGGAGCACCAATTTTAGGGTAAGGAGAACTCACAAGGGTGATTTCAAACCAGGTCCTTCCCTCAACAGTGGTGTCAGCCGGTTCGCCAATTCCCCAAATCTTGCCTGAAAGGTCATTCACCTTCAGGCCAACCTGTCCCGCTAACCAAGACGACAAAAGGCAACCCTGGACTCCCGTGTCCAAAATGGCACAGACCACAATCGAGTCACCCAAGGGTCCCCAGACCTTGACCGAGGCTGTTGGCAACAAAACCGTCTTGATCGGGGGGGTCCTTTAGCGGGGCAGGCGTCAATCTCTTAGTGATGCCTGGGCGGCGACCGATCGCCGCATCCAGGCTGCCTTCGTTCACGACGAGGCCAACAATCAAAATATTCGTCTGCGCGGTGTCCCGAGCCGCTCGCCATCACTGGAGGGGCATATCCCACCGGATGCCCGAATGGCGGAGGGCGCGACTCCAGCCGGGGACGTTCCGCCAACGGAGGGGAAAGGCAGCGGCGCCGACCCGGCTCCTGCTGCCTAGCAGCCAATGCGCGTTCTCCCTGACGAGGGGAGACCAAATGGCGCTCGCGGGGCTCCCGTTCAACTTGCGCGGGGGGTGGAGTGAGGCGTACAGAATTGCGGGTCCTTGCCCGGTGCTCGTCTCCGGGGTACCCCCCCCTGCGCGAACCCCACTCGGAAGCTGGTCTGCTGGAGCGGTTCGCGTTGGCGCACAAAATCTCAAGGTGGGACCTCTTACAAATTCTACACGGGCGGGGGTCGGGGCAGTCCCGATGAAAGTGGGCCCCCAAGCACGAGAAGCACAAACGGCGTGCGTTGACAATGCGGCGGCGGGCACTTACGTGCAAATTCAAAAAGGCCGGGTAACGCGCCATGGCATGCCCCGTTGCCTTACAAAAGTCACAATGATGAGGATTCCGGGCACCAGCAAAACGGGGGGCGGGGCGATCATCAACAGGCCCCCTAGCCCGAGGACTCCGGGCGCCAGCAAAACGGGGGGCGTGGTGAACATCAACAGGCCCCCGAGCCCTAGTCCGTCCCTGGTCTCTAGGCCGAGAAGGTAGTGGGGGTGACCCCGTGGTGCCACGAGTGTTATCCGAAAACCGACACTCGTCTTCCAAAAATTTGAGGAGGTCGTCAAAGGGGGAAAGATGGGTGGCACTATCCCTACCATACTTCTGCTCAAAACGTGACCTCAGCTCCGCGGGGAGCAACTACAGCACTATGTGCACCAACAAGTAGGACCAATGTTCTACCGGTAACTCCAGGCGTCTCAAAGCGTTGGTCACTGAGACCAACGGGTTCAGCAAGTCAGTGCGCAACGTCGACGTGCTGGTAATGGCCGGTAGTCCCAAAATCTGGTCGATGTGCACATCAGCCAGACAGCGCTTGTTCTGATACCGTCGGGAGAGAAGGTCCAGAGCGGTCGGGTAAGAGGAATCCGTCACCGGCAAGTGCTGCAACAAGGCTCTGGCTTCGCCCTCCAGGACAGACAATAAATGGGCCAGCTTCTGGGCAGGTCCGAGGTCCGAGCGTGCATCGACAAGACTCTCAAAGAGATTTAGGAAGCCCAGCCAGTGGTCCAAGCGACCGTCAAAATGTGGCAGCTCCAGGGTGGGCAGCCTACTCAATAGTCCAGGGCCTGCAACAACGGGGGTCTGCGGCTTGGCCGCATCAGGCACCCGACTCTTCAAAATTTCCCGCGCTCGTAGACATATGACATCCCCCAGGTGGACAATCTGGTCATAGTCACCCAAAAACTTATCGCGGGCTGTCTGATCCATCACCCCAAAATCCACGTCCATGATGTACTCGTTGAAGCGTGTGAGCGCAGCATCAGCTGACTTGATCCTCTCAATCACTTGCCCATACCGAGCAAGGGTGAGCTCTTCCAATTCTACACGCTCAACCGTTGCAGCTGCCGATGCGAACCATCTCAACTGTGAGGTCAATCCGGAAGCAGCCTCCCTGACTGCCCTTAATGAGGCCATTGCAACAATCAAATATTAATACAACAGGCTAAAATTAACTAAACAAACAACAATGACTTGTTAGCCGACCAAATAATCTCACCAAAATAAAACTTAAATTCAATTATTTCAAGTCCAAACCCGACCCTGTACTTATTTCAAGTATTAATCTAGCTTGGTACAAAATAAATAACAATTCAATGTATATATTGTGCAGGATCACACCAATTATATACAACAATTGACTGTATAATATTGAGCCGGACAATCTCTAACAACAATCCAATAAACAAATAAATGCAATAAGTCAATCCACACCATTCAATTCTTGTTATGCTAACAAATGTGTGATTATTATTTAGATAAACTTTTAACTTCAGACTAGTGACATTCAATTATTAATCGCAACAAATACCAAACAACTTTTACAACAATATACCAAATTATGTACCAAATACAACCAATAATTCCTAATTTCACAAATAAATCTTACTTGTCAATTCAATACCAAGGGGCTAGCA
The DNA here is from genome assembly GCA_943138885.2 of Tholera decimalis. Taxonomy (NCBI): domain Eukaryota; kingdom Metazoa; phylum Arthropoda; class Insecta; order Lepidoptera; family Noctuidae; genus Tholera; species Tholera decimalis. The sequence continues at coordinate 37,409,820 of OW964560.2, forward strand.
CTACAAATTACAGTACAAACTACAAGTACTATTTGAGCCCGGCTGACAAAGCAATATTCAAACTTATTAAGTCATAAGTTATGTTAAGTAATTAAACTAAAGTTATTTTCAAAACTTCCAATTTACTATGTGGATTTTATTATTAAAAACCACGCTCTGCTACCAGAATGTTCAGTCCTACAATTGGCCAGTGCAACGATAACTGGATGGTCTGAACTTGTCCACGGTACGTGGAGCTATAAACGTTGCTTACAATAATCAAAGTACTTACACAATAGTCTACAGGCTCTCCGGCCGACAACAATCTATAGCCTCTGAGGCTTTATAAATACCTGTTTAGTACCGATCGTTTCCGAACCCACCCTTTTGACATAAAGAAATTTGTTCTTGACATTACTTTGACTTGACAGATGGATTTTGCTTGGAAAAAATGCCGGTCGTCGGGACCTTCTTGTAATTGTAATTGTAATTAAGATATCTTGTGAAATCGCCTGTTGAAACCGATAATTGGGTCGCGAATTATCAATTGGTTGAAGTGTAATCCCCATTTGAGTGAAAACCCCGGGATATTTTTGGAACATATCGCCTTATTGCGTCACCTCGTGGCACGCGCTTGGTGGAAACGAGTTGGGTGTGATGCTGAGTTGGAACCGCGCCATCTGGAGACTGGCGCCTTGTGAACGTCCACACACTTGACTTACATCATACTTTTCAATTACTCATCTCATATTACATACCTACCACACGGACGCGATCAAAAGGATCCTTGCTTGGCGTCCCCAGCACAGAAGGTTGGTGGTAATAATGTATTAGCAAAAGCCTCAGAGGCTATAGGTTTTCGTAGGCCGAGGAGCCTGTAGATTATTGTGTAACCTTGTTTATTGAAAGCAACGGTAGGGCTCCACGTATCGTGGACAAGTTCAGACCGTCCAGTTACCGTTGCACTGGCCAATTGTAGTCCTGAACAAAGTGGTAGCAGAGCGTGGTTCATATAAGATCCACTGATTCATTATGGTAGTAGGCGTGGCTCTTATAATATAAGATCCACTGGTTTAATTGGAAGTTTTGAAAGTAACTTTGGTTTGATTACTTAACATAACTTATATAACTTAATAAGTTTGAATATATTGCTTTGTCAGCCGGGCTCAAATAGTACTTGTAGTTTGTACTGTAATTTGTAGTGCTAGCCCCTTGGTATTGAATTGACAAGTAAGATTTATTTGTGAAATTAGGAATTGGTTGTATTTGGTACATAAGTTGGTATATTGTTGTAAAAGTTGTTTGGTATTTGTGGCAATTAATAATTGAATGTCATTGATCTGAATTTAAAAGGTTATCTAAATAATAATTACACATAGTCTAACATAATAGGACTTGAATTGTGTGTATTGGTTATTGCATTTGTGGTACTTATTGGACTGTGTTGATAGAGATTCTCCGGCTCAATATTATACAGACAATTGTTGTGCTTATTGATGTTTATTGGTGTGATCCTGCACAATATATACATTGAATTGTTATTTATTTTGTAACTAGCCATCTGTAGCAAGCTAGATTCATACTTGGAATAAGTACAGGGTCGGATTTGGACTTGAAATAATTGAATTTGAATTTTTATTTTGTTGAGATTATTTGGTCGGCTAACAAGTCATTGCTGTTTGTTTAATATTTGATTGTTGGTTGTTGATTGGCCTGTTGTATTAATATTTGGTTGTTGCAATGGCCTCATTAAGGGCAGTCAGGGAGGCTGCTGCCGGATTGACCTCACAGTTGAGATGGTTCACATCGGCAGCTGCAACGGTTGAGCGTGTAGAATTGGAGGAGCTCACCCTTGCTCGGTATGGGCAAGTGATTGAGAGGATCAAGTCAGCTGATGCTGCGCTCACACGCTTCAACGAGTACATCATGGACGTGGATTTGGGGGTGATGGATCAGGCGGCCCGCGATAGGATTTTGGGTGACTATGACCAGATTGTCCACCTGGGGGATGTCATATGTCTACGAGCGCGGGAAATTTTGAAGAGCCGGGTGCCTGATGCGGCCAAGGCGCAGACCCCCGTTGTTGCAGGCCCTGGACTATTGAGTAGGCTGCCCACCCTGGAGCTGCCACATTTTGACGGTCGCTTGGACTACTGGCTGGGCTTCCTAAATCTCTTTGATAGTCTTGTCGATGCACGCTCGGACCTCGGACCTGCCCAGAAGCTGGCCTATTTATTGTCTGTCCTGGAGGGCGAAGCCAGAGCCTTGGTGCAGCACTTGCCGGTGACGGATTCCTCTTACCCGACCGCTCTGGAACTTCTCTCCCGACGGTATCAGAACAAGCGCTGCCTGGCTGATGTGCACATCGACCAGATTTTGGGGCTACCGGCCATTGTCAGCACGTCGACGTTGCGCACTGACTTGCTGAACCCGTTGGTCTCAGCGACCAACGCCTTGAGACGCTTGGAGTTACCGGTAGAACATTGGTCCTACTTGTTGGTGCACATAGTGCTGCAGTTGCTCCCCGCGGAGCTGAGGTCACGTTTTGAGCAGAAGTATGGTGGGGATAGTGCCACCCATCTTCCCCCCTTTGACGACCTCCTCAAATTTTTGGAAGACGAGTGTCGGTTTTCGGATAACACTCGTGGCGCCACGGGGTCACCCCCACTACCTTCTCGGCCTAGAGACCAGGGACGGACTAGGGCTCGGGGGCCTGTTGATGTTCGCCCCGCCCCCCGTTTTTCTGGCGCCCGGAGTCCTCGGGCTAGGGGGCCTGTTGATGATCGCCCCGCCCCCCGTTTTGCTGGTGCCCGGAGTCCTCGGGCTAGGGGGCCTGTTGATGATCGCCCCGCCCCCCGTTTTGCTGGCGCCCGGAGTCCTCGGGCTAGGGGGCTTGTTGATGATCGCCCCGCCCCCCGTTTTGCTGGCGCCTGGAGTCCTCGGGCCAGGGGGCCTGTTGATGTCCGCCCCGCCCCCCGTTTTGCTGGTGCCCGAAGTCCTTATCATTGTGACTTTGTAAGGCAACGGGGCATGTCATGGCGCGTTGCCCGGACTTTTTGAATTTGCACGTAAGTGCCCGCCACCGCATTGTCAACGCACGCCCTTTGTGCTTCTCGTGCTTGGGGGCTCACTTTCATCGGGACTGCCCCGACCCCCGCCCGTGTAGAAGGGTCCCACCTTGAGATTTTGTGCGCCAACGCGAACCGCTCCAGCAGACCATCTTTTGAGGAGGGTTCGCGCAGGGGGGGGGTACCCCGGAGACGAGCACCGGGCTGAGACCCGCGATTCTGTACGCCTCACTCCACCCCCCACGCAAGTTGAGCGGGAGCCCTACGAGCGCCATTTGGTCTTCCCTCGTCAGGGAGAACGCGCATTGGCTGCTAGGCAGCAGTGGCCGGGTCGGCGCCGCTGCCTTTCCCCTCCGTTGGCGGAACGTCCCCGGCTGGAGACGCGCCCTCCGCCATTCGGGCATCCGGTGGGATATGCCCCTCCAGTGATGGCGAGCGGCTCGGGACACCGCGCAGACGAATATTTTGCTTGTTGGCCTCGTCGTGAACGAAGGCAGCCTGGATGCGGCGATCGGTCGCCGCCCAGGCATCATTAAGAGATTGACGCCTGCCCGCTAAAGGACTCCCCTGATCAAGACGGTTTTGTTGCCAACGGCCTCGGTCAAGGTCTGGGGACCCTTGGGTGACTCGATTGTGGTCTGTGCCACTTTGGACACGGGAGTCCAGGGTTGCCTTTTGTCGTCTTGGTTAGCGGGACAGGTTGGCCTGAAGGTGAATGACCTTTCAGGCAAGATTTGGGGAATTGGCGAACCGGCTGACACCACTGTTGAGGGAAGGACCTGGTTTGAGGTCACCCTTGTGAGTTGTCCTTACCCTGAAATTGGTGCTCCTGCCCTTGTTGTAACTGAACTTGGTTGGGACGAGCCACTTCGGGAAACCCTGTTGGAGGATGGTTGAGGCACTCAAGCCTTCCTTATGGGGCTCGTCACCCCCTTTTGTTGCCCAAAAAAGGCCACTTGGTTCAATTGTTGGTGACTGATCGTCACACTAAGAACTCGCATGCCGGTTGCAATGCGCTGTTGGCCATTCTGCAGCGAGAAATTTGGATTTTGTCGGCTGATCGCGTCAATGAGACGAGGCCCTTTGCTGGCGTCGTAACGGACTTTGTTGGTCCCCCTTTGTTGAAGACGTCCACCCTTTGTAATAGTAAGATTGTTAAGGCTTATTTGTGTGTTTGTCTGCCTGTCAACCAAGGCAGTACATTTGGAGCTGGTAACCTCCCTCTCGACAGAGGCCCTTGAGGCGACTTTGGAAAGATTTGTGTCTCGCCGTGGTTACCTTCTTTGATTAGGTCTGATTGCGGTACGAGTTACAAGGGTACAAGTAACTATTTGAAGGAGGTACACGCCTTCCTAATGAGAGCCAGGTTGACATTGGTAATAGTTTGGCTCGCCGAGGGGTCACTTGGTTGTTTGACCCGCCAGCCTGCCCCCCATTGGGGGGGTATTTTTGGGGCCGCGGTGAAAGCGGCAAAGGGACGCTGGCGGAGATTGTTGGGAGACACCGTTCTCACATTTAAGGAACTAGCTACGGTATTTGGCCGCATTGAAGCTGTGTTAAATTTGCACCTTGTCAAGACTTCCAATTGATTAGCGGACGGGTAGGCCCGTCCGGGGGGGGGTAGATGTTTAGTACCGATCGTTTCCGAACGCACCCTTTTGACATAAAGAAATTTGTTCTTGACATTACTTTGACTTGACAGATGGATTTTGCTTGGAAAAAATGCCGGTCGTCGGGACCTTCTTGTAATTGTAATTAAGATATCTTGTGAAATCGCCTGTTGAAACCGATAATTGGGTCGCGAATTATCTATTGGTTGAAGTGTAATCCCCATTTGAGTGAAAACCCCGGGATATTTTTGGAACATATCGCCTTATTGCGTCACCTCGTGGCACGCGCTTGGTGGAAACGAGTTGGGTGTGATGCTGAGATGGAACCGCGCCATCTGGAGACTGGCGCCTTGTGAACGTCCACACACTTGACTTACATCACACTTTTCAATTACTCATCTCATATTACATACCTACCACACGGACGCGATCAAAAGGATCCTTGCTTGGCGTCCCCAGCACAGAAGGTTGGTGGTAATAATGTATTAGCAAAAGCCTCAGAGGCTATAGGTTTTCGTAGGCCGAGGAGCCTGTAGATTATTGTGTAACCTTGTTTATTGAAAGCAACGGTAGGGCGCCACGTATCGTGGACAAGTTCAGACCGTCCAGTTACCGTTGCACTGGCCAATTGTAGTCCTGAACAATACCACTAACCTTCTGTGCTGGGTTCGCCAACTTCGACCTTCCTAGGTCACGCCCAAGTTTAGTATGTATGTAATATGAGGTGAGTAATTGAAAGTGTGATGTAAGTCAAGTGTTCTGAACGTTCACAAGGCGTCAGTCTCCAGATGGCGCGATTCAAACAGCATCACAGCCCAAACCCACACCGGATTGAAGCTATTTATCACTACTTATTCCAACAAATGCGCGTGCCACGCGATGGCATCAACCTGGCGATAAATCCAAAAATATCCCGGGGTTTTCGTCAAATGGGGATTACAACTTCAAACAATAGTTAACTCGCGACCCAATTATCGGTTTCAACAGGCGATTCCAAACGATATTTTACCAATTATAATTAACTCAACAGGGTCCCATGACCGACATTTTCAACAAGCAAGCAAAGTCTATCTGTCAAGTGAAAAGGTTATGTCAAGCCCACAGATAATTGATGTTGCCAGCCAAAAGGTGCGTTCTGTTTCACGTCGGACCGAACACTATGAGAACCTTATGTTGATGCTGTAAACCGTAAAATGGTAATGAGATGTAAAATCCGTGGCTGAATTAGTAAATTAGATGGCAATATTTAAATTAGAAGAACATGTTAAGATAATTGTTGATCTTTACTTGTCGCTTTATTTAGAATATTTAGTTGGTATTGTAAAAAAGACTAATTAGTTTATTTATATCTCATTTTCCCGTTGCTTAGTAATAAAATGAGAAGTTTGATCATGTGGCCAATAAAGAAATCTGTGGCTGAACTTATAATTTTCCGTAATAAATTCTATTAAATTCTGAATAACCCGATAACAAATCAAACTTTGCCATTTAAGTAGAGTTTAAAATAACGTATGGGATGAGTTGATTTTTTGTTTGAAAGGATCGAGATGGAATTTATTAAGATCTTTTCAGGTACCTATTTTATTATTATCACCTTATTTCTGTCTCACGTATTACTACAGCCATAGTTAAAATATACGTTATTTATTTACTAAAAATTTGCCCGAACCTGTGATTTGAGACCAGTGCCTCAAAAAATGACACTCTGGCTTACATACAATACACCATTTAGAATGCTGTTAGTGAAGCTTACAGATCCCGTCTATTTAGGGAAGCCGCTTTATGTTATTGTTAAGTTATTACAATGTAACATGTGATTAGACTCAAAATCATGATCATCATCATTCTTACAATTAATATTCGTCCTTGTTTTAATCACGTCACGGTCACTTTTTATGTTCCACGTAACTAAGTAAGGACTACGTGATGATAATCATGTGATTACTGAGAACCTTGTAGAGGAGGGAGAAGGATTACAAAGATGATTTGATAATTGATATGTTTATGCGTAAGAAGGTCCCACACAGCATTGATGCATAAAAGTGTATTTTGTATGGCTCCAATCATATACAACCATGTACCCAATTCGATTAAAGAATTAAATATAACCTTATTTAAAACGAGACTGAAATCGATACTTTTAAAAAAAGCATATTACAGCATTTCAGAATTTCTGACAGATAAAAACGTTAGGGCAGCATGTTGACATTTTGTGGACTAATTAATTATAATTTTTTTTTTGGACTAATTATTATTAAGTATTCTTTTTTTTGTTATACTTCTTTGACATTATTTTTAAATTATTTTTATTGACATTTTTATCATAATATTTTCTTTGGACATGATTTATTTTAATTTTTGTCTGCAATGTTTTTTTTTTGCTTTAATGTATGTAATGGAATCTATGGACATTTGTACATCTTTTTGGTATAACATAGAGCGCTTGTATATTTTTTTTTCATAACATCTATAAATTGTACCTACCTATGTTAACAAATGAATAAATGACTTATGATACAAATCTGAACAAATGCTTTGTTGCCATGGGTTCACTTCCAGTGCAATTCTTATTCTTTAAGGATCTTTTCAGCACTCAAAATTGTCACAATCAATATAAACATTAGTCTATGCTTGAGTTCCAGAAAAAGCACCATCGTATTCTCGTGGAGGAGATCGGCAGCGGTGACCTTTCACACCATACCGAGACCTTGGTGCGTGGCGAGGAGGAATGAGAAGCAGTTGCGTCTTTCTGTAAAGCAATGTTAGATGAGGAGGGGAAGCACATAAGGGAGAGAAAACTCGCTTCCTCACGTCGCAAACGTTGCGGGAGACGCCCCATACGATCGGGAAAAACGGGGAATAAATACTAATGGGAACTAAATGTTGAGCTACATTTGCCTCCATTAAAAGTTATGGTAAAATCGTTTGAACGCATAGGAACTTGTTTCAGTTTCTACAAAATCTGCATACTTAGTAAACTTTAGATGTAGATACCTGTTATCCAGATATGTACGTACGTATTATACAATAATTTGGCGATCAGTTTGCCATGAACCTACCCAATACAAAACTTTTCGATTTAATAAAGAGTATCAATTGATTAGAATTCTAATTCTAAAAAGACAATAACACTCAACTCTAAACCTCTGGAATGGGTCAATGAATACACATATTTGGGACACTTGATCTCTACCAAAGACTGTACAAAGTTAGAAATAGACAGAAGAGTGAAAAGTACGTGGAACAAATACTGGGCTATGAAAGAAATATTTAAAAGTTCACTATGTACGGAGCTAAAGACAAAAGCTATGGAGATATGCCTGATGCCGTGCCTAGCTTACGCCTGCCAAACATGGCCTCTAACAGAGAAATCTCTACATAAATTAAGAGTCTGCCAGAGAGCAATAGAGAGAAGCTTTATGGGCCATAAATTAAGGGATAGAGTCAGTAACAGCTCAATAAGACAACAAACTAAGGCAAAAGACGTAATCAAACAAATACTTAGGCTAAAATGGAAATGGGCTGGACATTTACAAAGAGCGACCGATAGTAGATGGACCAAGATCATAACAAACTGGTATCCCATAAACAAAAAGAGAAGACGTGGTAGACCCAATAAGAGGTGGAGTGACGACATAGCAGGCTTAATAGGCAAAACATGGAGTAGACTGGCTAGGGACAGAACAAAATGGAGGCAGATGGAGGAGGCTTTTACCGCACTAGGCGGTCCTTATAACTAATTTATAAAATATATATGAATTTACGAGGCCAAATTAATCTATTTTATTGTATAATTTGAATTTTAACTTTAACTTAGATTGTAATACTGTATTAATTTGATATTGTTTTGGATGTTTATTACTTAGTTTTAAGAATTATTTAATTATTTGAGCTATTTTTATTGTATATAATATTATTCTAAAGTTGTATCAATTAATTGAGTGTGTGTAATTTTATTTTAATTTTATTGGCATGGTATATTTTTTTTAATGTAATAATTGTACTTACTACTTATAAGGAATGAATAAAGCTTATTGATTGATTGATTGATCAATTGATTGTAAATTACTAAAAATTGGCCAAGTGCGAGTCAGAATTGCCCATGAAGGGTTCCACAGTAGCTACGAAAACACAACTTTGTTTTTCATAGTGTTTGTAAAATGACAAAGAAATATTTGCGGTTTAATAAAATGTGCTATATTTCAAAAAGTGATGATTATATCTCATTTAAACCTCAAAAATATCTAAAAAGATCACTATATTATTTTAAAACTTAGAGGGCGAGCATATATTTTACCACTATGGAAGTGCATATGTTTCAAACGATTGACTAAGAAAAAAATATTTTAGAACCTAAATGTCATGACTACTATTTATAGCCACCCTGCACGGATCGACGAGGTATGATAAAAAAATAATATTAGTTCCAGTTTCATGTATTGTGCTTTCCTTAATTTTTTTGTTTTCTTTCCGTATATAAAACGTAAAGCGGTTCAAAGAATCTACGTACTGAGTTGAATACAGAATAAAAAGAATGTCACATACGGACGGATAGAAAGACAAAAAGACAGACATAACGAATCTATAAGGGTTCGGTATTTTCGATTCGGTTATGGAACTCTAAAAAAGTGAGGCTATTAGCTAAAAGGAAAACAATTAAGTAATTGCTTATGCGATGATCTCAGTTTTAGAAAAGCGATCGTAATACTCGCATAGATCGGGCACGCCGCAATTGCGGCGGTAAGACCCCTCTTTGAGGAGTGGCTAGATCGGCGTCACGGCGTCCTGACGCAGGTCCTCACCGGACACGGAAGTTTCGGGAGGTACCTGTGTCTGATGGGAAAGGAACAAACGCCTGGGTGTCACCACTGCAAGGGTCGCCCTGAGGACACAGTAGAGCATACGGTGCAAGACTGCCCCGCCTGGGCAGAGCACCGACGTGTCCTCACGGCGGCAATAGGCGGAGACCTCTCGCGCCCGGCATTGGTCTAGGCCATGCTGCGGGGCGAGAGGGAGTGGGAAGCGGTCGCCTCCTTCTGCGAAGCAGTCATGCTTCCGAAGGAGGAGACGAGCCGCGTGAGGGAGAGGATGGCGTCCTCCCTCCAGCCCAGCCGCAGTGGTAGACGCCCACGGCGTCGGACGTCGGCCGACGATCTCCGGCCACCGTAGGCGCGGGCATGCGGACAGCGAGTAAAGGGCAACTCGCTGTCCGACCATGGTGTTAAAAAAACTTTTTACCAAAAAATTAAACCGACTCCCAAAAAACACTGCAAAGTGAAAAATAACTTTAATTTCGGTAGTCGGTGTCTTTAGTTTTGTTTTTTCGTTTTTGGCACCGACTTCCGAAATTAAAGTTATTTTTCACTTTGCAGTGTTTTTTGGGAGTCGGTTTAATTTTTTGGTAAAAAGTTTTTATTTCACTCTTTTTAGTTGGATGATTTTTAATTTACCTAGTTACAAGAGCCTAAATGTCAACTACTTATAAGCTTTTACAAAATATTGCTTTTCCCAATGCTGGGCCGTTAATTGTTGAGGAGTTCTCCTGGTACTTCACCATCAGCTCTACATCACCATATGCATTGTGACGAGCATAAAGTGCTTAACATCCATATTCAAGTAATCGAATCGCAATCCACTCAATACTTATTATTGAGTAGTTTCGGCGGCCATCTGTGGTCTTCATCATCAGTTCCACTTCCCCAAATGGTACTTTTTGAGAGCAACTGCACAAGTTACTATAAGAAATACCCAAAACGCCATAGGTGTGCCTATAATATTTGAAGAGTTCCCTCGATTTCTCCAAGATCCCATCATCAGATCCTGACTTTGGTGATAATGGTACCAATTTCGAAGTATACCCATTCGAACAAAAAAAGAATTTTCCAAATCGGTTCAGCCGTCTTCGAGTACTCGATGATCATACATAAAAAAAAAAAAAAAAAAAAAATATACGCGTCGAATTGATAACCTCCTCTTTTGGTCGTCGGTTGAAAAAATACTTGCATAGATACTTATCCGTGTGTAGATATTGCACCTTTTTTTGTTTTTCTGGTTGGGAAAATCATCGAATGACTTCTCCCGCTCTGGGTGGAGCGGAAGGTAGTGTCAGACTTCTACTGACTAAAAACCCACCCTGTTCCTTCAGCTGCCCTTAACCCTTTTCTTGACAATATATCTTATGAGAACTTTAAAAAATCATAGTTTTGAAAATATTGTGAGTGAAATAAAATGTCACTCCTAAATTTATTTTGTGCATGTTTTTGAACGAACTTTTATCTAGCATGCTGATGTTAGCAGAACCGTTATATTTAAAAATCAGAAATTGTTAGCCGGGACAACACGATGCCACGCAAGGAGGTAAGAATATTGTACTTTTTTATATTTTTACGAGTTTCTCTGGGAGTGTTGCTTGTTTTTACATATCTAACAAAGTGAGAATTTATATCAAGTGTGTTATTAAAACCAAATGTTTATTATTTAGTAAAAAACTAATCGTGTTTGTGCATGGCATGGCATCTCAAGGTGCACACTGCCAAGTTATTACAGAATTAGACGTTGTAAGTTGTGTATCTAAGGGTGCACATTACCATATTTAGGAAATATCATGAACTATTTTTTGCATATGTCTCCGCTTGTATGTGAGTCAGATATCTCTGTAAAAAAGTAACCTATGTGCTTGCTTATTGTTCTAATGATCTAACCAGTGTGGATGTTAGAAATGGAACTATCAGTCCTAATTATTATGTGCTTGTGTTTATTTTGGGTGGTGAATGCTTCATTTCTTTGCAGAATACCATGCGATCAATGACGACGAGTGGGTACCGAGCAAAAAAAATTCTAGCTTTAGTATCAAAATCAGGCCGAAAATGAGATTTAGATGAGACATCAGCTTCAGATACTGAAATACATCCCATCTCCAAAGCAAAGTTGGACAGTCTTTTATCATCCAATCCAACTTCATTGCCGTCTTCGGTTGAGAATCTCAATTTATTATCCGATGAAGAAATACGAGGGGTGATCCAAAAGTAATGATAATCGGATATTTCTAGTTCTCAGAAAAATCCAAAAAAATGTTTTAAGGTAGCTTGTTTACCCACTAAGTCACCATGAAAAAATCATACAAATAGACCACGATTTCAGGGAGTTGCATTCATTTGAATACAAACCGTCGAAGTTGAAACATCAATATGGAAAAAAAACGAAATTAGAGCTGTGATCAAGTACCTCTGTATGAAAAAAAATGTCTACTAAAGACATACACAGCGACTTGGTGGAAACATTGGAGGACTCTGTTCCTCCATATTCTGCAGTTGCACGATGGGCCAAGGAGTTTAGCCTGGGCAGAATATCCACTGAAGATGAACGTCGCGAGGGACGCCCATCCACGTCTCTCACTGAAGAGAACGTTAAAAAAGTCGAAGATATTGTAATGGCAGATCGAAGAGTGACCATCAGGCATATAGCTAAGGTCACAGAGATCTCATATGGCAGCATTCAAAGAATGCTTACGAACGAATTGCAAATGAAAAAGGTATCTGCGCGTTGGGTACCGAGAATGTTAACCGAAGAGCAAAAGAAGAAACGAGTCGACATTTCGAGGACGAATCTCGAAAAGTTCCAAGCAGACAAGGAAAATTTTTTGTCACGTTTTGTGACCATGGATGAAACCTGGATTCACCATTTTGATCCTGAAAGCAAGCAACAATCGATGACGTGAAACGAGCCTCCTCACCGACGCCGAAGAAATTCAAGGTGTCAAGTTCGGTGGGGAAGGTTATGGCATTCGTTTTTTGGGACGCTGAAGGAATCATTATGATGGAATACTTGCGAAAGGGAGCCACTATAACAAGCTCTTACTACGTAGACCAAATAAGAAGATTGAGGGAGGCTATCAAGGAAAAAAGACGCGGCAAATTGTGAGCTGGAGTGTTGTTTCAGCAAGACAACGCACCCTCTCACAAAGCCGCAGTTGCGATTGCTGCCATTCAAGAAACGGGTTTCGAATTGCTCGAACACCCCCCCTATTCGTCAGATCTAGTCCCCAGTGACTTATACCTCTTTTCTTGGCTCAAGGAATACCTCCGAGGTCGAAAATTTGAAGACGATAGTGAAGTGATGGCTGCTCTTGAGGCGTTTTGGGAGAGTCAAGATAAAGAAATTTTTTCTAAGGGAATCCTAGGTTTAGAAAAAAGATGGACTAAGTGTATTGATTTGTTAGGAGACTACGTTTAAAAATAAATTATTTTTTAAATCATAACTACCTTGTTTTATTATGATTTATCATTACTTTTGGATCACCCCTCGTAACTCCCATTCAAGCAACATTAACTGAGTTTCTACTTTTGCCGTCGCCGATAATTCAATAGCCTTCTCCAATTGTTACACAGCCACCGAAGTCAGTTTTGTTACAAATGTAACCTCTCCACGTACTCCAGACTACGGGTATCGTCAATACGTCAGCTTACACAGATCCCACATTTACGTTATGAACGTAAATATGTCCTGAAATAACCAAGCATTACAACTCGCATATGGGTGGCGTAGACCTTGCCGACATGCTCATCGCCTGCTTTAGAACCGATTTCAAAGGTCACCGTTGATGTTTGCACCTGCTTCACAAATGCTGGACATGTGTCAGTAATAGCTGGTTGCTTTGTCGTAGGCAAACAAAATCTGAAATAAATGCCTCTAAAAAAATTCGTCACAGTTGGTACCAAGTTTACTAATGCACCAAAAGGAGACTACATTAGATTAGACATGGTAGGTCCCACTCCAGCTAAAACAATTAAAGCCCCTGTTTTGCCAAGAAACGCACAAGCCACACCTTGTGTGAGATATGACCAGATTGGACATTTCCCAATATTCAGCACCAAGGGGAGGTGCAAGTTACGCATTAAAAGACAAAACACTGCTATGTGTCCTAAATGCGGCTTGAGACTTTGTCTTCGACCATTATTTTTCACGCCAGAAATTAACTATCATTAAATTGTATGGTCTTTTAATGTTCGTATTTCATTTATTCTGTAAATCTGATTATATTTTTTAAAGTTTTATGCTTAGTTTTATTTTATTTGAGCATTGTATCCTCTCAGATACATTGACTCATGTGAAGAAAAGAACAGATACTTGGCAATGTCTCTCATGAGATACATAGAATATCTCCAAAAGTAAAAAACCTGTATTTTTTTTAATTTTTCTGAATCTTTTGTGCTAAAAACCAAAATATAAGAAAAAACATGATTTCTAAACATTTTCTTTTTGCCAAGAAAAGGGTTAAGTTCCGGGGCCGCGGTATCTCGTTAGAACATTCTCGTAACCCCGGCAGACAATGGCCCTATGGGGCCTTGGATTGAAATTGACTCATTTTTGATGGTGCCTAACGACCTACGAAGTGATAGAATGATGATAGCATAGCTACCGCAGGAAAAGAGTGGATATCACTGGCTAGAGATAGAGAAGAGTGGAATAAAATGGAGGAGGACTATACTCAAATAGGGGTTTCCTATTCATAATAAATAATGATCACTATATTAACACGCATCAAATAAAGAGACCAAACATGAAGAAAAAGGGAGTATTTTTTTCAATATTGTCTTGTCTTCAGGACCTATAGAATGTCAGTGTAAGTTTATGAAGTAAGCTCAGATTAGAATACCACCCCACCAGCCCATACCTACATATCAGTGCAGAAACAACTGTGAAAATGCAACTAGGATTTGACGAGACTGATACCATACAGTGACTTTCGTTAGGTCAATGCTAATACTACTAATACTAATGCCCTAGCCCTTCAAACGTATTCACATAAAATATGTTTGATGAGCTTATTAGTTAGTAGTAGTAGTTGTTAGATTGAAACCAGATTAGATTTAGATTGAAGACATTTTTTATAAAATAGTTATCCTCACTAAAAGCAAAACGTATGTGCGTCATACAATATCCTTACGCAGACGCATACACTTATGCAATCTTAGCAGCCGACACGCATACGAGCGCATTTCCTTGAATTAAGGAAATGCGCTTGTATCTGGGGGCACGGCAGTGCCCCCGCCAAGTCGAGCAAAAAAGCGGCACGGCCGTACCATTCTTTTCTCGAAGCAATTCAGGCCATTTTCGACCCCTTATAACTTCGTTGTGGATAAAACTAGAAGCCTGAATTTTCAGTAACCAAAAAGGCATTGTATAAACACGGTATATTTCAAATTTCATTAAATTTGAACCAGTAGTTTAAGAATTATAATGAGTCAAATTTCTTAATTTTGTCACTCACTGACTGACCGATCATCAAAAGTCTATGGCACTTCTAGCAGCCTTCGCAATCGCAATAAACAATTTAATTTATATATGTATGACTTGTGAGATATATTGTGTTTTCATGCGATGGCCGAGTCAATCTATTTATTTAAAACGGTAAAGATTTTTAATATTGATATGGTCACTATAAGATGTCGTTAGGTTAGATAATTACGTAACAACTTAAGACAGAAGGTCCCTTAAGTAGAGACTGAATAAATTAATAACCGACTTGGTATTACATGGATCTCACAACTTTTTACGGTAGAAGAACTGAGTTGCGAGACTTGGTTTTTTGACAAGTATTGTTTTTTATGGGATTAATTTGTCATGATACTGTGTTTCCATTTTAAGAAAGATTTTTCCGTCAAAATTTAACACCTATTTTTAATGACGGAAATCGCTTCAGAAGCTGATTCTGAACCAACTACTTTCAGGGATTGCGTTTATTCTGTGTTACACGTTGTATATCCTGCGACCTACCACAACCTTGTTATTATAACATGAACGTATTTTAACGGTGTTGAAAACAAAAACCGACCATCCTTCCGTCCTCGCCGCCGAGGCCCACCGCGACGTCCCTGTAATTGTCCGCCCCGACCCTTGCCAGAGCCAGTCCGCGACGCTGATTCAGTAGCTTTAAATTTCCTTATTAATAATAATAATTATATGATCCAGCCAGTCCCTAGCTGCCCTCCCCCTGCGACGCCCTAAGCCGAGGTCCGTACCCCACAGGGGGTGCCCTTAGCGTGTAGTCGCCTAGTTTGTAAATTTTATAATAAGCCCTGGCTGGAGGCTTTAATTAATTTATTAATTGAGACAACCACAGGAAAGCCCAGTCAAGGAGCCAACAACCTCAGAGGTTGACCTGCGAGATGACACACACAAAAAAAACGGTGTTGAAAAAAGTGACGTCAGCCAGCACACAGCCATCAATATACTCGTAGTACCCGCTTTTACATACTTTACGGTAATCCATACAAAACTAATACATTTGAAAAAATATCCAGTGTTCATTTTGCCAAGAACTACTTCTGTGATTGTTTTTGGCGAAATTAACAGTAGACATTTTTACTAAAGTAATAGTAATGAAGGAAACGTTCATCTAGATCGCACCATATTTATTACATGTATGTCTGAAATCGTCCTTCATTAACCAGTGAGGAGAGGAGTTCTCCTGGTACATCACCATCAGCTCTACTTCACCATATGCATTATGACGAGCATAAAGTGCTTAACGTCTATGTTCAAGTAATCTAATCGCAATACACGAAATACTTATTATTGAGTAGTTTCAGGGGCCATCTGGGGTCTTCATCATCAGTTCAACTTCCTCAAATGGTGCTTCTCGAGAGCAACTGCACAAGGTACTATAAAAAATACCCAAAACGCTATAGGTGTGCCTATAATATTTGAAGAGTTCCCTCGATTTCTCCATGATTCCATCATCAAATCCAAACGCCACGACAATGGGACCAACTAAAAAGTAAACCCTTTCAAACAAAAAAAAGTATTTTCCAAATTGGTTCAGCAATCTGCGAGTTATGAGGTAACACATAAAAAAAAAGTTCAAGACAAATTGAGAACCTCCTCCTTTTTTTTGAAGTCGGTTAAAAAATAACATACCAACCATTCAACTAGATAGATGCATGAGCACAAAAATTGTTAAACTATACAAATTAAAACAAAAAACTTAAGAAAAGATGGCGAGTAATTAAAAGCCAGGTGTTTATTTATGAATGGGCAAGTGCGAGTCAGACTTGCTCATGAAGGGTTCCGTAGTAACTACGCCAAATATCTTTGTTTTTCATAGTATTTGTATGAATTACAAAGTTATATTTGCGGTTTTAAAAAATATGCTCTATCTCTTCAACTGCTAAACCGATCTTGTTCAAACTAATTTTTATTGGAAGTTTACATTAAGTTTACAGCATATATTTTTTTGGATTCTTTCCTCCATTATTATAGAAGTTAGAGGAGGGAGGGGACACACACATGTTACCACTTTGGAAGCGTATATCTTGTAAACGATTGACTTTATAAAAAAGTGGTTTTAGAAACCACAATGTCATTTTTAAAGACCTGTCTATAAATATCACACACGCATAGGCTTCATGAAAAAAAAAAGTATCTTCAATTTCAGTTCTATGTATTGGGAGACCCCTTAATTTTTTTTTTCTTAATATCAGAAAGCGGTTCACAAAATACATCTACCTACCAAGTTTCACATGTATGTATAGTCTTAAGAGTTGTAACGTTTACATGATTTATAAAAAGAATTTATAAACATTTGCTAGAATCTTATGGGCACAAGAGATGACGGGAGGGTCTATGATAAGTGGAGCGGATGATAAGAGCGGAACGAAGAGGTGGCTGCAGGACGAGTGGTCTTCGAACGGATGGTCTCAGTAGCAGAATGAAGAGGGCAGCACGAAGCGGTGGCTGCGGACGGCTGGCCTTCAGTCAGTAGGCCTCAGTAGCAGAATGAAGAGGGCAGCACGAAGCAGTGGCTGCGGACGGCTGGCTTTCAGTCGGTAGGCCTCAGCAGCAGAACAAAGAGGGCAGCACGAAGCGGTGGCTGCGGACGGCTGGACTTCAGTCGGTAGACACAGCAGCAGAACGAAGAGGGCGTCTGGAGGTCCGGACCACGGCTTGTGTATTAGGAGGCGACCAAGCCGTTTTACTTGCAGACTTCTTCACTGTTTGTGTTCCAGGCGTAGACTGACCCGCTCTCCGTCATCTCTCTCATTACATTAACTTTCTAGTGTTTGAATTAGGTTCTAGAATGAAAAGAAAAATAAAAGTAATTTATCACGAGGTACAATATCAGTTACATATACGACCTAACCTAACTCCAGCAATGAATTAAGAAGAAAACTAGTCCTGTCACTAATGACTTTACAGAAACGTAAACAAACAAAGTATTGTATAAAAAATAACTTAATTTCAGAATATTAGGAAATTCTAAACCATAAATGATGTTATAACGTAAGTGGAAACATTACAGAGTTTCGGAATAAAATGGCTGTGACATACTGGTGGTCGAACAGACAGACAGACAGACATGACGAAACTATAAGGGTTCCGTTTTTTGCCATTTGGCTACGGAACCCTAAGAATATATATAAAAAAACGAATTGTTTTGTTTGATGCGGACCGTATCTAAATAATAATTACTGTGGTGAATGAAAATCGATAAGCGTTGCCTCTTTTAAGATACTGTAGCATCAAAAGCAACAATTAAATATTTTGTGTGTAACTTTGATGTTTGATTTTGATTTAAGTATCTACACCCGATCCGGGTTACTACGCGGTGGTAAAAGATGTTAATTATTATAATTGTGAATGAATAAAGGTATCAGTGAATTTTCAAGAGAGCTGTATAGAGTGCTAACATACGACTTCTGTTAAGCAAGAAAATATTTTTAAACTTTAATAAAAATTAATAGTATTTTTTTTAACTTATATATTACACACTTTGGAGTACTTAAAAACGGTTTCCAACTTACCATGAGCGTTTTATTTAGTCAATGAGTTTTGTTAATAATAAACTCTTTAAAAATGAACCCGCTCTTGAAACCAAATTTATGTTACTTAGATCCTTCCATCTTGAATATAAGTAACGTCTTTAGTAAGACAAAAGGATGAGTATAGTGTCCTTCAAAATTCATTTATTTATCTATTTTGAAACTATCATTACCATGTAATGTAATAATTAAAATTTGTAGTAACTTTTTGTAACAAATTACAAATAAAGCACTCCATATAATTATAACAGGTATGTAAGTTCAGAAGTTCCTAAAGGAACACTAATAGTTCCACCAAAATAACTATGCTTTCATAGCAGTCCTATAAGATCCTTTTGATTTTGATTGAATATTACATATTAGTAAGTAGACAAAATTAAATCAGTCTTTATTAAAATCATCTAATTTGTTCCAAACCATCGTACAATACCTATTACCTAATCGGGTATGATACGCGTTACCTCTTATTTTGCAATAAAGAAAACTCCCTTCTTACTCAAAAAATTATTTTAAAACTACAATTTTAAAACTAATAAAGAACATGAAATCACATGTGTTTTTTCGAACCTTTCAGTTAACGAAGTTATACTTGAAGAAATCCAGATCCAAGCAAATAGGTACATATAATAATTATGCTATGCCAAGTTTCAAGCCTTGTCTTACTTGTTCTTGAATCACTAAAACAGCGGATGCCTCTGTATTCATTGGTTCTAAACCTAATTAAGGGTCACGACGCGACTACCGCCTCCGAATATACAGAGTTAATGAAATCCTTGAAATATTACAGAGAAATTTGACACGCGAGGTCGATCACGTTCGGTAGCTTAAAAAGCCTCAAACTAATTATTATGATAGCTCTGGTTTATTATCTAAGCCATAAAATGACGTCAGACGCGTGTGTTCAGGATCGAGAGCAGATGGTATATAATGGGTCAGTCGACTCGCAGCATCACAGTTCTACTTGAGCTACAACGACGTTGCTTTTGAGTGTTCCGAAAAGAACTATACGAAATGAAACTGGTAATTAACATCTTTTACGCAAACCCTTTTCCATAGACATTAAAATTTGTGTTTGGAATTTGTGGTATTATTTAAATTTTTAGAGGCGTTGTCTGTATTGCGGTACCAATATTTTTTCACATTTGAAATTTGTGTTTATAGTTCGTGATTGCCGCCTTTGTCACCGTGGCTGCCGCAGCTCGCCTGGAACACCTGGAAAACGCCTACCTTCCTCCCTTCGGTAACAACGTAGGCTTCGGTTCTCTCAGCTCTCAAGGATCCTTTGGAGCCCACTCTGGTGCTTTTGGCGCTGGTTTGGGTCGCGACGCTAGCGGCAACTTTGCTGGTGCCACCTCCAACCAGTATTTGCCTCCTGACCACGGACTCTCTGCTAACAACGGATTGCCCCAGTTCGCTGGATCCCTTCAAGGTATGTTTGAATATACATAATATACAAACTGTTAATACACTAAGTTATCGCGTTCATTTGCATTCAGCAGTGACTATTTGAGGATCTCTTTAGCTTGACTTATAGTTTTAAATTTGATGTTTGTAAATCTTATATATTTTTTTTTTTTAATATATTTATTTATTACAAATAGTACAGTTCTGATAGAAAGTACCATTAAACCTGGATTGGTTTGTCTTGGCACTCATTCGCATTAGTAACACTACTTACACTAATTCTTAATAACGAATTCTACACAATTACTCTAACATAACATAAGCTTAAGTATGATATAAATATATGTATAATTATACAATGTAAGTTAACAAGTTAACTAACTACTACGACTAAGTCGTAAACATCTATTAGCATTTAGAACCAACTTGTAGGGTATGCAAGCAAATTTTTAAGTGACTGTGCGCTAACAGCGCTCTGTTGTGCCACTCATTAGAAACCAGTTCTAATGAGTATGTACAGGTTGCTTCATTTTATAACTTAAAGTAACTGATGTTTTAATTAAGATTATTTAAGCAGTCGAAATAATATTTTTTTAATTTAGCTTTATAATTATTTCTATTTATTTGTTTTTTTAAGTTAGGTGGGATTGCATTAATTAGCTTAGGAATTACATATTTTATAGTTCGCCTACCATAGTAATTAGTCATGCGCGGGATAATTAATTGATTATTAGAGATACTTCTTGTAGTTATTTTATGAGATATAGGTTTTTGTATGCTTTTATTATAAAATTGTTCTATTAAGAAGGCCATATTGAATCTACTCTGTACGGGTAAAATTTTACAGTATTTGAAAAGATGCATAATGTTTTCTTGGCTTGCATCCTTAACTTTTCTAGGTACTATTAGTTTTAAAAGTCTAACTTGAATTTTAAAAATTCTTTCAATATACGAATTAAACGTTCGGCCGTAACTCGTGATTCCGTATGCTATTATTGATTCCACTAATGCATTGTACATGTTAAGAAAGATATTGAGCGGAACTTTTGGTTTTAAAATATAAAATTTGGCAAGTATAGCTCGCAACTTATGACACACTGAATCCACGTGATAGCTCCAATTAAAACGATTGTCTACAGTTAAACCCAAGTAGGTATGGTGCGTTACTTGCTCAATTGCATCACATTGGCATACACCTAAAGGGGGAGAGTGTAGACAACTGTGACTATGTGCGATTACCTTAAAAGAGGTAATTGGTCTTAGATTACTAGAGTGAACATGGATGATTTTAGTTTTATTTGCATTAAGGACCAGTCCAGCATCGTGCGCCCATTTAGAAACTCTAGTGAAGTCATCCTGTAGCCACCGAGCTGCTATATTTATGTCTCGATGGGCAGCTACTAGACATGTGTCATCTGCGTATTGATACACAGAACAGTGGTTGACCACATGTTCCATGTCGTTGACATATGTTAGGTAGTGTAATGGTCCAAGCACTGAACCTTGGGCCGTTCCTTCAGTGACTTCAATGGGATCACTTGTTTCATTACTGATTTTAACATTATATTTTCGATTTTTGAGGTAGTCCCTACACCACTCAAGTATTGGTCCTCGAACTCCCGTGTTATCTAGCTTTGTCAACAACGTGTCATGTCTAAGAGTGTCGAACGCCTTGCTGAAATCAATAAATAGTAAGAGTACATGATTTCTATCATTAAGACATTCGTTGACCTCGTCCGTGAATTTTGACAACAATTGTGAGGTTGATTTCTTTGGTTGAAAACCATATTGCGTGCTGGACAACACCTCATTTTTTACATAAAAATCCCTTATTTGATTACCTATATATTTCTCTATTATTTTGTCAATAACAGGTAGAATAGTGATCGGTCTATAGTTAGCATAATCAGTAAAACTTCCTTTTTTATGGATTGGCCTCACTATACCTGTTTTAAGATCTTCTGGGTATTTCCCTTTTTTAATACTAGTATTTATAAGTTTCACAATGACACCTGTAATCTTATCGCATATCGATTGTATGTCTACACACCTAATATTATCTACTCCAGGAGCTTTATTAGTATTAAGATTTTTAATAAGTTTGTATACACTGCGTTCTGTAGCTTTCTTAAAAAACATTGATTTATTATTAGGAAATGTATATTCGGATTCATTCAGTAGACGCTGGTTACATCTAGGTAAAATCTTTGTAACACTGTTTCTGAATTCTGTGGCAAAGTTGTCAGCTATTGATTTTATTTTTATATTATTAATTTTGAACGATCTAAGTATAGTTTCATCTACCGAGGTTTTATTACGACCAGACAAATTATTTAATATTTGCCATAGTTTTTTAGGATTTGACTTACTTTTACTTATCTGCTCAATATAATATTTATTACGACATTTTTCAATTAGTTTATGAGTCTTATTTCTTATTTTATTATATTCTAATCGTAGTATTTTATTAGTCGGATCGTTTTTCCATTTTATAAATAATTGATCTTTTCGTTTACACATGTTATCTATTTTAAAACTTATCCAGGGTAGTTTGCTTCTTTTACTATTTTCATTTATTTTTTTGGTATATTTTGATTCCTCGTAACATTTATTAAATTGTTTTTTTATGAGGTCGTAAATTGAGTTAGGACATTCTGAATGACCTATTATTTCACTCCAGTTTACATCACTAAGTAATGATTTAACTTTTACGTTATTAATATGTTGATTTAGTTTTGTAACACCCTGTATTGGCGTTGGGTCAAGTCCGACGCACGACAATATTATCATGCGGTGATCTGCCAGTACAGTTCCGAGTGCGGCCGTGTACAAATCTAATGAGCGCGTTCTTGTAAAAATGTGATCTATACAGCTACGTGTGGTGTTATTTCCGCGTTTTTCAATTCTCGTGTAGTCCGATATCGCGCTCGTTAGTCCACACTCGGACATGCTACTAACGTAGTATTCTCGTATGTTGTCGTATGTTTTTAGGTCTATGTTTACGTCTCCAAGTAAATAAGTATCGCATGATTTAAAGGATGATTTTGATAACACACTACTTAGTTCTTTTACGAATAGATGTTTACTTTCGCTGGGGGGCCTATAAATTGCACAAATATTTGCGTGATAGTTCTGAGGAGTGGTGATTTGACCTAATATACATTCACAGTGAGAAAGAGGATGATTTAAAGTTATAAATACGTAACCATCTCTGGCATAAATTATTATTCCACCGCCTTTTCTGCTTTTACGCAATTTACTGTGCATTTTATAGCCATTGATGTTATACATATGAACAGTGTTTTCATTTATATTAACTTCTGTTAAGATAAGGACATCTATATTTATGTTAGACGAGCTAATTAATTGTGAAACAAAACAGAAGTTTTTAGCTATGGATCTAATATTTATGTGAACAATATTGAGACTAGTTTTAGGAGTAGAATGTATAATGTTACCGAACTCATTAATGTTTGCGCAATCGGACAATTCTTGATGATCCGTAAAAGAGACCGGGGTACCTTATTTAAACTATTACCGCTGAGAGTTCTGCCCTCCTGCCCTCGTTGTAGTCAATAGCCTGTCGATGTCCGTATCACTCCTCACGATTATAGGTTTATCTTTATCTTCTTTACGCAGCAGTACCTTTCCATCCTGGAACCATACATATTTATATGCTGGTCGTAGTTTCTGTTGGGCAAGCCACAGTAACGATTTATTAGCTTTCGTTATGGCGCGACGCAGGATCACTTTTGACTTAGCTAATTCTACAGGAACATCCGGTATGAGTTTTTCTAGCAGCACTTCTTCTTTTCTAGATGCCTGTACCCACGAGCGTGCTTGCTCCGGTTCTTTTAACTCCACTACGACGTTTCCGTCACGTTCATTTCGCCCCTCCATACGTTTAACACGAAGTATTTGGGATTTATCCACGTTGAGCTTCTCAGCCAGCTTAACCGACAACGAACCAAGGTCTTCATTTTGCGCTTTAGGGATTCCTATCACCTCTATCATATTATCAAGACGCTGTTGTTCTATGTTACGTACATATTGTTTCAGAGAGGTGATTTCGAGCTCAATATGTTTTTTCTCGTTACTGAGGTGGGTATATTTCTTCTCTAACTCCTGTATATGTTTATTTTGAGCTTCCACGGTTCTTGTGAGTTCGTCCACTTTTTTTCCGCAGAGAGTTACTGATAGCTCAATCGGTTGTAATTCCTTTTTTAGGACTTTTTTCAACTCCGCTGTGATATCCCTCAAAAACTTCTCACTATCAATGTTGAAATTACCCAGGTTTCTGCTGGAGGTAGCGACTTCCTCTTCTTCGTCCTCTTCGTCCGGAATAAAAAAGGATGATTTTCTATTTGGTGAGTTGTGATTGCATTCGTCACATATCCAATCCAGGCTCTCCGCATTTCGAAGAGCAGACAATTGTTTTGCAGTAAGACCTGAGCAGGCCTTACTTGCATGCACAGTCTTCGCACATGACCTGCATTCTAGTCCTGGCGACCTGCTCGTTATTCCTTTGTTACAAATATTACATTTAGTCATTTCGGCTAGTTTAGGGTAGTTAGCGCACGACACAATGAACTGGTTAGTACGATAGCAAGTTAGCGAATTATGATGACTACTACTATTTAGTTAGAATAAATATTAATACAAAAGTTATTTGATCGGGTTCTTTCATCATAGCATGATACTGCTCATATTTTAAGCAGTTAATATTTTGTATATGGTGTATGATCATTAACCATACCATCATTATAAAGTCTTTCTAAACATTGCAGTTAATATATTGATGATTTAATTTATTGTAATTCCCACCAAATTAATACATAGGAACCCCTATTTCTCACCCCTAATTCTTTGGTAGATCATAAATTATATTTTTTCTTTCAGGATTCGGCGGTCATCAGAATTACCGCAGCCAACAGTACGCGGCCCCCAGCTCGCAGTACTCTCCCCGGGCCAGCAGCTCGTTTGGCGCTCCCAGCTACCAGCAGTTTGGCCAGCAGCCCGCAGCCGCCAGCCGCCAGTACCTAGCTCCCCACACCGGCTCCTACCAGGAACCTCCTCAGCAAGCCTTCGATGAACAGACCGGCTACCATTACTGATTGTGTTCTGTATAGCGTATACTTATAGTAGTGTAAATGTATTGTTTAATAAATAGCTTCACATAAACTTATTCCAAATTAGTGATATTATACTCCTATATTACAAAACATTGGTCACATACTTGAATGAAAAGAAAATAAACAAAATATTTTTGAACAAAATTAAAAAATATTTTGTAAAGATTTTTGTAGATTTCTATGGAATCCTACAGTGGGCCCGACAAGTACGTGACCAATGTTTTGTAATTCCGAAAGCTACGATGAAATTAGTACAAAAATTATTAAAGGAAGTGCTAACGAAATTTACGTATCAACATACTTACTTAATAACATTTGACTGTGGAATTTTGCCAGATTCGCTAAAGCTTTTCCATTATAAAGCCTCTGTACAAAAAGGAGAAAAACATGACATGTACAATTATTTCCTACCCTATAGCACTAATGCTCATCTTTTTTAAAATATTTGAAAAATGCTTGTACAAAAGACACCTACATTATTGTAATAAATGTAATATAAAAAAAAATATTAGCATGGGTTCCAAAAAGTTACATCTACAATATTAACCATCTATACCCTCATGAAAGTTGTATTACTGAAATATCAATCATATATGATATTATAGTATCAATGAAAATAAAATCTAACTAAGGGTCTATTCTTTGATTTATAAACGGCTTTCGACCTAGTTTGCCACGATTTACTTTTACAAAGACTAGAATCACTGAAGATCAGAGGGCCACCCTTACAGTGGATAAAGTAATACTTTCATAACAGCTAGGTAACAATGTGTTAATATACCAAACAATAACCATGATAAGAACGTAACACTATACACATCTGAGAATACTAATTGTAACAGATTCGGTGGTCCTCGAGGAATTATTCAAATTTTTTTTTTATAACGGTTGAGCTCGTACTTGACCTCGATCTCGCCTGATGGTAAGCGATAGATGAGGTCTAAGATGGGACTGGCGAGCCTAGAAGATGCCTATTTACTCTTGCTTTAAAGGCTGGTCGTAAGTCGCAGAGAATACAGAAGCCTCCAGAGAATTCCACAGCTTACAATGCGCACAATAAATGACATAACGTCGCTGCGCCTGCCAAATTCTATTTGTGCATTTTTTCATTTTTATGTGCACTTTTTTGCTTAAAAAAATTCTAGCCCCTTAAATGACTGATGGTTTTGGCAACTTTTGTATTTTTATAATATATTAAATAAACTTCTGTGCTGTGGTATCAATAATTTTGCCGAGTTTTTATTTTCAATTCAATAACATGTTTTTGTTGTTTCCCAAAACCTTACAAAAATCACTTATGGAACTTGGCAGGCGCAACGATGATAAATGACATCACTAAAATAACTAATCATAAATGCCAGCTCGGACCAACGGCTTAACATGCATTCCGAAGCATGCAGATATCTTGATATTTTAAGACGGTCACCCATCCTCGTACTGACCGCGGTAACCGTTGCTTACCCTTGAAGATTGCGGCTGTTTTATTTAGCTACGAGCCCTTCGAGTATAGAACTATGGATAGTTTTGTTAAATAAAGATCTGATCAACTGACCACAATGACCTTAATGGTACCTTCAACCGACTGAGAATTTTTATCATACGATATTTTATCTAATAAAAACTTTTTAGCAAAAAAAAAATAAAACCTACTTCCATATCAAAACACTACAAAGCCAAAAATAATTTTAATTTCGGTAGTCGGTGTTATTGGTTTTGTATTTTCTTTTTTTTCACACCGCCTTCCGAAATTAAAATTATTTTTGGCTTTGTAGTGTTTTGTATGGAAGTCGGTTTTATGTCTTTTGCAAAAAAGTTTTTATTTTTGCGCTTTTTAGTGGGTCAATTTGTAATTAATCTAGTTATAAAAGCCAAAATGTCAACTACAAAAAACTTCAATGACGAACGAAAAGATCATCAATGTAAATATTTTTTTTTTACTTTTGTTGATTTTTCAGAAACGGCTTGTCCGATTTCGATAAAATTTTCATGGGACCATTTGAAAAGTATACCCTTTCTAACAAAGAAAGAATTTTTCAAATCGGTTGGCAAGCGACGGAGCTATGTTCCAACAAACATAAAAAAAAAACTAACAAACATCCGAATTGAGAACCTCCTCCTTTTTCAGAAGTCGGTTAAAAAGAATATAATGATGCACGATTTCATGAATGGCACATTTTACTTTTAACCGATATCAAAAAGAAGGAGGTTGGTGAATTAGTTTTTTTATTATTTCCAAAAAAACAGAATGTTAACTATCTTCTTTCTAGATGGTTTTGTGAATAGTTTTTCTAGAGTCATTGAATGAATGACTCGTGCAGAACAAAAAAAAACATTTAACTACAACCATTTGAAAAGGACAACTTAAAATATTACGTTGTCGCACTTCTTCTCTTATAGACTACAGCATACATATTAAAACAGCTTTTTTTTTCGAGGTAGTTAGTGTCGTGGATGTCCTCTGCTCTGGAGTAGGTGCAAGAGTCTGTCAGACTCCTACTGACATAATTCACCCCGTGTTCTCTCACACACTTGCTACCAGGGGCTGCGGAAGCACTTAAATAGCTGGTGTCGGCCGGCCTCTGCAGGCACCGTCTAAAACTTTTAAATCCGTCTAAATACAGCAAAGCTTATTCCCGCGACCCCGGCGGAGTTTTATTAGGCCTTAGATTTGTGGTTGTTGCAACACGTTTCCTCCTTTAATTCTCACCTACACGCGTTTGACCACTATCTCACCTGATGGTAAGCAAAAATGCGGTCGAAGATGAAGCACGCTTACCAAGAAGTAACCTATTGACTCTTGACTTAAAGACCCTCAAGTTATAGTTATCAGGAAACACAAATTCAGGCAGGAATTCCAGTTTTTAGCTGTACGCCAGGGAACGCAATAAATAACTCTATTTCCTTTATTTGTACTAATCTTTGTAATATGATACGTAGATAAGCAAGAATGCACAAATTGAAACTGAATACCAAAAAATTCGAAGTTGTGAAATCGACCACTTACAGTTAGTGTAATATAGTAATCAATACCGCGAACCTGAGAGTGATCAGTTACACATAACTATTAATTACCTATTTGAAATAGTTTTGTTTGTAATCACTCCTCCTCCTCCTTCAATGCCTGTGGTGGCTTTTTTTTAAACTACGAACTTAATTTACTCCCTGTGTTATGGTTGCCAATATACACACAGTTAGCCAGACCCGAAACAAATACTAGAAAGTCATGTGAATATTTATTCCGTATGGTAATCGAACCTACAACACGTAGTGCAGTAGACAATCGCCCAACCACTGTTACAACTGTGTCGGAAATGTATCATTTACCATTAGATAAGGACAAAGGTTACAAAGATAAAAGCGATTAGATATTCCCTTTTACTAAACTCTAATGTTTATCTGTAGACAGCGTAGTGGGTTCCATTATAGGCAAAACTACAATTTTTGTTAAACTAGTTGTAAGTTCTTATAATCTAACTGTTTGTTGTTCCATCTAATGAAAATAGCATAATTATACAACGTGTAATTTAAAGGGTATATACATACCAACGGCATGGCTTCTTTGGATGATAACAAACGATATGGCAAGGGTTTTGTAATCCTAAGTCTACTTGTGTAGAACTTATCACAAATACCAATACACTGATACCAGAGACCGAATTTTTCAAATTAAGAAGAACGAAGAGAATTATCGTGTTATTGGCCAGTGACGTGGAAAGTTATTGACCCTCGTAGTGCTGTGACACGTTCGTTATGATTGGTATTCAAGAAATATATGAAACCGATAATTTGGTATGAATTCTGTGAGTCACTTATTTTGAGCTGAAACTTTGCATAGAGACTCCATACCAGATGTTGTCTTCTTCCCTTTTGGATAGATATGGGGTTTCCGTTACACATTGTATATAATAAAAAAAAGCATAATACATATTTTTCTAAACAGATAATTATAGTAGTACACGCATGTGAAGTACTTTTTGGAGAGTTGCAAAACTCAGAGGATTATACCTATCATTAAAGAGATCCTTTGTGAAATGTATTTAATATTAACCAACTAATAAATTGAATGATTTACGTGATCTTTTTTTTCTGTATGGAAAAATCATCAAAAGACTGCTCTCGCTGTGAGTAGAGCGGAAAGGAGTCTCAGTGAGTACTGACTAAAACCCACCTTGTTCCTTCAGATGCATTTGCGTTCAAGGGTCGCGTTATCTCCTTAGAACACAAGTCAATACTCAATTATTTATTGCGTTCCACAATGTGAACTTAGTTGGTAGGTGCATACAAAAATATACATAGTTTACAGATCATTGTGGACCCTGTCGGGCACAGCAAATTGTAATAGAGGAAGAGGACTTTACAGTTATTATAAATAAAATGTGTATATGTTTATAACTTAACTTACTCCTACATAGGTTTTATACATTTTTCAATGCTGCTTACTGCTCTTTGATCTGCGTTGAACACGTAGCGTTGCCGACTCGACTCTTCCTGGTCCTTACCTCCTCCGCAAGGCCTTATACTTAATTAAGCAAGGTTCATGGACTAGCATCTTTTTTTATTGAAAATAGGTTCGCGTTTGATCACCATCTCACCTGAATCGTAAGTGATGATGTGGTCGAAGATGGAGCACGCTTACCTAAAAGTAACCTATTCACTCTTGACTTAAAGACTCCTAGGTTATAGCTATCGGGAAACACAGGCTCCGGCATGGAATTCCACTCCTTAGCCGTACGCACAATGAAGGTATTCTCAAAACATTTTGTGCGTATGGGTGGGATGTCCACCACCATCTATCTACCGTGGATTACAGACCATCTTAACATAATATGGAGATTCCGCAGAGCCTCGTAAATCACACTAAGCCGTTGGTTTTGGCAGTCCTTTGTACATCTTTACTAGTCGTTACTGGTAGTCAGAAGTCAGAAATGTGACATTGATCTTGTCAAAGGGTATCGTAAATTACACTAAGCCGTTGGTT
The DNA here is from genome assembly GCA_943138885.2 of Tholera decimalis. NCBI lineage: Eukaryota > Metazoa > Arthropoda > Insecta > Lepidoptera > Noctuidae > Tholera > Tholera decimalis. The sequence goes on from OW964560.2 coordinate 37,439,811, forward strand.
TTGGCAGTCCTTTGTACATCTTTACCAGTCGTTACTGGTAGTCAGAAGTCAGAAAATGTGACATTGTTCTTGCCAAAGGGTATCGTAAATCACACTAAGCCGTTGGTCTCAGCAGTCATTTGTACATCTTTATCAGTCGTTACTGGTAGTCAGAAGTCAGAAATGTGACATTGTTCTTGCCAAAGGGTATCGTAAATCACACTAAGCCGTTGGTCTCGGCAGTCATTTGTACATCTTTATCAGACGTTACTGGTAGTCAGAAGCCAGAAAATGTGACATTGATCTTGCCAAACGGTATCGTAAATCACACTAAGCCGTTGGTCTCGGCAGTCATTTGTACATCTTTATCAGTCGTTACTGGTAGTCAGAAGTCAGAAATGTGACATTGATCTTGTTATAGGGTATCGTAAATTACACTAAGCCGTTGGTTTTGGCAGTCCTTTGTACATCTTTACCAGTCGTTACTGGTAGTCAGAAGTCAGAAAATGTGACATAGTTCTTGCCAAAGGGTATCGTATCACCCAGGTACTGGGTTTTGGAGGTGGGCAGTCGTTCCATGTAAAATACTAGTATTCAGCTGCATCCAGTTAGACTAAAAACTGACCTCGACATAGTTAAGGCTAAGCAGATAATGACGGGATCAATTTCCCTGTAAGATGCGGCATCTAAAACCAGTTACCAAAATAGCACGGCTAATTCTAGTTCCCTCATAATTATTTATTTATCTATTTAAACTTTAAGTACAGACGCCAGCACATCAAGCTACAACAATCTGTCAAATTTCTTCAATAGATTTTCAACTTTATTGTTAAAGATATTAGGTTCAGGGTTGATTGGGAAAATTTGACAGTTTCGGGTAGCTGCATGTGCTGTGTCTGTACAATTGTGTTACATGGGCGGACTTAATGCGTTAAGGCGTTCTCTACCAGTCAACCTTTGGGTTAAAAAAAACACATTGTGGTAGGTGTACGAGAAAATGGAATGAAATGTGTATACGCGGGAAAGCTTTAGATTGCGATTCCAGAAGTTTCGGTTACACAAATTTGATGGGAACATGGCGCTTGGATTGGAAAGAAGACACAAGAATCAAGCGTAGTATAGGAAGGAAGCACTGACCTTGATATTCCAGGATTGACAGCCAGCACTCTGAATCACGGTTCACCACCACAATATTACTTCTGCTACGATTTCATCACACAAGGCGCGTGATCGTTCGAACGCTACCAGAGAGCCACTGCGTTGTTCGATTTCCAATCGAATAATCTCGAGCGGTATAGTCCCTCTCTCTCACTCTCGAGTAGCCAAAGGTCTTGTGCGAGGAGGGGTAAGCGGCAGGGGAAGTGTTTCAACCAATTAGCTATTTAAGCGTGTTGCCAATAATTAAAATATAAACGAAAGGAATCGTATATCAGCGCAACCAAAATGATATATTTAATAGTAAATATAATACTAATACATAATAATACTAATAAAATACACATATATGCTAAAATGACAAACTAATAAATACGGTGCTTTATAATATTATTTCTGATTAAGAGAGAATTATACTTGAAGATTACAGAAAAATTAGACACACGAGGTCAATCACGTTCGGTAGCTTTAAAACTCTCAATCTAATTACTTGGCCTGTCATAACTTCTAGTTCATTACCTATACTCTGAAATGACGTCAGACGCGTGTGTTTAGGATCGAGAGCAGATTGTATATAACAGGTCAGTCGACTTGTGGAATCATAGTTCTACTTGAGCCTCATTCTCATTAGCTAGCTCTCAGTGCACCGACAACTACTATCCAAAATGAAACTGGTAATTAAATTTTTAATTAGTGCCAAAGCAGGCATTTTTACTCATCTACTGTGTATTTTTTCTAATATTTTTGTGCATTACTATTAAAGTCAACAAATAATATTATTATGATTTAATCTATCTGTGGCTTTAGGAAATTTTTGGCCGTCTGTGAGACTTATGCGGAGGCTCATGGCTTGAGTTATAATGAAACTAAAACCAAAGTAGTCGTTTTTAACGTACGCAATAATACTCCATCAAGTATTCCACCCGTGAGGTTACGAGGAACTCCGTTGGAGCTCGTCACTCATATAAAATACCTCGATCATGTGGTCACGGATTGCCTCGTAGACGACCAAGATATATATAGGGAGCGCAGAGCGTTGGCGGCCAGATGCAATATGCTTGCCCGCAATGGTCTGAGAAAAATAAATAAATAGATAAACTTGCAGTCGCGCCGGGTTTCACTCTCGTGGACTTTATAACGATAAAACATAACCCTCCTTCTTTTACAGTGCGGTAAAAAGTTACCTATAAACTTCCTTAAGCTTTAAGCAACTTTCAGACCAAATTTCATCCGAATCCATGTCACCAAATCAACAACCATCAAACTTTTCCGCTTTATAAAAATTGTATAGATCAAAAAGTTTACTTTTGTTCCACAAGCAAGCCGATTAGCTGGACCTGGATGAAATTTGGCACAAAGATAGCTTATAGTTTGGAATGGGAACATGTGCGAAATATTGCACTAGCTAGTTAATAATAAAAGCTAAAGTTAAATTGCTTTCTTTACTGACCAGAATTTTAATTGAAAAAGTTTGTTTTAGAAGGAGAAAAAGCTACTTATCCTATAATATTTTTTTGTCATTTCAGTTCGTGATCGCTGCCCTCATCGCTGTAGCCACTGCAGGTCGTCTGGAACACCTGGAGCGCTCCTATCTTCCTCCTCATGGCTCCAACGGAGGCTTCGGTACTTCGAATTCCTTCGGACGTAATTCTGGTGCTTTCGGCTCTGCTGGAAGTGGTCTGCAGGGTCACCACGCTGGTGGTAACTTTGGTGGTGCCACCTCCAACCAGTACCTGCCTCCTAACCACGGACTTTCTGCAAACAATGGTGCGCACCAATATGCTGGTTCCCTTCAAGGTGAGATAGCAAAATTGTCGTTGATTGTAGTAAGTATTTATATATTTGATAATATGATGTTCAACAGCCAGATGGTTTGACCAAATTTACATCAGACAGGAGTCAATGCAGATGGTTCGTTTGCTCCAGACTCGAATCTCATTGTTTCCTCTATTTTCAGTCATGAAAAATCGACCAGAGAGAGAAATAATACATTATGATGTTACGATTATATATAATATTAAATACTAGAGACCTGGCCCGGCTTTGCATGGTCTTATTCTTATGCGTCACACAAATCCTTATGTAATGGACAATAAATGTTTGATTATATACTATTTACCACAAAAACTTTCTTGGTGCATTACTCTATAATTTGGTGAAAACAGAATGAAAACTGTTCGGTATGTTTTGAGTTTATTGCCAAAAGTCAGATAGACGCGGCGGTATACTTTGTTTTATAACATGTATTTAAAAGAATTTTGACCTGGTAAACTGGTAATACATTACAAAAGTTGTCATGTCATGTTTGAGTACCAAATAATTTTGGTTTTTTTTAATACTTTTGTTTTCATCAGTCAAAATACTTACTTAACTTAACCGAAAAACCTCCTGCATTTGATAATCTATCATTCTACACGTGATATTGGCAAAATTGTGGTGGCTCCTCTTCAAACGCCACTTAAGAGTTGAAATTGAAGAATTTTGACACTCATGCTTGTCATTTGTAAGATCAAAACATAATTAAGAAAAAATATTCAGTTTGAATGTATCAATACATTAAAACACATTAGTGTAGTAATCCTTCATAGAGCTATTTTATTATATCTGATTTATGATTTATTTTGGTTCAGTCAAATAAATTAAGACGCATGATGGCGTAAACTTTTCCTTCAGGATTTGGTGGCCAGCAGAGCTTCCGCAGCCAGCACCAGGTTGGTAGTGGCCAACAGTACGCAGTTCCCAGGTCTCAGTACGGCGCTCCCCAGGCCGGCGGCTCGTTCGGTGCGCCCAGCTACCAGCAGTTTGGCCAGCAGCCCGCAGCCGCCAGCCGCCAGTATCTAGCTCCCCGCGCCGGCTCCTACCAGCAGCCTCCTCAGCAAGCCTTCGATGAACAATCGGGATACCAATACTGATTATAATCTGTAGGTGTAATAGAAAAATATATTGTTTATTAAATTGCTGTAAATAACCTCAATCTGGATTTGTGTCATTGCTCTTCAAAATATAAGAAAAGACAAAATTTCATAACAACCCTATAAAGTATGTTGACTGCCCCGTTGGTCTGGTGATCGCCTGCGGGTGCCGATCGTGGGGTTCTGGATTCGTTTCTCCAGTCGTGCTAATCATCATTGGGTTTACCACATATTTGGCTTACAACCGTTAACATCGACTACCGTTAAAAAATTGGCAGATTTTATTTTTTATTGATATAAATTGAATAGGCTCGCGTTTGGCCACCATCTCACCTAATGGTAAACGATGATGTGGTTAAAGATGGAGCACGCTTGCCTAAAAGTAACCTATTCACTCTTGACTTAAAGACTCCCAGGTTATAGCGATCAGGAAACACAGACTCCGGCAGGGAATTCCACTCCTTAGCCGTACACACAATGAAAGTATTCCCAAAACGTTTTGTGCATATGGGTGAGATGTACACCATGTAAGGATGGCGCATCGCCATTGTCTTGTAGTCCGATGATAGAACGGGCTTGGCGGAATTAGATTAAGTCTAAATGGTATAAGATGGATGCAGCTGAATTTACATGGAGCGACTACCTCTCTGACCTCCATAACCCAGTAACTGGGTAACACGATACCTTGGCTAGACCAGTGTCAGATTTAATGGCTTCTGACTACCCGTAACGACTGTCAAAGTTCCAGATAACAGTCGGGATCAACGGCTAATCATGCTTTCCGAGGCAGCCGAGGAGACTCCCGGCTACTACTGAGAAATTTGTTACATAAAAACCCAATAACACTTTTAGTCCGATCCGGGAAAATCCGAGACGTCATGCTTAGCAGTTCGCTTGCGACCAGTAGACCAATGAGGCAGCAAGGAAAGTTCCAAGTAGCCATAAATGGCAATACGGCAGGCCCGAGCGGAGATGACGGGACGAGATCAACTCTTTAAAACATTGGCCAGAAACAAAATGCACAATGAAAGTTAATTTATGTTCCATAATTTTAGTTAATAAGTCTACATTCCTATTGCCCAATCCAAGACGATGACGAAACGGTTGGCGTAATGGTTGAGCCGTAGGCTACGCGTTGCGCGTCGTGGGTTAAATTCCCGCTTCAGAACAAATGTTAGTATGGCCTTCAAACAGTTGTCCCGAGTTTGAGTGTTAAAGTGCATTCACGTGCCGTGGCGTGGCGAACGCAATTTTTAAAATGTATGAGATAGACAAATTTGATTGCTTTCCAAAAGACTCGTGTCATATCAGCAATTATTTATATTTTTGAATTTATTGTAAAATTTTAATAATCGTAAATATACTTCATTGTAGTAAGTAAAAGACAGAAGCCTCTGTTGTTTTATTAAGTGTCAATAACCTCTGTGTGGGTCTGATCGCTATCTCCTAACATACAGGCTCCAGCCTAGTTTAGGAAACAGTTTCTCAGTCCCTTTTGGTAATAAACCTTATAACGTATATTGCAATTGGACCGATTTAAGCAAAAATGTTCCAACCCACAACCTCGACAACTTCGAGTTTTGTGACCTATGTACTCCAAAATAAGGTATATTTTAACATAATAGGTTCGTGTGGTTTGGAACATTTTTGCTTAAATCGGTCCAATTTGTCTGAAGCACAGGAATGTGAAACTATGTATGTTTTTATTCATTGTCAAATAAACATTTGTAATATAATATCCCATTCGCTGATAGAATGGCCTATTGTCTAGCCTGTTGTAATGACAGGCCCGTTGGTATAGTGGTCAGTGGCCCTGACTGCCATGCGCAAGGTCGTGGGTTCGATTCCCACCTAGGACAAATGTTTGTGTGATGAGCACGGTCATTTGTTCTTTGTCTGGGTGTAATTTATCTATAATATATATGTATTTAGAAATATATATGTATGTTTATCAGTTTTCTAGTACCCATACCACAAGCTCTGCTTAGTTTGGGACTAGATGGCGTTGTGTGGAAAGTTGTGGAATATTATTATATTATTATTATTTCCTTTATTCAACACATATCTCAAAAATTACATTTTTAAATATTTTTCTATAAAAACTTACAAAAAAAAAACATTTAAAAATATAAAAAAATGGCAGTCCATCGTTGTCGGGAGCAGGGTCCAAGCTACCGGTGGTTAGGTCTCCAGAGAAAGGAACCTCCTCACAATGCGAGCCGTATCGAGGAGAACTGCCTTCTGTATCAGGCCCTTTATCCAGCTGTGCAACGCCAGCTTCGACAGATAGTCGTCGAAGCTTTTAGCTATCAGCCCATTGACTGACATGACAATCGGCACAATGACAGCCGAGTCCACATTCCACATGGCAACAACCTCATGAGCTAAGTCGAGATACTTTATGTGTTTCTCTTTCTCAGCTTTCACGAGATTCTCGTCATGTGGGATGGTAACATCGATTATCATTGCGCGGCGCACTCATCGGTCTATCACCACTATATCAGGCTTATTGGCAACAATAGTCCTGTCAGTGATGATAGACCGATCCCAGTACAACGTGACATGGTCATTTTCGAGAACTGGGTCGGGCACATACTTGTAATACGGTACCTCAGAATCGACAAGTTTGTATTTCAAAGCAAGTTGCTGATGGATAATTCTGGCTACTTGGTTGTGTCTATGCAAGTACTCGCCGTTAGCAAGACGAGAACAACCGGAGACAATATGTCTGATGGACTCACCAGGATGATGGCATGCCCGACACACGTCAATCGTCCCGTCCTTCATAATATGTCTCCGGTAATTATTCGTCAAGATAACTTCGTCCATAATTGCACAAACAAAACCTTCAGTTTCTCCGAAGAGATCCCCGAAGCGTAGCCAGGCAACCGAAGCTGTCAAATCTACATCGGGCCCATAGAGAGCCCGATAGTAGCGACCATGAAGCTCCTTGCTTTTCCATACCTCCTTGCGGTCATCTGCGGTGAGTATAACAGGTTTGTGCCAGTTCTCTTTAGCCATGGTCAGCGGGGTGAGTCCCTTGTCCACTGCAACCACATCTCGGTGCATACCCACATCGACTTGAAGGAAATATTCCCTGAGACTGCAAATCTCGCGGTTGTGGAGAGTTTTGGTGTTTAAAAAGCCTCGACCTCCACACTTTCGCGGGATGTACAGTCTCATCACCGATGATCGTGGGTGATGCATCCGATTTGCGGTTAGCAGTGTGCGGACTCTCCTATCCAGGGCGTCCACTTCGGTTTGAGTCCATTTGAGTATGCCGAAAGAATACATCAACACCGGCATGACCCAACCGTTGAAGGCGCGCACCTTATTTCCTCCCGACAAAAGCCTGTTTAATACCTTTGTCAGGCGGCCAAAGAAGCGCTCCCTCAACGATTGCTTCATGTCAGCAATATTAATGCCCAAAGCTTCCGACATACCCAAATACTTATAAGTTTCGGTCAAGCAGAGAGATCTAAGGTGTATGGAGTCTGAAAGTTGAATTCCCTCAGATTCCATAATCTCTCCTCGTTTTACATGCATGATTGCGCATTTGTCCATACCAAATTCCATCTTGATGGCGCTACTGAAAGTTTCAGTTACCTTCAGTAGTTCCATCAGTTGCAAGTTGTTGGGGGCAAAGAGTTTCAAATCATCCATGTAAAGGAGGTGGGATATACTTTGACCTCCTCTTCTCAACCGATAGCCCAGGCCTGAGTCCTCTAACATTGTGCTTAGAGGATTCAGGGCCAAGCAAAACCAAAGTGGACTCAAACTGTCACCCTGAAATATTCCCCGTCTGATCCATATAGGCTCATCATTCCCTCATTATTATTATTATTATGTTGTGATATGAAAAGTTATATGAAGCAAGACAGCGTCAAAAACGTAATCGAATATCATGAACAAGCCGCTGTTACTCGGTTGTGAAACAGGCCATTTACGCATTGTATTTACATTTATAGTAATTTAATATTCAAGACCGCGAGCCAGACAGTGATCTGATTGCTTCAATATGTTTTAATTACTTGATATATTTAAATCTACTAATGCATTGTAATGCATTTAGCTGCTGTGCACGATGATCTAAAATTTATGCAATGAAGAGTCAGTACAAATATTTTACAATATTATTATAATATTTTTAATAGGCTCGCGTTTGACCACCATCTCATCTGATGGTAAGTGATGATGTGGTCGAAAATGGAGCACGCTTGCCTAGAAGTAACCTATTCACTCTTGACTTAAAGACTCCCAGGTTATAGCGATCAGGAAACACAGACTCCGGCAGGGAATTCCACTCCTTAGCCGTACGCACAATAAAAGTATTCCCAAAACGTTTTGTGCGTATGGTTGGGATGACTACCATGTAACGACGGCGCATCGCCGTTTGTCTTGTAGTCCGATGATGGAACGGGCTTGTTGGAATAAGACTGTTCGATTCCATCGCACACTCCCCGAAATGTAACCGATAGAAAACTGATAGGCTTGTAACTCGTCGTCGATGTTCAAGGCTCTGGAGCTTTGATTCAACCAGTGAATCGTTGTCAATGAGTCTCTTGGCCTTTTTCTCGATAGACTCAAGCGCGTCCAGTTAGTATTCGGCAGATCCATCCCAAAGATGAGAGCTGTACTCCATACACGACCGAACCTGGGCTTGATAGAGGTTGAGCATCTCATCATCATCATTATACAGTTATACAGCAAGTTTTTCAAAATGTTGAACAAACCATACAATACTAATACAAAACAATTACGATTTTTTTTTAAATTTAATTTTTGCCCTACTCAATTTCTATTGTATCGTGAGTGCATTTTAACAAACACTCACACCTGAAGTAACTATTTGTAGGTCATAGAGACATTTGTAATTTATTCCGGTGCGGGATTTGAACCTGTGATACGTAGCGCAGCGGCCAATCGCCCAACCACTGTGCTGCCGTGATTCTTTAAAAGGCAGTCTGACAATTTACCGATTTTGAGTTAAACATTGAGCGACATCAGGAAAAAAGGCGCGTCGACTTATCTAACCCCTTTTTCTCAAACTTATTTAGCATTTGAGATATTTTTTTCATAAAAACCTGTGAAGTGGTTTTGATACCAGTGCCAAATTTATAAAAACTCAAAATCAGGAAATTGTCAGATGACTGCCTTTTAAAGAATCACGGCAGTGTGCTTCCCATGTCGTCAATAAAAATCTATCAGATATGTGAAATAGCACAAGAAACTAGAGGTAGAGGCGGTTCTATCGCTAGATGGGTAGATGAGATAGTGGCGATGGTCGGTTAAAGATGGCTAAACACAGTTTTGCAACAAAGAGCATGGGAATTTTTAGGAGTTTACCCTAAGGGGTCAGTTTTTTATTTTTTTTTAAATTAAAAAATAGGTTCGCGTTTGACCACCATCTCACCTGATGGTAAGTGATGATGTGGTCGAAGACGGAGCACGCTTACCTAAAAGTAACCTATTCAATCTTGACTTAAAGACTCCTAGGTTATAGCTATCGGGAAACACAGACTCCGGCAGGGAATTCCACTCCATAGCCGTACGCACAATGAAGGTATTCCCAAAACGTTTTGTGCGTATGGGTGGGATGTCCACCATGTAACGATGGCGCTTCGCCGTTTGTCTTGTAGTCCGATGATGGAACGGGTTTGGTGGAATTAGATTGTGTAATTCCATCGCACACTCCCCGAAATGTAACCGATAGAAAACCGATAGACTTGCAACTCGTCGTCGATGTTCAAGGCTCTGGAGCTTTGACTCGACCAGTGCATCGTTGCCAATGAGTCTCTTGCAAATAATTTAATATTTTATTTTTATTACATGGAACAACAAACAGTTACATTATAAGCACTTACAACTAGTTTAACAAAATAATTATGAAGTTTTGACTATATTGGAACCCACTACGCTGTCCACAGGTAAACATTAGAATTTAGTAAAAGAGAATATCTAATCGCTAGGTAGCGTTAAGTGCAACTTTTATATCAATTTATAACAAGTACTTAGTCAAATATTTATATAAATGTAACTAACTATAATGAACATATAAAAAATAAGACAAATTATAAAGTACTTAGGTATACAAGATAAAATTATAAAATAGTACAATTTAACATCAGTTATTATCACTAATTGTGATCAATAGAGTACAAAGAATGAGTCTTTTAAACTTACTTATTGTGCAATTAAAGATATCAATTTCGACAAAATTACTGTTGTATGTGTCAACCATACGGCGGATAGGCGAGCGCAGGCCTGAATTATTTCGACAAGCACTCAGAGCGAAAAGAGTACCTACGCGCTCTTTGTTTTGGCTTGTTATAAAAGTTTAATGTAATTTGAATCTAAAAATATAAATCTTTTTTATTTTATTTCACGTTAAAACTCATGCCTTAGTGATCTTGTACACACACGAAATATACATGTTATATTCTTCCACTTCCTTTGTGCACTAATTTCACGAATAACCTTGAAAATTACATAGAAATTTGACACACGAGGTCAATCACGTTCGGTAGCTCAAAACGACGCGATCTGATTACTCGGCCTATCATAACCTGAGACTGTTATCTTAACTGAAAAGTGACGTCAAGTATTTCTGTTGAGGATCGCCATCAGATGGTATATAATAGTTCAGTCGGCTCGCAGCATCACAGTTCTACTTGAACTTCATCCACATTAGCATTTCAAAGCTCCAAAAAATATTTCACAAAATGAAACTGGTAATCAATATTTTATTGCTGCAATTTGTTCGCTAGAACCGTCTCAGATTTCAGTTGTGTTTGATAATAGATTAGTCAGTGTTAAGGACATGATAAAGTATTGGGGTCTATCAAACCACCTTATTTTATTTTAAATTGGAATTCACATTACCAGCAATCTTGTTAACCCCCCAACTGAGCTAAATATGCTTATGTCTGGAGTGGGTTTACGGCAAAATTGTAATGGGTGGAGCTTGAAACCAAGACCCCTAGATCACAAGCTTCAGCAGCCTGTAGGCTATTGACGCTTAATTGGTTACATTTAAAGTTCCTAAGCTATCTAACAACTCACACTGGGCCCACCTTACTGGCCATTCCCTCTTATACAGAGAAGGCCTCGGTTACAACAATGGGAATATTATATTCTGATTATGTTATGTAAGGTTCCCAAGCTTACAGTTTGTGTTTTATGTGTTCACAGTTCGTGATCGCCGCTCTCGTCGCCGTGGCCGCCGCAGGTCGTCTGGAACATCTGGAGCGCTCCTACCTTCCTCCTTTCGGTACCAACGGAGGATTCAGTTCTTCTAGCTCCCAGGGATCTTTCGGAGCCCACTCTGGTATCTTCAGTGCTGCTGGAGCAGGGCGTCACGGTCAGAATGCAGGCAGTATCTTCGCTGGTGCCACCTCGAACCAGTATCTGCCTCCTAACCATGGACTTTCTGCAAACATCGGTGCGTCCCAGTTCGCTGGATCACTTCAAGGTACAATATTCTCTTTGTTGAAGTAATTAATGGGGTGAGTCATGGCGTTAGTTTATATTTTGAATGACTGATTCGCCTTATAACCAAAATATTACCTAGTTTTTTAATTGCTGTCGTGAGTCAGAGCACGATAATTTGGATGAGTATATGAAACACTTATTCGAACGAATCGGTTCATTATGATGAATTATGATGATAGTGCTCAGATTTTACGCAGCCCAATATACATATTCATTAAAATTTCAGGTAGCCTGTTACCTGCAACTTCATTCATGTCGAAATTTAACAAAAGAAGGCTATGTGTTATTTAAGACTAAAATCTATCTCTTGGCCATTTTTTATCCAGATCTGTGCAGCCATTTTTGCGTGCTTGACATACAAAGTAATAAAAAACTTATTTAAAAATACTAAAAAACCCGACTGCTCAACTGAAATGGAAGAAACAAGCACATTTTTATTTTAAAAAGCGACAAGCAGGCGGGACCTGATCGGGAATTGATCATGAAATAATTTTAATTTAAAAATTTGACGGGTTCCGTCTGAAAAATGTTAAAAGAAACCTCAATATCATTTTAAAAGATCTGTTTAATGATACCCCATTTGAGATAGTTGATCTATTTTTGATTTTTGATTTTTGACAATAGGGCACCCGAATGTCGTTGTGGTGATTTGATTTTACTTTAATCTATCCTATGACACTCGTGCCATCAAAACAAATCTAACGACGTAACATTTATCAAAATCCGTTCACTGGTTTAATAGTTACAAGGGAACAAAGGAACGGACATACATACGCGGTAAAAACATAACCCTCCTCTTTGCTTCGCTGCAGTCGGGTAAAAAACAGTAGTAGAATTTAATATGACCACCAGTTTTTAGTCTGTAGTCTAACACTGACTCCAATCAGAGCGGGAGGAGTCATTTGATGATGATCCTTTCCTGCGCAAAGTAACACAAATATTTCTTTCAGGATTCGGTGGTCAGCAGAACTACCGCAGCCAACAGGCCGCGGCCCCCAGCTCGCAGTACTCTCCCCAGGCCGGCAGTTCGTTCGGTGCGGCCAGTTACCAACAGTTCGGCCAGCAGCCCGCAGCCGCCAGCCGCCAGTACCTGGCTCCCCGCGCCGGCTCCCACCAGCAACCTCCTCAGCAAGCTTTCGATGAACAGACCGGCTACCTGTACTGATAGTGTCCAGTAAAACGTGCAGTTTTAGTAGCTAAATGAATTGTTTAATAAATGGTTCCAAATTACTTTTTTATGAATGAGTATTATTACATCGACAGAGCCTTTTCTCTTTAAAAAAATTAAAAAAAGAGTATTTTATATGGAGGGAATGCCTATCTGAACTTTACAACCCAGTAGCTCGGTAACACGATACCTTTGGTAAGACCAGTGACAGATCTTTGTCTTCCCATAACGAGTGTCAAAGGTGTACAAGTACCTAATAATGACAGCTGAAATAAACGGCTTGATGTGCTGTCCTAGGCAAGAACGAATTTCGATTTGTTTAGATGGTCAGCCATCTACCGATTTCGGCAAGCGTTGTCGAAAGCTTTGTTGTATTATTTAGCCACAACTCCTCGTATTTACTTTAGATGAATACATGATTAGATGAAAATCAGGATTAGAATCAAATGATTGCTGATATGTTACAGGTATTATATAATAATTAATCATATCTAGCCTATAAAGTTTGATTTGACAGGCCTGTTGGTCTAGTGGTCAGTGGCCCTGACTGCTATGCTCAAGGTCGTGGGTTCGATTCCCACCCAGGACAAATGTTTGCGTGATGAGCACGATCATTTGTTCTTTGTTTGGGTGTAATTTATCTATAATATGCACGTATTTAGAAATATATGTATGTTTATCAGTTGTCTAGTGCTCATAGCACAAGCTCTGCTTAGTTTGGGACTAGATGGCGTTGTGTGAAAGTTGTGGAAAAAAAAAGTTCCCACAGGGACACAGGCCTCCCCTTTTAGTGGTTTCTTTTAGATGTTTTCTTCCAAAGTTTGTAAACAAGAGATGTTGATAAAACTAGGTACACAAAGTAATATGTCTGCTCGAATTCAAACCCACTTGAAGTCTTGCATACAACCACTAAGCCAACAACTGCTCCGTAACAAGCGAAAAAGTAATGCTGTATTAATGTAATGAGAATATTACTATGCTAGGCAAGTCTCGCGTCATTCACCAGTACGATAAGCAATAAGCGTAAAACAAGCGTAGGAAGAGATGTTAGTACTAACTTCAACGTTTTGATCATAGCCTTGCTTAGAATTACAAAGATGCTGTTGTACTGTTATTTCGAAGCGTCAATTGCTAAGGTGTTTGATTTGTGATCGAAAGGTCGCGGGTTCGAAATCCACCCATTACACTGTTGCCGTGAACCCACCGAAGACACAATCATGTTAGCTTCATGAAGCTAAGCTAGCTCTACAGCTCTTCATCCCTGTATGGTCCAGGTAACCCCACTTTATGAGGTCGGAGTTGCATTTTCTTACTTGTGTTTGGAGTTTGGTGGTTCAAGGATTTCCGGGAGAAACACGGAAAGATAGATCCTGCAGGAAGATTTTCACTTGGTGGTAAGAAGCGAATGGGAGGGAGACAGGTATTTTCCATAGTGTTCCACTGTGCGTCGGGTGAAATTCCGAGTAAGTAAGCTGCGTATATTCAAAAACTGTGCCTACTTTTAAGTCATTGTGTTGACATTTGGGCGCCATATAAAAGAGGTCTGGTGTCGGACGCCTGTTTATACTTCTCCACTTCCTGCAACTTATTTATTCAAATGCGGCGGCGCTATGCTGGCATATCTAGATATGGGATAGGTATAATGCTCGGACTGGTATACAGGGTGGCTGGGACAACGAAGCTCAACCGCTTACCATAGATTCAGTACATGATTCTAGACCCCCTACGTTGAAATTTTTCGTCGGCTTTTCCTTAATTTAATAAAATTAAGAAAAAACCTATGCAAAATAAAAAAAAAAAACAGTAAATTTACTTGTTTCACTTAAAACAGCAATGTAAATAAAACTTGAAAGGGCTACCTGATCGGCTGTGTTGAACTCTAGCAAAACAGCTAATCAGGTAGCCCTTGCGAATTTTATTTACATTGCTGTTTTAAGTGAAACAAGTGAATTTTATTTTTTAATTAAAATCTCATTGGATTAGATAGAAACAATGATTTTATACAGGTTTCAATAAAAAAAAAAATGCAGAGAATACCTGAAAATTTTAGAAAAAGCCGACGAAAAATTTCAACGCAAGGGGTCAAGAACCATGTACTGAGTCCATGGTAAACGTTTGTGCGTCGATGTCCCTGCCACCTTGTTTAAACAAACTATATTGTGATATACATAGTGATTTACTTTTGAATCTAGTAAGAGATTCATTTTACAAATACATACAATTTCAATTCATTTATTTTTGAACATTAATGTACAATAAACTTTACTGTCAAATACCTACAATATAAATGATCACTATGTCCTACCATTTAATTATTCCTAGATAATTATAAAAACAAATATAATACAGGCGAAAATTAAAGGGAAATTATAGGGCATCGAAAAGTACATCAACATCGCTATCAATGGGAAAAGTTCCCAGAACACTTGCCGCATTGCCACGTTGAATGGCAATGCTGATTCTCTGTCCAAAGAAAAGGCCAGGTGCAGGTGCAGAAAATCTCAAACGGCGCAAATACAACAACCTAATTGGGTGCTATATGTTTGAGCCGTTTGGGGTTGAAACGTTGGGACCATGGGGTCCGAGTGCGCATCGACTCTTTCGTGACATCAGGTGACGAGAGGGCTGGCCTTTCCTAGATTGGCAAACGCAGTCCAAATGCCACGTAATGGATTCCTTATAAAATGGAAGTTTAGCAGTTGTATTCCCTGTTAGAATAGCACTGTCCTATGTCATCTGCTTAGCCTTTTCCAAAGGTCGACTTTCAGTTTAACTAAATGTACTGTACTGTAGCTTAATGTACTTATCTTGATATGTTAAGATGGTTACCCATCCATTGCTTAACTTCGGAAATCGGCGCGTGCGGCTTTTATTATTTAGCCAGGAGCTCCACTCTCTATAGCCGCTTCTAATATAAAAAGTGAAATGAAGCTAGTAACTATGCGTCAAAAATGGAATAGGATATCATGTACAAACCGCTCGTTCTCAGTTGTGAAACAGGCCATTTACGCGATGTCTTTACATTAATAGTAATTCAATATTCAATACTGTCAGCCAGGCAGTGATCCGATTGTCGATACGTTTTAACAACTTGAAATATTGAAATCTGCTAATGCATTGCAATTCGTTAGCAGCACGCTGCACGATAATTTAAAGTTAATGAAATAAAGAATTAATAATTTGTTGTATTGCACTCATTTTTAAAAACAGCGGAGTTTCCCATGATAAACAGGAAGTGTTCAGTAACTATACAAAGTTCATAGATATAAATTTGAAAAAAAAAAGACATATATTATACTAGTACTCACGCGGGGCTTCGCTCCCGTGGATTCTATCACGGTAAAAACATAACTCTCCTTTTTTGCAGTCGCGTAAAAAGTCTAATCTGGCCTATAACCTTCCTCAAGCTTCAAGCTACTTCCATACCAAATTTCATCCAAATCCACCCTGTACTTTCGAAGATTAGCGCGTTCAAGCAAACAAACAAACAAACAAACTTTTCCGTTTTATAATATTAGTATAGATAACTAATATGCCTATTTATTTATCACAAATTAACTGTGAGGTAATAAGGGTATTACTAATAAACAAAGCAAAAATTAATTTAAATAAATAAAATACCCGCCCTATGCCTCACACATTTTCTCCTATATTGTGAGTAGATTTTTACAAATACTCACACTCTGAACAACTATTTGTAGGTCATAGAAAAATTAGTTCAGGTGCGGAATTTGAATATGCGACACCCAGCGCGGAAGCCGATCACTCAATCACTACGCCATCCGTATCATCAAAAAAGAAACTTTCGGCTGTGTGAAATAGCAAAGGAAGACGACCAAAGCTGGCTAAACACAGCCAGGAACAAGGAGGATTGGTTCTCCCAGAAGGAGGCTTTTACCCTATGGGGTCAGTGCAAATAATTTAATGTAGCTAGTTTTCTTTTGTTATAGTTTGTTATAAAAGTTTAGTGTAATTTGCATGGAAAAACATCAAGCTTTTTATATTATTTCAATGAACCTCCTTATTCCTATCGGGTCGATAGAAAGAGTATAGAACTTATGTTTGCTATCGTGGTGAAAGGATTAGCCAATCGACAGGATTCGATTGCCTAGGGTGCGCCGGACGTAACAGAAGGTATTATGATACGTCACTCGCGAAGGCTCCTTTCTTGCACCCTTTCATTTAATTTGAAATAATTTCACGTTAATAGTCATGCCTCATGTAAGAATTTGTGTACCAAAATACCACGTCATATTCTTCCACTTCCTTTGTGCACTAATTTCTCGAATAACCTTGAAAATTACATAGAAATTTGACACACGAGGTCAATCACGTTCGGTAGCTCAAAACGACGCGATCTGATTACTCGGCCTATCACAACCTGAGATTATTAACTTAGCTGAATAATGACGTCAAGTATTTATGTTGAGGCTCGCCATCAGATAGTATATAACAGTTCAGTCGGCTCGCAGCATCACAGTTCAACTTGAGCTTCAACCACATTAGTATTTCAGTGCTCCAAAAACTATTTCACAAAATGAAACTGGTAATTATAATCTTATTAATAGTGCAAGTTATTCGCTAGAGTCGTCTCCAATTTCAGTATTTTTTTTGGTTATTGATCAGTCAGTGTACAAATAGATTCAAGAATGTTCTGGTCAAGGACTTGACCAAGTAATGGGTTCTAAAAAACTACCACAATAAAAGCTAGTATGGGAAGCTTATATGTGGTGGTTTGATAGACCCCATTACAACCTGTATTGACCCGCGTAACGGATTACTGGCCATTACCCCTCAGACAAAGGAGTTTACTGGTTGTGTTTTATGTGTCCACAGTTCGTGATCGTTGCTCTCGTCGCCGTGGCCGCCGCAGGTCGTCTGGAACACCTGGAGCGCTCCTACCTTCCTCCTTTCGGTACCAACGGAGGATTCGTATCTTCCAGCTCCCAGGGCTCTTTCGGAGCCAACTCTGGTGCCTTCGGCGCTGCAGGAGCAGGGCGTCATGGTCAGAATGCTGGCAGTATCTTCGCTGGAGCCACCTCCAACCAGTATCTGCCTCCTAACAATGGACCGTCTGCAAACATCGGTGTGCCCCAGTTCGCTGGATCTCTTCAAGGTACGATTATTTAATATTCTCTTTGTTGAAGTAATTTGTAAGGTGAGTCATGGCGCTAATTTGCAATTTCAGTGACCTATTGTAATTAAATGCCTTAAGATCAAAATATTTTGACCATAATAATTTGGATGAATGAATGAAAAACGTTTACAAACGAATAGGTTTACCGTATCGTGATGCTAACTGATCAGATTTTATGCAATTAATAAACATATTTATAAGAATCCTAGCCGTTGCCAACGACTAAGTTCGCGTGGAAATTTCGAATTTTCACGAAATAAAAAATAGCCCATGGTTTATTTTAGACTATAATCTATTACTGTGCCACATTTTGATGAATGATTAAAACATACAAACAAACGAATATTTATAATTTACTAGCACTGCACCTACGATTTCGTCTCCATGGATTTCAACATAATTAATAGTCTAATAGCATTCACAAATAATGCACCTTACTACCAATGAAAAAATGTCTCAGTGACTATACCAAACAATTTTCATTCCTTCAGGAGTCGGTGGTCATCAGAACTACCGCAGCCAGCAGTACGCGGCCCCCAGCTCGCAGTACTCTCCCCAGGCCGGCAGCTCGTTCGGTGCGCCCAGCTACCAGCAGTTCGGCCAGCAGCCCGCAGCCGCCAGCCGCCAGTACCTGGCTCCCCGCACCGGTTCCTACCAGCAGCCTCCTCAGCAAGCCTTCGATGAACAGACCGGCTATCAGTACTGATAGTGTCTCATACAACTTCTAGTTGTAATAGCTGAATGTATTGTTTAATAAATTGTTGCACATAACTTTATTATGAATGAGTATTATTACTTTAGCCATCATTTGTTGAGCCTTTTTCCCAGCGATGCAGTTTTGGTTGCAGTTGAGCAACAGTAATTCACATGTAGCGACTGCTTATTGGAACTCTTTAACCCAGCAGCTGTAAAACGCAATGGATAATCCTTCACAAGACCAACTGGACGCGCTTGAGTCTATCGAGAAAAGGGCCAAGAGACTCATTGGCAACGATTCACTGGTCAAATCAAAGCTCCAGAGCCTTGAACATCGACGACGAGTTGCAAGTCTATCGGTTTTCTATCGGTTACATTTCGGGGAGTGCGCGATGGAATTACACAATCTAATTCCGCCAAGCCCGTTCCATCATAGGACTACAAGACAAACGGCGATGCGCCATGGTTACATGGTGGACATCCCACCTATATGCATAAAACGTTTTGGGAATACTTTCATTATGCGTACGGCTAAGGAGCGGAATTCCCTGCCGGAGTCTGTGTTTCCTGATAGCTATAACCTGGGAGTCTTTAAGTCAAGAGTGAATAGGTTACTTCTAGGCAAGCGTGCTCCATCTTCGACCACATCATCACTTACCATCAGGTGAGATGGTGGTCAAACGCGAGCCTATTATCATTAAAAAAAAAAGATTGGTGCCAGATTTTCTAGCTTCTGACTCTTCTAAAAAGTGTCAAAGATGTAACAATTTTAATTTCTTTATATCAGCTACATAGGCCCATAGATAAAATATACATACATATTAAACTAATACATATTATTATAATTACACACTAAACGAACTAAACACGAAGTGACGAACGATGACAGCCAAGACAAAACGACCTGATGTGACGTCCGAGGCATTGAGGAATTTTGATTTGTTAAGATGGGCATTCACGAACCCATACCGCATCATTTCACCTTATTAATCACACACACTCTCTTACACCTGTAAGTACTCATACTCAATGCGTGAGGACTTATCAATATAAGTCACAAACATACAACACTCTTCAAAACACAAAAAGCATGCTTACCTTTTTAACCGACTTCAAAACTACTCAATAATAAGAATTTCGTGGATTGCGATTAGATAATCATATAAGATTAGATAATAATAATGCATATGGTGAAGTAGAGCTGATGGTGATGTACCAGGAGAACTCCTCAAAAATTAACGTCTTTGCACCGGGAAAAGCAATATTTTGTAAAAGGTGATAATTAGTTGACATTTTGGCTTTTGTAACTAGATAAATTACAAACCGACCCACTAAAAAGCATGAAAATGACTTCCATATAAAAACACTACAAAATCAAAAAATAATTTTAATTTCGGAAGGCGGTTTAAAAAAAAAAAAGGAAATACAAAACAAATAACACCGACTACCGAAATTAAAGTTATTTTTGGCTTTGTACTGTTTTTATATGGAAGTCGGTTCTATTTTTTGCTAAAACGTTTTTTTGTATTAGTTTTTATTTACCTTCTCTTAGTACTTTTTTTTTAACGTGGTAAAATTATCAAATAAGTCCTCCCACCTCGGGCAGGGTGGGAGGGACTGTCAGACTTTTACTGACTAAAATCCACGGTGTTCCTTCAATAACCCTTTACGTACCGGGGTCACGGTAATGGGATAAGGCCCACGACCCCGGCAGGCTTCTCTTAGTACTTGGAGCTCTTTATATGTTTGTAGTAGTAATACCTAAATGCAATTAAATTTACAATTTTAAAGCATGTGAGTCTGGAGATCTGTAATACAGGTCCCGAACCCGGTACAAACTTCAGCTCTCACTAAGCTCTATATCTTGTTGTGACTGATATTTCTGTAAACCTATGTTGTACCTTTTTGAATGAAATAAATAAAGATTATGTTATTCAAATTCAAAATTATTGGAGGTCATTGGTACAAATATTGTAGAAATGTGTAATTGTAGTGTTTCATTAAATTGTTGTAACAATGTAAAGATAAATAGCTAGGTATTTCAAACTGGTAACTGAGACTTCACAAAAATTACTACGCTAACAAAGTTTCGCGTCATTCACCTACACGATACCGCAATACATGAGTCATAATCGTAGGAAGAAATGCAGTACTAACATACCCGTTCTGATCATAGCCTTGCTTAGAATTACAAAGATACAGTCGAATCTAGTATCGTGTGTCGTGTTACTTTTGTAATATAGATTCAAATGATATCCAGAGTGATGACGAACATTGACGGGGCCTGATTGGCCATTACGTGCTGGGGTTGCGGGAACGTTCTAACGAGATACCGCGGCCCCGAACCACAAGGGCAACTGAAGGAACAGGGTGGGTTTTTAGTCAGTAGAAGTCTGACACTCCCTTCCGCTCCAGCTAGAGCGGAAGGAGTCATTTGATAATTTTCCCACCGGAAAACGAAAAATGTGTCGAAATGGCCACAGTTTAAAATTCTCTATCAATTATCTGGGCATATTATATGAAAAAAATTTTTAGCAAAAAATAGAACCGACTTCTATATAAAAACACTACAAAGGCAAAAATAACTTTAATTTCGGAAGGCGGTGTCAAAAACGAAAATATATACAAAACTAAAGACACCGCCTTCCAAAATTAAAGTTATTTTTGCCTTTGTAGTGTTTTTATATAGAAGTCGGTTCTATTTTTTGCTAAAAAGTTTTTTTTCACGCTTTTTAGTGGGTCGGTTTGTAATTTATCTAGTTACAAAAGCCAAAATGTCAACTACTTATCACCTTTTACAAAATATTTGAGTTCTCCTGGTACATCACCATCAGCTCTATTTCACCATATGCATTGTGGCGAGAGTAGTTTCGGTGGCCATCTGGGGTCTTCATCATCAGTTCCACTTCCTCAAATGGTGCATTTCGAGAGCAACTGCACAAGGTACTATAAGAAATACCCAAAACGCTATAGGTGTGCCTATAATATTTGAAGAGTTTCCTCGATTTCTCCATGATCTCATCATCAGATCAAAACGTGACGACAATGGGACCAACTAGAAAGTATACCCTTTCAAACAAAAAAAGAATTTTCCAAATCGGTCCGGCCGAGTTATGAGGTAACATACACAAAAAATAAAAAAAAATAAAAAAGTTCAAGACGAATTGTAAACCTCCTTTTTTTTGAAGTCGGTTAAAAATTACAAAGAAACCGAGATAAGAATGCGAATGGTCATGAAAATAGTGCCTTCATATTCGGTTACACTGTCTTCAAATAGCTGAAGGAAAATCTATACTTATAATAAATCTGTAGAGAGGTCAATTCTGTACATGAAATATATTTACAAAATAACAATCAGGGGGTGATTAGGGATCGATACTGATGCCAAAAATGCAATAAGTAAAATTTTTAACGAAACTTGGGACAATTATTTTTCATACTCCTGAGCTGGTTATAGTATACTTTTCATCACGCTACAATCAATAGGAGCAGAGCAGTGAAGGGAAATGTTGGGAAAACGGGAGAAGTTACTCCATTTTTTAAGATTCCGTCGCGAGTGCAATCTTAATGGTTAAAGCTACACAGAAATCATTTATGACGGAAATGTTCTCCTTAAAATTATATAAAAAATATCCCACGACAGCATATATCTATCTTTTATGGTTGACTCACAATAACACGTGTAACTCCCGATAGCTTAGCAGTTCGAAGCTTTCTGATTATTATTCTGCTCCGAAATTTAAAACCACCACAACTTTGCAATGAAACTCGGCTAAAAGTAACCCAGTTGCAACTAAATATAATCGAGGCTCAAATTTTAACAGGTTGCGGTGCAGGAGAAACCGTATTTATTCACAGAATTCCCATATACCAAATAATTTTCTATTCCAATTTAAAAGAACGCAATTCCCAGTATCGGTGTGTTATGCAATGATAATTAATAAGGCTCAAGGGCAGACTTTTCGTGTTGCTGGAGTACATGTCGGTGTCAGTTGTTTCTCGCATGGTCAGTTGTACGTCGCTCATTCCCGGGTTAGCAGTTCTAGAAATCTTTATGTTCACGTGCCGGACGGGTCAAATTTCAACATAGTTTACCCGGAAGCTATGCGCTGAAGTATTTTCGTTGTATAGGTACTTAAGCCTCATGTGAACGTGATCTAAACAATATTACCAATATATTAACTTAATAACACACAAGGAGTTACACGCTGACGGAGTCGCGGGCACAGCTATTAACAATAATATTGTGCGGTTCGGTATTACGATATTTTTCAACAGTATTATAGATTGATATATTATATTTCCCTACTAAATTACGAAAGTTAATCTGTCTGTTACATCAAAATCACTGAACCGTGAGGAAAGACATAGGCTACTTTCTTTTTACGAAAAACGACGGAAACGTGGACTAAGTCGCGGGCAACAGCTATCTATTCTAATAATATAAGGCTGAAGAGTTTGTTTGTTTGTTTGAACGCGATAATCTCAGGAACTACTGGTTCGAATTGAAAAATATTTTTTAAATTAAATAGTCAATTTATAGAGAAAGGCTATATTACATTACATTACGCTAAGGCCAATAGGAGCAGAGCGCCAATTAAAAATGCTTCAAAATCGGGGTTAAATTTAACGTTAGCTCAAAGTAACTATTCCACGCGGACGAAGTCGCGGGCAAAAGCTAGTCCTTACTAATATTATAAATGCGAAAGTAACTGTCTGTCTGTGTGTTACCCAATCACGCTTAAACTACTGAACCGATTTTAATGAAATTTGGTACAGATATAGTCTAGAGCCTGAGAAAGGACATAGGCTACTTTTTAATGCGAAAAAAGGGCTGTAAGGTGTTGAAATAGGGGATGAAAGTTTGTATGGAAATTACGTCATTTTTAAGGCTAGAAGCTTGAAACGTATTTTTTAGACTTTTGATTAGATGTCAATACATACGACATTCAAATTATGTATGAGTTTTATTTTCAAAATAATTAGTCTAAAAAATTAAAACTGCTGCTGAAAGTCATTATTCCGCGCGGACGAAGTCGCGGGCACAGCTAGTATTCAATATTTGTGGTAAATTGTCCTTCGTTGGCACTATTTGTCAAGTGTTAGAATGAAAATGCGTACATTATTCCCACAATAAATATTTTACTCAGTGATAGAAATGGCTTTAACTGTTTAACTTTTACGTTCTTATGTAAATTTTAATGTAAAATGAACTTTGTAATTTCATATCAAATCTGAAATACTCTCTAATACTTCTTTTTAATTTTCAACGTATTATTATGAATTATGTATGAAATTGGAACTGTAAAGTTTTCGTTGCTGTTTCGTTTTATATGGTAGTAAGGTTTTATAGATGAAGTAGGTAGTTAATTTTTAACTTACTTACGTAAGAACATATATACATATATGCACGCTCAATGCATTGTTGGAACTTGAAACGGTTATACATATATTACCTACACCTTATCATATCTTAAGTGATTTTTTTTTAGATTTAAGCTATATATCATATTTCATATTATTGCTGTGCCCTAGCCGGGTATATAATTGTTCGTTTTATACTAAGAACTTTTTTTAAGTGTGGTAAACATTTATTTCAGCAAATATACATAATTATGTACTAAAATAGTTAAAATACAAACTAGAATAAAGCATCAAAAAATTGATCCTCAACGCTGTCGGCTGGCAACGTACCCAAGATACTGGCGGCATTGCCTCGTTGTATGGCAATGCTTAGCCGTTGACCAAAGAAATAGCCAGCCCTTGGGTTGCGGGAAGCGTCAACGAGCCTTTTCGATATGTCTTTAAAAAGGCTGTGAGTACACGGGCCCCATGATCCGAGAGTTTCGACGTCAAAAGGCTCGAAAATATAGTTATCACCGAGATGACTATATTTACGTCGCTTGAGGTTTTCCGCTTAAGAACTATAAAATCTATTGAATATAAAATGTAGAAAGCAAATAAATGCATAATTATATAATAACTAGCTTCTGCCCGCGACTTCGTTCTTATGTGAGGGTTTTCCCATGTAAATCCCGAGGTCTGTGGGAATTCCAGGATAAAAATATATTAGCCTATGGACTAGTATTCCAAAACAATTATAAAAATGTATTTAAGTAATTTAAGTATTCTTTTTTTCCTCATGTAATTATTGTTTATTTCATTTAAATCATAATTTTATTTAATATTAACCATAATTGTTTATGTCATTTTAGTGTAATCAAAATTGCTTAACATAAGATGATGCAACTGGTAGAAGACACTGGCTCCTGTAACACAGGTAATATACCTAGCTCAGGAGTCAGGGATTCACCATATCTGTAAAAACATTTTGGTTCTAATAAAGATTTTTTATTATTTATTTATTCAACTTACCAAATTTCATTCGGATCCATTCAGTAGTTTTTTCTTAAAAGAGTAACAAAAATCCATAAATAAATCTATACATCCATTCTCACAGACTTTCGCATTTATAATATTAGTTAGAATGATACACATCGCTCTGAAAATAGGCCTAAAATATGAAAAAAACATTTAACAAACTATATATTTTAACTGAAATATGAGGTAGCTAGTGGTCAATATGATTTGAGGTAGCTAGACGTGTAAAGTGCGTGACCCTGTGTCACGAGTGCTTAGTCCAATCTATCAGCAATTATATCTGCAAACATAAGAAACTGACTAGAACGTTGTCTCACTTTGGAACAATAGTCAAGAAATAGAACATCACCGAAACTTCTAATAATCTGTATACATTATCAGAGGCTAATATGTCTATATCTATTTATTGTGTTACAAACTTAATGTTCAAATAAAACATTCGGTGCAGAGACAGTCATAACTTAACAGATATGCTACAAAGTAATCTAAAGGTAAATTAAAAATATGAGAATTTCTTGCAAAGAAAAATTGGTTTTGAGCCATAATGAAAATGGGCTCGCTGAGGAAAATATATTTATTTTTGTTGTGGTGGCAATCTAAGGAGTTCTGTATTGTTCGATCCCTACATACACTTGTTCGGTTATTTTATTGTTTGGGGCGTTTGCACTAAGCAATCAAATTATCAGAGACGAATTAAATACCTAGTTTGCTACTAAAAATTTGGGTGTGACACAAGAGCAGTTTTTTATGTCTAATTTACAAATATCGTGACTACTTATGATAGGCCCCACGGCAGAACCTAGCACATAGTATCTACCTGTACCTGATTCCCTGTTCCCTTGAAACTCAGCCTTATGGTAGTTCATGGTCAAAATCTTACTACTGATACGACATATCAGGATCTTCAAGCACTGATTTCATTGTTATCCTTGAAAACTACAGAGAAATTTGACAGACGAGGCCAAACACGTTCGGCAGATCAAAAAGCCTCGATCTTATTACTTGGCCTATCATAAATCTAGTTCATTATCTTAGCTATAAAATGACGTCAGACGCGTGTGTTCAGGATTAATAGCAGATGGTATATAACAGGTCAGTCGACTGGTAGCATCACAGTTCTACTTGAGCTTCATCCACATTAGCTTTTGAGTATTCCAACAAGAACGATACAAAATGAAACTGGTAAATAATATTTGATTGGTTCAAAATTATCTCAATTTTGTTTTTCAAAATTCATCAAATGACTTCTGCGCTGGTTGGAGTGGATGGACATGTGAGAGTTCTACTGACCAAAAACTCTCCCTGTTCCTTTAGTTGCTTTTGCGTTCCCGGGGCCGCGGTTTATCAATAGAGTATTCCCAAATCCTTAGCAGGCAATGGCCCTATTGGGCCCTGTTGTTGCTGCTGACTGCTCTTTGAGGCAATATTGTCGTTGTAACAATAATTGACTTTTGTTCTAATATTATTTTCAAAAACTATCATGTGTTTGTAAACTGTATTTTCACATTCATGTAAGCCCCAGCTACTTTTATAACGATTTCTTTGTTTCTATAGTTCGTGATTGCCGCTCTAGTCGCCGTGGCCGCTGCTGGTCGTCTGGAACACCTGGAGCGTTCCTACCTTCCTCCCCAAGCTGTTAACGGAGGATTCGGTTCTTTTGGAGCTAACTCTGGTGCTTTTGGCGCTTCTGGAGCTGGTCAGCAAGGTCTTGACGCTGGTAGTAACTTTATTGGTGCCACCTCAAACCAGTATCTGCCCCCTGACCAAGGACCCCAGTTTGCTGGATCCCTTCAAGGTAACAATCCATTTTCTGTAACCATAGATAAATTTATATTTCTATGTCTGTAACTTAGTGTTTTATAATAATAATTCATTTCAAGCAAAGTTTTCCATAGACTGTTAGTGATAAAATGGAACTTAAGAACTATGTGTTAATTATGAGCACAGAGAAAATAAAATAATATATCTAATTATTATAGTTATTATATATTTTTTAATATTATGAATGGTTATAGAAGCGAGATTTTCTAGATCTGGTTGCGAAATTTTCTAAAATTATCCAAATCAAGTGATGGCTCACGTGACTTTTTGGCAGCGTTTATCAATGATAATCGCCTTCGTCATTGTCATTTATCTGCAGCCCAAGATCAAATATTACGTGATGGCTGTCAATAGTCTTGTTTCTACACATATTCACACTGTACATGATTATGTGGATGGAACTATTTACATTCTTAATTTAGGAATTTAGGTTACTTCTAGGCATGCTTCATTTTTGACCGCATACCAGTAGGTGAGATGGTAGTCAAATGCGACCTTATCACGAACAGAAAAGCTTCTGAAATGAACTATAAGTTCATTGACAAAAGCGGCCGTATCTCTGTGCATATAGCAAACAGTTTTGATTCTTTCAGGATTCGGTGGCCTGCAGAACTACCGCAGCCAACAGTTCGCGGCCCCCAGCTCGCAGTACTCTCCCCAGGCCGGCAGCTCGTTCGGCGTGCCCAGCTACCAGCAGTTCGGCCAGCAGCCCGCAACCGCTAGCCGCCAGTACCTGGCTCCCCGCGCCGGATCCTACCAGCAGCCTCCTCAGCAAGCCTTCGATGAACAGACCGGATACCAGTACTAAGGACTTGAACTATTGTCAGTTGTAGATGTAGTCAGTTGAGTATTTCGATGAATAAATAGTTGTGTATAATATTATTTTTGGTTTTTTATTAGGGTTCCGTAGCCGAATAGCAAAAACCGGAATCCTTATAGACTCGTCATGTCTGTCTGTCTGTCTGTATGTCACAGCCATTTTATTCCGAAACTATTAGGACTACGCATGTGATACTTGGTGGGTAGATGTATTATGTTAACCGCTTACTACTAACTAACTAAGAACATATATGTTATAGATTTTAATTAAAACTTTCAACGAAAATTGGTTTGAACGAGATATAATCAGTAGTTTCTGAGATAGGGCACATTTTCTAAACCCGCAAATATAACTTTCTATTTCATACAAACGCTATGAAAAACGAATTTATATTGCATAGTTACTACAGAACCCTTTATGAGCGAGTCTTACTCGCACTTGCCAAACTTTTAAAATCCATAGTGTAACAATATACATATTGTAATAAATTAAGCATGGATTATTTATCTACTTGAGCTAGATGAAATCAAACATTATGTAGTGCTATGCGTTAAAATTAAAAGCAGCAGTGGCATAGTGGTTACAGGCACGATTTACGTGTTGTAGGTCTCGGATTCAAACCATGACAGGCACTTTTTGTCTAAGCTTTGTAATCAGACAAATCAAAAACAAGACATCAAAAATACGAGACTATGTTGTTTATATACAACGCAGCGTCGGTAATTAATGACGCGCATTCACGCATCGCAATTAAAATGTTCAAGATCGTGACCCAGACACTGAACTCTTTGATACTTTTCATTCAATGTAATCGATTATTTTGCAGTGTTGTGTAATCATGTTTGTAGGCCTTTTAAGAGGTCTCTTTTATGTACAGTACATCAAAGAACTGTAATTACTGAGCGCGGCAGTGGCGTAACTAGGTTTTTACGAAGAGGCCTCCCTCGGCCTGGCAATTCAAGGAACCTCACGAAGTCCCTTAGTTAGATACCCTTAGACTTTTTTTTTATTGTAACACCCTTTGTAGTCTTTTAAGTCCTCATTTAATGCTGTATGGTTATTGTAATAAAGAGTATATCTATCTATCTATCTAATAAAACCTTATTTCAAATCTTTATGCTTTTGAATATTCTGCCACCGCGCATTTATATTTTTTTATTTAAAATGCCTCGCTAATGCAATTGCGCCCACGTCTATATTAGTCTACGCTACGCCACTGGACTACGGGATCCTCTGGTAGAATTAAGCCAAAATGACGACTAGAATCATAAAATAATTAGTATCGTGCTATCTCTTTCACACTCGCAAATTCTTATAGAGCGCGCCCGGAATGCATTTTGAAAGTATCGATATATCTCATCATCCTACACTTTTGCCGGCATTTATTACCCTAGTCACTTCCTAAGTACTTAATACGAAATAGCTAAAACGATGAGCTCATGGCTAAGTTATAACAGCCGTAGTTAAAGGCGGGCGAGGGGTTAAGCAACCTTGCCGAGATTAGTTCGTGGATGGGGATCTTATAATATCGAAATTCCTCCACTTGTCGGAAAGCATATTACACCTTTAGTATCGGCTGTCATTTGTCAAAAGTTCTTTATTGTGAGACAGTAGTTGCAGGGTTGTTATTAGATTATTGTGTGCGTTCGCACTGCTCCACCATAGTAGGCATACAATAGTTGGAAACAAAGTAATTATAACATATTAATTAAATAGCATTTCAATTTACAATTAACATTCCAAGTAGCATTACCTACCTCATTAATAACATACTACATTAATAATATACAGTATGTTAACTAATAGAGGGCGTTCCCGTTAACCCGCAATAGTATAAGCACATCAATTAGATCGCCGCACACGCGGCCCGTCTTTTTAGTGAAAATATAAAAAACTATACCTTGAAAGACATTACTGTTCCAATGTTTTGCTAAGGCGTCAGACTATTCCAAACAGTTTAGAGATGAAATGTAGGTAATATATAAATGTAATAGCGTCGCTTTTGTTTTGTCAGTAGATATAATTAATAGACTATAGGTGTATTATTAGTTCAATATAATAAGTTTTGTGAATATGGGTTATGTACGATGATACAAGATGAGCTGCTCGCAAACTGTTTTAATTTTGGCTGGATTAAAGAGTGTATTTTTATTAAATAATTTGAGTTATATAAATAAAAACAACTGCCACCCTTAAGTTAGAATCAACAGTAGCGACCATCAGAACCAAGGCATTGACTCCCGTAGAATCGAATCATCTGTGGATTGTAAAGTTAACGACGCAATAACTGACAAATGCTTGTACTGTTTGGACAGAACCACTCAAGTCTTTGTTTATTATCCCTTAAAAGTACATCACAGATCACCTAGGTACATAGTTCACATTGTGATTTGACTAGTACTGATTTTATGGACATCAAAAGAGACGTTATGGGAGTCAGCTAGAAAATACCGTCCTCATCTAGTTTAAATTTTGTGAATTAAAATTATGTTTAAATTAATAAAAATTAAAAATATAATATAAAAAAAATTATGTGTAGGAAAACAGTAAGGATATCGGCTAGTTTCGAATCTGAATACATGCGACCTCCACTAAGGAGGATAAGTTCAATATAGAGGACAGTTTCTACAATTTAACTGGTTCCATTAACCAACCACGCGATCTAACTGTTACTTATAGCACAGGTTTTACCTAGTTTAAGTATCAGTCTGATTACATTATTGCAATTTTTATTGAGCCAAAAAATGATTATGATTTGATTATAGTCTGTTATGTCGAGTGGTTATTGAAACCACTCGACATAACAGACTATAATCAAAATATAAATAAAAAAAATATAGTATTGACTGATCTGGGTATAAATCAGAAATAATATTATATATACAGCTTTTTATTATACATACAGACAATTCAATTGACTAAGATATTTCAAGCAAATCCTTAGTACTGGTAGCCGGTTTGTTCATCGAAAGCTTGCTGAGGAGGTTGCTGGTGGGAGCCGGCGTGGGGAGCCAGATACTGGCGGCTGGCGGCTGCGGGCTGCTGGCCAAACTGCTGGTAGCTGGGTGCACCGAACGAGCCGCCGGTCTGGGGAGCGCCGTACTGAGACCTGGGAACTGCGTACTGTTGGCCACCACCAACCTGGTGCTGGCTGCGGAAGCTCTGCTGGCCGCCAAATCCTAGAGAGAAAAAATATATTGGTTATCAAAGGGCTGGACTTATCTTTGGCCGTAGAATCAGTATTTGTTGTTTGTTCTGGTTAAAAGAAACGAGAAATTAGGATTTTTTCAGTTATCCTTCCATTCAAAGTAATATCATGTAACTGAATTTTAAAGTATGATGTGACCCCCAATGTCATAAGTTACAGAGCATTCGAATGCAACAATGACTAATAATCCGATAATTTTAGTGGACTCAGTTTGAATCTAATTGTCTTCTTGTAATTTCAATCTTGTTTTCATATCAATGTCTTGTAAATATTGGCTTAAAAACAAATTCTTTATTTTTAAAGTGAAGCACATTTGTAAACCGTTTATTATAACTTATGTATTAAAACGATACATTCATAAAACCATAACAATATTTAAAGTCATTATTAAAACCGCAATACATTATTTCATTAATTGACATCAGATACAAATTATGATTTTATAATCACTATGAATAATTTAAAACGGATCCCTTGTTTGTTTTATTTTGATTTATGTTGTTAAGAACGATTTTATTTAATTAGCTCACCATTTTTTTGTGTTATAATCTTTTATTATTTTAAAGGTTGATTTTGGCAATTGCGTTAAAATAGTGTTAACTGTCAACTTCCCGCTTGATCACTATTAACTGGAGGCAGATGGACGTTTTGGAATATGTCAATATGTACATTTTTGACATTATAAGCCATTGATGACTTAAAATGTCAAAAATGTACATATTGACATATTCCAAAACGCCCATCTCCAAAAGTCGTTTATTCGAACTAGCCATCGTCGTTCGTGACTTTTGATTCTTAATTTTAACCTTAATTGAAAATAAACAAAAGCTTTTAAGTTGAACAATCCACACTGGGCCCGTGTATATTATGCGTATTCACTCTTAGAGTGGACGCCTCTGTCTCAGTAGCGGGCACGTTATAGGCTACTTGTAATTATGTTATAATTATTAAACAAATCTTATCACCTATTTGATATTTGTAAGGCTGTTTCCTATTTTTCGCGTCCGCCTAGTTTGCCAAATTTGTCAGAGACTGTGTCAAAAGCTTTAGAGAGGTCGAGAACTAAGCACGAGCAGTTGTTTTTTTTTGCTATGTTTTGTATTGCATGACTCTGGTGAGTCCTGCGGCAAAGATACCTACCGAATTGGGAACCTCCGTTGGAAGTAGAGAGTCCATGGTTAGGGGGCAGGTACTGGTTGGAGGTGGCACCAGCAAAGTGACCGCCAGCATTGCGGCTCTGCAAACCAGCTCCAGCGGCACCAAAGGCACCAGAGTTAGAGCCGAAGGATCCGTGGGAGCTGGGAGAACCGAAGCCTCTGTTGGAACCGAAGGAAGACCTGGCAACACCAATGGAGTTGTCAGGAGGAAGGTAGGAGCGCTCCAGGTGTTGCAAACTACCTGCAGCGGCTACGGCGATGAGGGCGGCGATCACGAACTGTGAACAGAAAGAAAAAACATTTTAATAAGGCATTTTCCTGAAATATTTACATTTATTAAAAATATTGGCCTAGTTTTTGTTTTTCTTTTACAAGTAATTAAAAATGAACACGCCACAATAAGTTGAAACTTCGTATCACGTCACACCGACTTATAATTTTTAGCAAAAAGTGACGTCAACAGCCCTCAGTCCTGAACTTTTAAACTTTGATGTATTTAATTTTTTATTGATTTAAAAATGCAAAATATACGCGCACAATATTTTTAGAAAATCTAGCTGACGAAACAAGTGAAATAATAATTTTAGAACAAATGAAAATACTGTGTCTCCCATACATAATCTTATTGGTGTAGAAAGGGGACTACAGTACTTTTACAGCAAATTGCCATGAAAATTGTTGATTTATCAAAAAAAAAATATCAAAGTAATAATAATAATAATCAATACAATATAACATAGGCAACGCATTGCCATACATACATGGAAATACCTTCAGTATCTTGGGCACATTAATTACCAGGCGATAGCATTAAGGACAATTTTTTGGATGCTCTTATTTAATTATATTTTTATTTGATTTGTAAAGAACAGGGTACGTTTATTGTAAGTAGAAATCTGACACTTCCTTCCATTCCACCCAAAGCAGGAGGAGTCATGATAATTTTTCCCCAAAAAAAGTTACAAAAATAATGATGAAAAAGAAAATTAAAGTAAGTCCCATTTAAGGGTGCAAAATAATTTGCATTAAATAAAAATGAATTACCAGTTTCATTTTGGATAGTAGTAGTAGTCGGTGCACTGAAATGCTAATGATAATGAAGCTCAAGTTGAACTGTGATGCTGCGAGTCGACTGACCTGTTATATACCATTTGCTCTCGATCCTGAACACACGCGTCTGACGTCATTCTAGAGCTAAGACATCGAAGCAAACCTATGATACCTCATGTAATTAGTTTTTTTGAGCTTCCGAACGTGATTGACCTCGTGTGTCAAATCACGGTGGATTTTTTCAAGAATTCCATTAACAAGGAGCAAAAGACTACTCTGAAGTCATTGCTTAACAGGGATCAAAGTCCTATAATTGCAGATCAAATGGGCTTGAAACCATTATACATCCATACCCATTCTAATCCTTACTTAATTGTATAAATGTAAAAGTAACTTTGTCTGTGTTACACTGTTTTTGATGAAAGGTACAAAGATAGATTGGACCTTGAAAAAGGACCCGGTCTGTTTATCTGCTACGTTTTCATGGCTAACCTGCTTAGCTGATTTTGATGAAATTTGGCATAGAGTTAGTTGACGACTTTATTTGAGGCTACATTATTTTTTCAAAAATCAATCTCTAAGGGGCTGAAACTAACAGACGCGGTATCTCCAGAACATCCGGATGGCCCTGACCCGGCAATCCGGACGATTCGGGAATACCGCACGATCTCCAGTTAGGCGGCAAGCCTCCTTGCCGTATTGCTGCCCTGCGATCTGGAGGCGGTAGCCCTTACAGAACAGAAAATTAAGGTAGCCCTCTTGCGCGTGCACAATTGGCGCATGGAGTTGCTAAGTTAGTGTGGACGCCTGCTACTCCCCTCCACTCCACCCAGAGCGGGAGAAGTCATTAGATCATTTTCCCACCGGAAAAAAGAGGCTGAAACTGCAGATGAAAGTTTGTGCGAAAAATCATGCGAGTGAAGTTGCGGGCAACAGCTAGTTTTTCTCACGTTTCTGTTTCCTCACGTAAAGAACATTAAGATTATTTGTGGCAGGAGTACTAAAATATTGTTACTTATTGCCCTTCTCTTCATTGTACGAGCGATTTTAGAATTGTGTATGATTTGCGAAATGCAAAGTTACGAAGTAGAGTGGCCGTTTTTTTTTTCTTCCAGACTAGTAGTATTTATATTGGTAATGTAAAAGTACTTTTACATGGCTGGATGTGAAGATGTCTGTTTCTTAATCTCGCTAAAATAGGTGCACATTTCGCATTAAATTTGGCAGAGAGATGAATAGTCTGGCATAGCATATGGATATTTAGTAATATTAACAATTTAAATATTATGACAATAAAAATATTTTGACTAATTTAATCATTTAACATTTTTTTTGCATTTGACAATTTGACATTTTTATTCATTCTTCATTTAAGTCTGACATCAGTCATTATTCAATTTAATTTATTTTTATTTTAATACCAAAATTATGCATGATTTTTGCAAATATTTTACTAAATTTTATTTATATAATGTATTGTTCCAGTAGTTTTGCACAACATATTTGTAGGTCTCCTGGTATAACATAGCGCTTTTTTATTAATATAACACCTATACATAACTATACTTTACCTATATTAACAAATAAATAAATTTGATTTGATTTGATTTGATAGCTCATACTTTTTTGCGGGCACTAGCAAGTTCATTATATTGATCATCAAGTCGAGCTTACAACTACAGGGCCACCACTGTTCCCTTTGCCCTGTTTCAACTTAGCCTTTTTCCAACTATATTGGGGTAAGCTCCGAGTCTAACTGGATGCAGCTGCGAAACAGTGTTTTACATGGAGCGACTACATATTTTTTTATTACGTATGTGTAGTGTAAGTGTAAGGTGAGGTCTACGATCGAACGAGCGAGCCCAGAAAATGCCTATTCACTCTTGCTTTAAAGGCTGACGGGTCATATGTGGCAGGGAACACAGAAGCCGGCAGAGAGTTCCACACCTTGGCTGTGCGCACAATAAATGTTGAAGAAAAGCGCTTAGTACGACAAGACCTATCGAACCTTCACACCTCAGTAGCTAACTCAAGAGTGAATAGGTTACTTTTAGGTAAGCGTGCTTCTTCTTCGACCACATCATCGCTTACCATCAGGTGAGATGGTGGTCAAACGCGAACCTATCTAGAATGACTGGCTTCTGACTTCCCGTAACAACTGTCAAAGTGGTACAAATGACATTTTAATATTAATTGTTTAATCTTCAATTCTCAATTTTTTAAATCATTATCATTTTAAAAATCATAAATACATACTGATCACTTATATACAATGTGTAACGGAAACCCCATATCTATCCAAAAGGACTGAAGACAACATCTGGTATGGAGTCTCTATGCAAAGTTTCAGCTCAAAATAAGTGACTCACAGAATTGACCCCAACTTATTGGTTTCATATGTTTCTTGAATACCAGTAATAACAAACGTGTCACAGCGCTATGGGGGTCATCACTTTCCACGTCACTTGCCAATAAAACGATAATTCTCTTCGTTCTTCTTAATTTGAAAAATTCGGTCGGATACCAGTATCAATGTATTGAAAAGTCTAATATGCTCCACACATGTACATTGTACACATAGGATTAGAAAACCCTTGTCATATCGTTTATTATCATCCAAAGAAGCCGTGCACTTGGTATGTATATACCCTTTAAATTACACGTTGTATACAGTACACACTGAAAGCCATAGTTTTATTATATGTAAATATCTTCTCTGTCGGTCTGATCGCTGTCTCCCAACATACAGGCTCCAGCCTAGTTTGGGATTCAGTTTCTCAGTACCTTTTGGTAATATACCTTATAATGTATATTGCAATTAATAAGCGCAGGAATGTGAAATTGTCTATGTATTTTTTCTGTGTAAAATAAACATTTTCATTTTTTATTTTCATTTTTTCATTTAATATATTAAGATGGCTTCCCATCCACGAATCGACCTAGTGAAGTGTTGCTTTACCTTGAAGTTCAACCTGTGTGACTGTTGTTATTGAGTCAGCACCTTCCTCTCATTGCCCTTTTTAATGAGTTCCTTCTAATTAATTCGTAATCGTTAATCTGAAGCTTCTGTTATAGTGCAAACTTATTATAAACTAGCTTGTGCCAGCGGCTTCGCCCGCGTGGGATTTTTTTCCGTGTAAATCCCGATCCCGTGGGAATTTCGCAAAATCCTTTCTCAGCGGATGCCTATGTCATAACATCTATCTGCTGGCCAAATTTCAGCCCGATCCGTCTAGTGGTTTGGGCTGTGCGTTGATAGATCACTATGTCAGTCAGTCAGTCAATCAGTCAGTCAGTCAGTCACCTTTGAGTTATATATATTTAGACTAGCTTGTGCCAGCGGCTTCGCCCGCGTGGGAAGTTTTTCCGTGTAAATCCCGATCCCGTGGGAATTTCGCAAAATCCTTTCTTAGCGGATGCCTACGTCATAACATCTATCTGCTGGCCAAATTTCAGCCCGATCCGTCCAGTGGTTTGGGCTGTGCGTTGATATATCACTATGTCAGTCAGTCAGTCAGTCAGTCACCTTTGAGTTATATATATTTAGATAAATGGCGTAGTTACATTGAATTGAAGACTTTTTTCTTTGGTCATTAAACATGTACCTTATAACAGGATTCAAATTAGAGCTTCATTAAAACTTCGTTTACTTGTAAAACTTGCCAATTACTTATACGACTCGTCATCATATTAAAGTAAAGTATAAATCCATATCGATTCCAATGCGTCCGCTGTCTGGTTCGTGATCTTGAGTAATTAATTGCATTGCGTGAACCAATATCATTAATGAATCATGCTGGCTTTAGATTAGTTGCCAAAGTTCCTTTGCAGATGCACTGCTTAATGCATAAATTACAGGTTTTAGGCTTCTGTCTTCTGCCTTCGCCTGCGAAAAATGTAGTTTCAAAACTCAGGAAAAATTACTAGGTACTGGGATGCACTTTCCAATATCCGGACATAAAATAGTTTGTTTGTTTATCTGTGTATTAAATTTAATCAAACTCTATTCAGTGATTTAAATCGTATAGTCAGACGAACAGCTATACTTTCGCATTTATAATATTTGTATGGGTCATACGTCTTTTATACACCAAAACGAACAAATACGATGTCCAAATTATCAGAAATGAAGACATTATCGTCATGCGTAGACTGACTCCAACCCTTTCCAGGCATTCTTTTATAATTTTCACATTCCTATGCCAACTCCAGGTTCTACCCTCAATAACATATTTACGTCTTTTCTTTACATATCGCCACTGCAAGACCAACGTTTGTTTTTTCAATTCTTGGACGCCTCTCAATCATTGCCTAATACCAACGCGATAATCGAGACATTCCTGGTAATTCATAGTCATCATCGTATATCTTACCCAGCATCCATTTGACCTTCAGAATCTGTTTACATCTCTTTTTTTTATTTTTTTTTATTTTTTTTTTATTAAAAGATAGGTTCGCGTTTGACCACCATCTCACCTGATGGTAAGTGATCTGCGGGAAAAATAACGTTAGTTTTTATAAAAAAGGCCTAGCACAATGTAGGTGCTATTAAATTTATTCCAAGTAGACATGAGATGGGGATATACAGGGGAGCTCGTGGCTAAATAATAAAAATTGGCCAAGTGCGAGTGAGACCCATGAAGGGTTCCGCAGTAACTATAATAATATAATATATGTATATTTATTTGACAAAAAAAACCTTACAATTTTTTTAAAACTATATTATTTACATTTTTTAAAACTACGCCAAATAACTTTGTTTTTCATAGTATTTGTATGAATGACAAAGTTATATTTGCGGTTTTAGAAAATATTCTGTAACTCAAAAACTGCTGACCCGATCTCATTCAAACCAATTGTGATTGAAATTTTACATTAAGATCTACAGAAATTATTTTTTTTAGATTTGTGACTCCATTATTATAGAAGTGAGACTTTGGAGGGGCATATCTTTTAAACGATTAACTTTATGAAAAAGTGGTTTTAGTAACCTCAATGTCATTTTTAAAGACCTGTCTATAGATACCACACACGCATAGGTTCCAAGAAAAATATTTTCAGTTTTCCGTGTATGAGGAGGAGCCCCCCTTTATTTTAAATATTTTTTAATTTTTTCTTAAAATCGGAAAGCGGTTCACAGAACTCATCTATCTAACAAGTTTCACATGTATTGTCTTAATAGTTTCGGAATAAAATGGCTGTGACATACGGACGGACGGACAGACAGACAGACAGACAGATTTTTTGCGATTCGGCTACGGAACCCTAAAAACTACACGAGTTGATCTTCAGGACTAAGCAACGCTTTCCTATGTCAATCCATCGATGAGTGACCATTTTACCATATCGAGATTTCCCGTGCCTTTGTGGGGCCGTTGGTCTCGTCTATCGTTTATACAGCTGTGGCACTCATTACGGGTACCACCATTCCTGCCAATGGGTATCGTGATATCCAGCTACTGGCTTTTGAAAGTCTAATAGGCGGTCGCTCTATATCAAACGCTAGTGCTTAGTGCATCCGGTTAGGCAGAAAGCCGACACTAACATACCTATTTGCGATAAGACCACCATTGTAACAATTTTTGCAGTATTGTAAATCAAGTGTGTGTTTAAATCATTGGTGTACAATAAAGAGTATTCTATCTATCTGTATATCTATTTGGGAAAAGGCTAAGCAGATGATGATGATGAACAGTGTTAGTCAATAAACATCTCGTTTTTGTTAGTCAATAAACATCTGGTCTCTGTTAGTCAATTAACAAGGTTTTCTATCGGTTACATTTCGGGAAGTGTGCGCAGGAATTACACAATCTAATTCCGCCAAGCCCGTTCCATCATCGGACTACAAGACAAACGGCGATGCGCCATCGTTACATGGTGGACATCCCACCCATACGCACTAAACGTTTTGGGAATGCCTTCATTGTGCGTACAGTTAAGGAGTGGAATTCCCTGCCGGAGTCTGTGTTTCCCGATAGCTATAACCTAGAAGTCTTTAAGTCAAGAGTGAATAGGTTACTTTTAGGTAAGCGTGCTCCATCTTTGACCATATCATCACTTACCATCAGGTGAGATTGTGGTCAAACGCGGGACTATTAACAATAAAAAAAAACATGAAATTCTTATAACTGACCACATAGAAAAAAATTAAGTCATGTCGTGTGTAATTCCGAGTACGTTATTATTTGTGAATAAACTGGTTGCCTGATTACCCTATCATTTGTCAATCGTCAAAGTCACACTTATGTCCCGGTCAGCAGTTAGGTTAATTGCATAGGTGATATAGACAAGTGGAAAATCTGAATATAGACAATCAAACCTATTTTTTTTAAAGTAAACTACATACGAATCTTTAATCAAATGATAACAATGGTATTACGACGAGTAAAATGTCGAGGACTGCCTATATAATGGAATAAGGATTTAAAAAAAACGGGCATGTGCGAGTCGGGCTCGCGCACGAAGGGTTGCGTACCATTGTCTATTAAAAAACAAAAAGATATCACATATGTTGTATGAGACCCCTTAAATATTAATTTTATAAAAAAATAAAATGATTTTGTTGTTATAGCGGCAATAGAAATACATCATCTGTGAGAATATCAATTGTCTAGCTATCACGGTTCATGAGATACAGCCAGACAGTTAAGACTTAATAATAGGGTCCCGTTTTTACCCTTTGGATACGGAACCCTAAAAAGGGAAATATATGTATATTTATCACGTTCATGTTTTAAAAATTGCCTTCAGTTTCATTCACCTAAACAAAGGTATGCTTATGTCCTCGAGATCGGCACAAAATGTCTTAATCTTATTTATTTACACTTCAGGTACAAAGGCGGATTTAATAAGTATAGATAGCCATTTTCATTTAAAAAGAAACAAACACTATGATTACTTTAAATGCTGGTTATCAGATTCTAAATTCAAACGCTCCATTTGAATTCCAATATTAAAAATAAGATACTGCTACCGCGCGTTGGTGTGGCCTTCATAGAAACGAGGCCTGTGTTATAGCAATAGGAAGTTATAGGCTAATTAATATGATGTATGCTAAACTAATGCTCCAGAAAAAAATATACCGTGCATCAGTTAAGTCTAAACCAGGGCTTATGTACTTTCAAATGCTGCGTGATCCATTAGCCAAGAAGCTATGAGTCTAGATGCAAACAAGCGATCTAGATTAGGTGATTGATTTGCTAAATTTTAATGTTCGTACGATGTTAAAATAATGTTTAATCTTTAGAAGGGAGTTACGTTACGGCATTAATGTGGAAAATATAAAACAGTGCCTTGGTATAGATCCTGGTCGAAAGTTGCTTTTAGTAACATTTTGTTAACCTTTTGACTTGTTCGTCTTAATTATTGGGTTTTACCGCCTTTTGAAAGGAGACGGTGTATTAAATTTGCTTCCATTTCAGTACTATTTTTAACATGTTTGTTATTTGTTTGAGCATAAGGACTTTACGGGTTTTTTATATTTCGTATAAACCTGCTCTTGACCTCGATTACACCTGATGATTTAATAAGCGATAGATGTGGTCTACGATGAAACTTGCGAGAGAGCAAGGGTTTTAAGGAAACGCATTTTTTTCGTTTTTGCGATGATGAGGTAAGGAAATGTAATCTTTACGACATTTTACCAAGCTAGTAACCTGGTTGCTGTTCACACATAATATCTGCCAACAAGCTTTAATATACTTAAATAAATATAATTATTTATGGATGATACCCTTACAAAACGTTCTTATATTTGATATAGTCACGGAACAGTTACTTTTTCTTTTCTATTTATTTACTTATTAAAACTTTATGCAACACAAAATGTATGCTTTTAAGAAACTAGATTTAAAAAAAGAATGTGTGGATCATCCTATCAAAAGATTTGAATAAAATTTACTGTAACAGATAGACAAAGGATTGTCTTAAAAGCGTGTCGTAGTAATTCGTTCGTACGGAAACCTAAAAGCTTTCTCTTCTATGTCGTAATATAAGTTCATGTACAGAAAAAAAAACTTTTTGCATTTTCCTCTGCCTAAGTAAGACTTACATAACACTTGTACTATAAACTAGGTAACTATCTGATATGCTTTTCCTGATAAGACACGTTCTTCCTGGTTCTTAGAGTAATAAGCACTAGTTAAAAGTCCAGTATGTAGTGACGAAGCAACTGGCTGAGAGTCTTTGAGAACAAAGGAACCCACTACTTAAAACTCGTAAATCTTACCTGTAACCACTGAGCCACCACTACACCTGAGTAGAGGTATCAAAGTAACGAAAAAAAGTGTACCCGTATGTATTCGTTACTATAGCTATTAGTACTCGTTACTATCGTATCGTTACGTTACTCGTTACTTCTGATACGTCAAAATATAGCATAGACCAACGCATCGAGTCCTATTACTCTATTAATCTATTGACATTTGTACACCTTTTTGGTATAACATAGAGCGCTTGTAATTTTTTTCATAACATCTATAAATTGTACTACCTATGTTAACAAATGAATAAATGACTTATGACTTACGTAGGTATTCGTATACGTTACACGTTACGCTATACGTTACGCGTGCATCTATAATAGATTTAGTTTGATTTGATAGGACCTAGGTTGGAACTACAATCAACTGAATTTACAATGGATATATTATTTGAAAATTTAAGTTTTATTCGTGAGATTTTTTTGTAATGATATATCGCACTAGTTAAAAGTCCAGTATGTAGTGACGAAGCAACTGGCTGAGAGTCTTTGAGAACAAAGGAACCCACTACTTAAAACTCGTAAATCTTACCTGTAACCACTGAGCCACCACTACACCTGAGTAGAGGTATCAAAGTAACGAAAAAAAGTGTACCCGTATGTATTCGTTACTATAGCTATTAGTACTCGTTACTATCGTAACGTTACGTTACTCGTTACTTCTGATACGTCAAAATATAGCATAGACCAACGCATCGAGTCCTATTACTCTATTAATCTATTGACATTTGTACACCTTTTTGGTATAACATAGAGCGCTTGTAATTTTTTTCATAACATCTATAAATTGTACTACCTATGTTAACAAATGAATAAATGACTTATGACTTACGTAGGTATTCGTATGGTATGAAGTCGCGGTGTCGCATCGTTCGTAATTTGTAGAAAAATATCATCTATACGTTACGCGTGCATCTATAATAGATTTAGTTTGATTTGATAGGACCTAGGTTGGAACTACAATCAACTGAATTTACAATGGATATATTATTTGAAAATTTAAGTTTTATTCGTGAGATTTTTTTGTAATGATATATCGCAATCAATGCATTAAAAAAAACAGTGAAAAACTTGGATAAAGAATTTCCAAAAATCTGCTTTTTCTAGTACATAAAAATCATTATTTGTAACGTACCTATGTCAAAAATAAAAAATAAAATGACTGTGGCACTCGGGGACTGCCGCGGTAAAGCTATTGCATAGCATTTTTTATCAACTTATGCAATTATATTTATTTATTTATTTTATTTATGCAGTATTTTTTTTCTTTGATATTAATTCAAGTTACACTTTTTGAGCGTGGTGACCGATAAGAAAACATTTATTTTTTATTTTATATAATAAATGAGAAGTTCATATTGTTTAAAATATTTTTATTATCTTACAATACATGTACGTTATTCAGGAACTTTTATCATTGAAACTATAGGTTTATTAGCAGCTAGTCTACACGCATACGTCTAGTCGCACGCACACAAACACCGTGCCAAAGTCTGCCGAACTGAAACGACGTTAGACGATGCACGGCTTTCAACGCCACACCGCTGTGCCGGTCGGAGTGGGGGTAGGTTTATTTTCGT
Source organism: Tholera decimalis (assembly GCA_943138885.2). Classification (NCBI taxonomy): domain Eukaryota; kingdom Metazoa; phylum Arthropoda; class Insecta; order Lepidoptera; family Noctuidae; genus Tholera; species Tholera decimalis. Next base: position 37,482,626 of record OW964560.2, read on the forward strand.
TACGGATTTTCTTGATTCGGTCGCCGCGCTCAAAGCCCGCGATAAAAGCTACGCAAGAGCTTAAAAATTATCAAATGCGCGCGCATGAGTAAAACACACGAACAGGAAACCGCATTCAACCCTCGAAAGACGCATCAACGATACTTGCGCGATCTGAAACAGTTGTAACGAAAAATGCGAGTAACAAAATGCATTCGTGAGTAACGTTCCGTTACTCCGTACTTAACGGGGCACCGAGCTTTTTATACACAAAAACGCGATTTTATAACGGTTGTTTGAAGTAGTAAACAATTAAATTAAAATCTAAGGAAATAAATTGGTTTTTTTGGGCATATATACTAGGCGGTATACACGATGGAATCATAATTTGATAAAGTTGCCTAAAAAGGAAGGTGCAGGTGGATTTTATTTCTATTGTTACGAACAAAAGCTTTTCAGTTTAAATTTAGATTTGAAACATGCCTTTCGACCCCTGAAAGTTTCTTTTTGTACACACGTGAGTTTAAAGAATTGTTTGGCAAGTTTTATTTTTAGAATTTAAAAGCTTTATGGTGTGCGTAACCTGTATTAAGGATAGTTTGCCTCCTCGTGGAAGAAACAACACAATAGTGCATTTTGACGAACAATGAAATCATTATTAAAATCAACTCTGATGTACCTTCAATACAGGACTTGATTGCGTAGCAATACCCAGCACTGTAAGTAAAAACAACAACAACTTATTCCCGAAATAGTGAATCAAACGATTTGTTTACATTACATTCATAGATGACAGGCAAATTTCGAGTTTGTATTACCGATTGCACTGTGCTGCCAAAGTCAAAATAGTGTTGCTTTACCATAAAAGTCAATATCTTGAAGACAACGACATCTTTTAGCAACTCAAGGAACCAGACTCTTAAGACACAACCGAACGAAAATTTCACACAGACTGCTAACGGTGTTCATGGTCGAGTGGATTACGAGCAAGTCCATATTTCTGTCATCGAGTGACGCAGGATCCAATCCTACCAGATACAACTTTGTGTAATAATAAATTATTTTAGTTTTTTTTTTTTCACTACAAAACGAAAAGTAACATAACATAATATCACACTATACATTTGCCGGAGGGGCCGACAGAGAAATATACTTGTTACAAAAATAACAATGGATAGTGCAAATAAAAACGTCACACTCCGGAGACACAAGTCAATGAACATGTTAAATGATAATTCTATTGATTCTACTTTATCGGAAGACCTGCTGGGCAGAAGTTTAGACCTGTCATCCAACGTACAAAACTACTGCACAGAAGAAATGAAAAATGAGTTAAAACAGTTGAAGTCAAATTTAGCAAGCACCCAAAATGAATTGGATAATATTATTCTGGAAAACTCCGACCTAAAAAAACAAATAAATAATCTGACACAAGAAATGGCCATACTAAAACAGTTATGCACTAGTCCACTTTCATCACTGCGGAAAAACATGGCTTCGAGTTCTTCAAAACGTGCCAGGCGGCGACTCACTGATAGTTTCTCTAATAGTTCTAATAGTCCCATGACTTCCACACAAAAAAAAAATGAGGATTCCCTGACCAAGATATGTAATTTTAAACCACAACCGAACCCTACGCTAGAAGAGAAAACAGGACGTACCATCCAATATGGCTCTAATACAAAAAACTCGGCCAAACCTATATCAAACCCACAGTCTAATACCGACTATCAATTATCACCGCGAACGCAAACAGAAACAGCTTTTGAATCACAGCCTGATCCAGTGCCTGTTAGACTAAAACCAATGCCTATCAAAAGAGCGTTTATATTTGGCAGTAGTCAGTGCACGGGACTGGCACAACACATTATAAAATCAAGAAAATACAGCCGCTACAATAGATATCAATTCATTTCAATAATAAAACCTCACGCTAATACAGAAGAAATACTGAAAAGCGCAAAAATGTTCGAGATATCTTCTGAAGACCGTGTTATACTATGTATTGGCGAACATGACACTAACCCGTTTCAAATTATTACAGAATTGTGCGTGTTTCTGAAATGTATAAAATGTCCTAGCCTAGTATTAAAAGTCTTTAAAACCGATCACCTAAATGAAAAAAGAGTTAATGATACTCTAAGATTAATTTGTAAACAATCGAGCGACTGCACATTTGTGGACTACAATGCTAAATTTAATGAATTTAATGCTTATGGATTATGCGGCAAGATTAATTCAATTCTAGATCAAATTGATTACGATTCAAAATTCTTACATTTTTATAAAAACCCTGACCATACGAAGCGATTATTAAATCTTAAAAGATATCCTCCCGCTCCAACCCACGACCTACTGGTACTAAGAAGACGCATTACGGAAACAAAACCTATATTAAAAGACTCTAGTACGCAAACAAATGATATAAACTCCATCGAGGAAGTCGTACCCGGTACTTCTAACGGCAATCACGTAAGCATGTCCCAAAATGATGACCTCTGTGTTGCAGGCACACAGACCTTTTTTCGAGACTAAATTCTTAAGAATAGTTCACCAAAACATCGCCGGCTTATTAAGTAAAATTCATTTAATAGAAATACATTTATCAGAACTTTCAGAGCTTAAAATCAGCCCGGATATTATTTGCTTGTCGGAAACGTTCATAGATAGAGGTAATGAAAACCTTATAAAATTCTCTGACTATAGCTTGGCAACCTCTTACTGCAGAACAAGAAGGCAAAAGCGTGGTGGAGTCTCTATACTCGTAAAAAGGGGTATGTTATATAAGGAAATAGCATTCTTAAGTCACCATTGTATTGATAATATCTTTGAATGTTGTGGAATTGAGGTTATGAACCAAAATATTTTTGTTTTGTGCGTATACAGAACTCCCACTTCTAATATCACTAAGTTTTTCGAAATACTTGAAACAGTACTGCAATTTTTGACTCGTAAATTTAAGAAAAAGATTGTCATAGCAGGTGACTTGAACATAAACACGTTGCAATTAAATAGTAAATCTAAAACGTTAATCGAAATTGTTCAAAATTATGATCTAGTGCTCCACATACATGAACCAACACGACAAAATTCTTGCATAGATCACCTAATCAGCAACATCAAATTGGCTAAAGGTGAACTTTTACATCTGGGTCTTTCTGATCATAATACTGCACAATTATTAAGTATACCCGTGAAAAAGAAGGAAACAGATTTAAAAAGTTATACAATATTTAGGAGGGACTATAATGAGCATCACATAGCCAAATTTAAAGAATGTATGTCTGAACTATCATTCTCAGAAGTATTCAAAGAAACCAATATTAACAGAGCCTACGAAAAGTTCTACGAGATAATATGTCTGTTTTATAAATTATGTTTTCCTATCAGAAGAATAAAGATTTCAAACAGGAAACGAACACTAAAATGGATATCTAAAGGTATTAGAGCAAGTTGCAAAACCAAAAGAGAACTACGAATTACATACTACGCTAACAAAACTATTGAAAATAAGACAAAGTTTAAAAATTACTCTAAACTCCTACGACGCTGCATACATGGGTCAATCAAAAGAACCAATGATAAATTTATCAGTAATGCGAAAAACAAATGCAAGGCAGCATGGCAACTGATAAAAAAAGAATCCAGCTGTACTAAGAGCAAACAATTCATACAAAACATAAGAAACAAAGGTACTGTAGTTAAGAGCCCAAACAAAATTGCTGAAATATTCAACGACTACTGGATTAATCTGACAAACAATAACCAAAAAAATACTCGTGTTAACCTCAAACAGTCTGTTAGTGATACTATTTTCCTGAATCCATGTGGATATGAAGAGATACACAGAATTATACTAGCCTTGAACAACACAAACTCAGTAGGCAATGATGAGTTAGCAACAAAAATTCTAAAATATTGCGCAGTTGAATTAACACCAGTCATATCATTTTTAGTAAATCTCTCTTTTGAATCGGGATGTTTTCCTGATCTACTTAAACAATCAGTGGTGAAGCCTCTTCACAAAAAAGGTAACAAAGAAGATCTAGACAACTACAGACCAATTACTCTCATACCCATAATCTCAAAGATATTTGAAACTGCAATGCACAAGCGCCTTACTCACTTCATTAACAAGCATACTATCATAAGGGAAGAACAATACGGTTTTCAAAAAGGAAAATCCACAACATTAGCATGTTTTAACCTAATCCACACAATTATTAGTAAGTTAGATAAGCGTATCCAAACAACGGGCATATTTTTTGACATGACGAAAGCCTTCGATTATGTGTCACATGAATTACTAATAAACAAACTTGACAAGTATGGGATACGTGGCCCAGCACTCCAATGGATTGAAAGTTATTTAAATAACAGAATGCAATGTGTAGAGATCGAAAAAATTGACAGCAATCTAGAACTAAAAACATATAGGTCAAAGTATAAACATAATAAGTGCGGTGTGCCACAAGGCGGTATCCTAAGCTCCCTACTGTTTTTACTCTACATAAATGACCTTCCGGAAGTTACTAATCACCCATGTTTCCTGTTCGCTGATGACATATCATTAATAATGACATCAAATAATCCTGACATTAATAAATATACAACTGACATAAATAACACAATTGAATCAATAATAACATGGCTTGACAAAAATAATCTACGCGTGAACCTTACAAAAACTAATTTTATGCAATTTAGTACGTACGGACAACAACATAAGACATTAAACATTAATTATAGAGGACTTAAACTAAACGAAGTCAACGAAACGACATTTCTCGGCATCACAATTGACAAACACTGCAACTGGAAGGCCCACGTCAATAAAGTATGCAGCAAAATTAATAAATTCGTGTACGTTCTATACGAACTCTCAAAAACATCAGCGTTAAAAACAGTATTATCCGCATACTATGGTTACGTTGACTCTGTATTGAGATATGGTCTGATTACCTGGGGCTACTCAACGGAAAGTCATAGAGCCTTCATCGCACAGAAAAAATGCATACGCGCCATAGCAGGAATCCGCCCATGGGAATCGTGCAAACCCTTTTTTAAAAAGCTTAAGGTACTAACCTTACCCTGTCTGTACATCTTTGAATGCGCGAAATTTGTTAGAAAGTACCCGGAACTATTTAAAAAGGCTCATGAACTGTATCCAAAAAGTTCTAGACACAAAAATAGAATTGTTTTGCCCATAATTCCTAAAACAGCACTATATAACAAGAATAGCTATGCAATGTGCGGTCGTATATTTAATGCTATACCTGACAGCATTAAAATCTTACCAACTACTAAATTTATAAGGTGTCTTAAAGCATGGCTTAACGAAAAGACTTTCTACTCGGTAAGCGAAATATTTAATAAGACATTGAACAATAATTAACAATTGTAATAATTTAAATATATAACATAATTCTAATAATAAGAATAATAATATTGCTATTCAATTGTAATTTTAATAATTAATTTAATGGAATCATAAATTATTTCGTTAACAACTATTAATTAAGTAATATTATTAATTAAGTATAAACAAAATGTTTGCATGTCACAGTCATTTGACTAAGTGTTAAGGATCCATAGTAATAATGTTTTTATAATATATATTAAGACCGACATTGTACCAACACTTATCGCAAATAAATAAAAATTAAATTAAATTGAAATTGATAAATAAAATAAATTCACAAAGTTACCTCTAAACAACACAACAAACACTTAGTACGGCGTGAATACTTCGCTGAAGGTCATCAGTTTTTGAATAATAACAAAACTACATGTTTTACACAACGTATACATTTTACATTTTCAAAATGTTGATTTGTTTAATAATAAGAAGGAAATGCCTAAATTCGCGCGAGTTTCGCCCATTTTATCCAGAGCCGCCGCGCCGCTGTCTTGTCCGCTTTAGGCCTGCGTCGGCCATCGGACGGGGAGCTTGTGTCGCTTGCGCTTACGCACGGATTTAGTAATATAACGATGAAAATTTAATGAAAATTCATTGTAGCGTATTTGAAATGGGGAACAAAGTAAAGAAATCAAGACAGGGAAGGGGTTGGCGAAAAACCAGAAATCTCAGTCGACCGGCGTGCGATTCCCGCCGTGTTTTTATCTGTCTAGCCTAGCCAGCTCACGCACACATACACGGAGCGCATAAAATACCTACAATCGATTAGCGCAAGAAACTCGGTGCGCCCTTAATGGCGCACCCGTTACTCAGTACCAATACATACGGGTTGCTACAGCTTTACTCCTGAGTATGTAACTCATCATCTGCTTAGCCTTTTCCCAACTTAACGTGCTTTTCGAGGCACGGTAGGATCACGAATGTAAAGTCACCCATCCACGGCAAGCGTTGCTTAACCTTGAATTATTAATTATTTGGACCCAAAGTCCTCCTCCTGAGTAGATAAAGTCTTTATGTAATCATCATCAAACAATCAATATACAACGTGTAATTTAAAGGGTATATACATACTAAGTGCATGGCTTCTTTGGATGATAACAAACGATATGGCAAGGGTTTTGTAATCCAAGTCTACGTGTGTAGAACTTATTACAAATTCCAATACACAATACCAGAGACCGAATTTTTCAAATTAAGAAGAACGAAAAGAATTATCGTGTTATTGGCAAGTGACGTGGAAAGTTATTGACCCTCGTAGTGCTGTGACACATCTGTTATGATTGGTATTCAAGAATTATATAAAACCAATAATTTGGTATCAATTCTTTGAGTCAGTTATTTTGTGCTGAAACTGCGCATAGAGACTCCATACCAGATGTTGTCTTCAGCCCTTTTGGATAGATATGGGGTTTCCGTTACACGTTGTATATAAAACGCTTCCGTTATTGACTGATTGACAGACAACGCATAGCCGAAACTACTGGGCGCAAGAAACTAAAATTTGGCATGTGTGTTCCTTAGGGTGTGTAAGGGAGGACTAAGAAAGGATTTTTAGAATTTCCCATGGGATTGGAATTTACACGGGAAAAACCTCCGACGCGAACGAAGTCACGGGCAATAGCTAGCAAAATTATATTAGCTTCTATAGTAAAAGTTTGAGAAAATACTATGCTGTTAGTAAAGTATCTTATCAGGAGTGGAATTCCCTGCCGAAGTCTGTATTTCCCGATAGCTATAAACTAGGGGTCTTTAAGTCGAGAGTGAATAATAGGTTACTTTTAGGTAAGCGTGCTCCATCTTCGACCACATCATCACTTACCATCAGGTGAGATGGTGGTCAAACGCGAGCCTATTATCAATAAAAAATAAAAAGAATCTTGAAAAAAAGATCACTGATTCAAATTTAGTCAACCCAAAGAATCCTCCAAAAAACGTCTCCTATTAATTACAACCTGATTCTTTTTCGTGACTAACTAAACGTAACTCTGTTAAGCAGAAGGCACCTTCGCAATAATAACTATTACTCCTTAATTGCATGTGCTTAAAAATTTATCTAAAAACATGAATTGATTAACTAGACACGATTTTCACGATTCCTAGGTCTCAACTTAATACCTATTCATGCAGTAGCGACAATGAATACCTAAGGAGTATTTGGTCTATTTTTAGTTTTAGATTATCAATTCACTTTATTTTTAACCCCCGTCGCAAAAAGAGGGGTGTTTAATTCTGTCTGTGGCTTCGTAGCTTCTAAGCGGGTGAAACGAATTCGATGCGTTTCTTTTTTGTTAGAAAACATGTTTTCCGGCGATGGTGTTTAGATGTTTGTCAAAATCGGTTCAGCCGTTTACTAGGTATAGGGGATGAAAGTGGGGATGAATAATCGAATGTTGTCAAATATACCCAAGTGGGGTATTAAATAAAAAGGCATGACGTGTATATATCATTCAGAAATGCTTTATTAAAATCGGTTCAGCTATTTACTAGATATGGGGGGAAGTAGGGATAAATAATCGAATATTGTCAAATAAACTCAAGTGGCGTATTAAATGAAAGGGAACTACATGTACTATATTACAATAATAATTAAAAAAAAACCCTTGCAAAGTAATAAAAACCTTTTTACAAAAAATTGAACCGACTTCAAAACTTACAAAAAAGACTTGAACTACAAAGAGAGAAATAACCTTAAATATTGTTTTATTGAATGTCTAATTCCGTTAAAAATAAGGGCTTAGGTATCTACTCACATGGCTGAAGTCGGTACCAAGCCAATGAATAGTTTTGATAGGCAAAGAACGCCGCATTCTCGGGCACACCCGAGTTGATAATATTATGGTACCATCGAGCAGATTTGATGATGGAATTGGAAGGTGGCTGTTGGAACCTTGGACTGCCTGCTAGTAAACATATCGAGTCTGGGCTTATTATTATTATGGTACTATTGAACTATTCTAATGATGGGACTGGTTCACTTTTTTTGCAGTAAATAAAAGCGTGTTTTCAGTTTTTTTAACTATTATTTTTTTATTGTAGTGTAAAGTATTGGTAGTGACAAGTTGGTCGTAATTTAGTAAATCTTGAACTGAGTAATCCCCTTTTGAGTGAGACACTGGGATATTTTGAACAATAACGTCGAATTGAGATTAAATTTAACCTGTACGTTAGTTGGTGATAAATAGCTGTGCGAATTGTTGCTACCACTACGGCCTGGACCACGCTGTGGAAACCTGCGTCTACCTGTGACCGCCGTGACACCACTTGACACCATTACACACTCAAATACACTGACACATACACACCACGGACGTGATCTGAGAACAGGTCGCACGCCGTCGTCTCCGAGCCTTGGGTAAGTGTAATCCATTATTGAAATAAGGCCTAAGAGCCTAAGCAACGTAGGCTCCGCGTAGCCGCGGACAGTTCGGCCATACAGCTTTCGTTGCACTGGTTGCGGGACCGAACAAGTAGTGTAATTAAGAAAACATAAGTGAAGCTGTCGGTTTCGGCTGTCTATCATAATTAGGTATATAATCTATATTGTATACTGTAAAACACAGAACAATCATAAAAAGTTGTATTAGATAGTTGGAAGTCATAAAGTCCGACAATAGTCTTGTCAAAAAATAACAGGGTAACAGAATACCCTTGATTCTGTTACCCTGTTATTTTTTGTGATAGTCCAATTGGTCTAGTGGTCAGTGGCCCTGACTGCTATGCGCAAGGTCGTGGGTTCGATTCCCACCCAGGACAAATGTTTGTGTGATGAGCATGATCATTTGTTCTTTGTCTGGGTGTAATTTATTTATAATATGTATGTATTTAGAAATATATATGTATGTTTATCAGTTGTCTAGTACTCATAGCACAAGCTCTGCTTCGTTTGGGACTAGATGGCGTTGTGTGAAAGTTGTGGAATATTATTATTATTTATTATTATTATTACTTACAGATGTCGTATCATAACATAAGAGTATACATACAAAAGAAAAGCATGCAAGTTGTTAACAAATATTTTACACAGGTCGTCATGTTTGCCATATTTATACAATGGCATACAAATATTTAAGGTGAGTATATTTTAATTATAATTATTCATAATTTTGTATTAAATTACACAGCTAATAAAGTCATTTAAATAATTAATAAAAACAATTCAATTTTGTATAATTCAATAATTAAACATCAAAGTCACAGTTTACTTGTATAACATAGTCAAAACAAGTAAGTAAAGTTATTACAGTCATTTAAAGTAGTTAATTAAAAGATAAAAGTAATTATAGTCATTTAAAGTAGTCAATTAATTGGTAAAAGTTATAATAGTCATAAATTAAAATTCTTTTCACATAAAAAATCATTAATTGTGTAGTAAGCTCTTTCGGCTAAGAATTTTTTAACTTTCAATTTAAACTGTACATCACTTAAAAGCTTCCAACTTTTTGGCAATTTATTATAAATAATTGGAGCCATGCAAAAGACACTCTTGCGCATAAGAGCAGTTCTAGCTTGTTGTAAGCAAATCTGAGTGTTGTCACGTCTATTGCGTGGAAATACATCAGCCATGCTCGGAAACAGATTAGGGTTGGACCTCACAAACATTGCATTTTCTATTATGTATAAGGAAGGTAATGTCAAAATTTCATTTTTTTGTGCTTTGAATATTGTGTCCTTATCGGTTGAGTTACCCCAAAAGATAATCCCGTATCGTAGGACAGACTTCACCAACCCATAGTATGCAGTAAGCAATGCATCTACATTCATTTGTTATTTCGGCTAGTGTGTAAAGAGCATAAGCTGAGGAATTTATTTTCTTTGTTATGGTCTCTATATGTGCTTTCCAATTTAATTTTGTGTCGATAATTAATCCTAAAAATTTTGTAGTGTCAACAGAGTCAATGATAATATTATTAAATTTTATGTCAAGTTTATTAATTAATGGCAGGGGTCGTTGTCTGAAGTGATTTTTAGATTGTTATTATTAAGCCAGTTTATTATTTAAATTAGGGATTTATTAATGTCATGCTCATATTGATTTCTATTTTTACACGGAATCGTCACAACACTGTCATCAGCAAATAGGCATAATCATAGGTTGTTCAGTAGATTTGGGCAAATCATTAAGATATACTAGAAAAAAGGGAGGGCCTAATACACTTCCCTGTGGAACACCATACAGTACTTCACGTTCTTGGGATATATAGATTACTTCTCGTTTTGTCGTCAAATTTATTCTACTAACTTCCGTAACTTGCTTTCTTTGCTGTAAGTATGACTCAAATAATTTTAGTACATTACCTCGAACTCCATATGCTACGAGTTTCTTAAGCAAGATGTTGTGATGAACATAGTCGAAAGCCTGGGTCATATCACAGAATAAAGCACAAACTGGAATATTATGATCCATGTTCGTCATCACCGTTTTTAAAAAGTCATAAATTGCCATGTTTATTGTCTTTTTTTCTCTGAAACCTTTATGTTCATTGCAAATAATTTTATTTTTTTCTACATAAGAGTTAAATTCCCTATACATATATTTTTCAAAGATTTTCGAAATGATGGGGATCAATGATATTGGTCTGTAATTTTCCATTCTTTCCCTGCTTTCCTTTTTAAATAGTGGCTTCACTACTGATTTTTTTAACGTCTCTGGGAATGTACCGGCGGAAATACTCAAGTTAATTATATAACTTAGGGAAGGACTTATCTCATAAGCTACAGCTTTAAGAATTCTCGTGGATATTCCATCATATCCAACACTATTGGTATTTTTTGGCGTTTTAATGATTTTTAATACCATTTATCGTTCATCATAGATTTTAATAACTTTTTGAAAATGGCGGGTTTATTTCGATAATCACTTCACAAAATTTTGGTTTTAAGGCTGCCATCAATTCGATTGGCTCTGTATAGGCTCTGTCTTTAAAATAATCTCATTAAAAATAATGCAGCAGTTTAAAATCACATGATCGAGCTGGCCACTTGAAGGCTTGTTTTGATGAAATTATGCGGTCCAAAAATTTAATTTGCAATAAATTCATTGTTTTGGTGGCTGCGTGACTTGTGGCACCGTCTTGTTAAAACCATACGATACTGATATACATATAATTAATAATAAGCCAATATTAAGTGGTTAAGATCTTTCGATAGCGTTGAAAAAACCTTTATAAGGATTATGGTTCAGTAGTAATAACTAATAGGTGCCCGCCCACTAAAAGTAAAGTGTTAAACATTTTTTGTCTTAATTAATGCAAAAACTAAAGATATCATCGATTTTTGTCTCGAGTCGTGTGCCAGACAACCAAAGGTTAATGAATATTTTTTTTGCGAATCTACAATGTATAGTACATATAGACATATAGTACATATAGTGTACGTGTTAAATAGATTACGTAAGTACATATAGACTTGACCAGGAGTTACCTACGCAATGTGCGTGTCCGGTCACGATTTTAAAGTAACCTAAGTGATGTTGCTTCCTGTTTTTCTAAAAGCCCTTTTATCGGATAAAAAAGCCTCCCAATGACCACGAAAGGGATTTATTTCATCCTAGGTTTTAGAAATAATAATGATTACTTTCCTTAATTCAGTGAAGCAAAGATTTTATTTTAAATATTTTTTTTTTATTAAATTATTAGTGAGTCTGCTCGTGTCGTCGATCACGCCTGATCGCCTGATCGCCTGATGACCTTTAGATGAGGTTTACGATGGAATGCCTGTTCACTCTTGCTTTAAAGGGTCCTATGTGGTAGGAAACTCAGAAGCCGGCAGAGATATCCACAACTTGGCTGTGCGCACAATAAATGTAGAGGAGATTTCACAGACTACATCACGTTAGGAACTTCTGTATCGTATGTGCATTTCTCCAAAAACCAAGATCCGCAACAACTATGTATTTGTACGGCATACAAACGTTTGTTCCGGTGTCGGAATCGAACCCACGATGAGCAACCCGACAGCCAATCGCGCTACTATTGCGTCAACTGTGTCCTCGAAAAAATACGCAAAATCATAAAAAAAACAATGCTTAATGCATTAAGTCCACTTTTGTACCTTTCGTGTTGCTTAAAGTTTTAATGAATAAATAAACGCTGTTAAATCCCAGTTCAAAAAGGGAAATACTGAAATCGCATCAACAAAAGATGTATGATGACCGATGTCAAGTTATTATATAGTGTGATGGTGCCATTTTGTCGGTCAAAAAAGAAAATACAAAACCAGACACCCACTTCAGAAATTAAAGTTATTTTTCACTTTGCAGTGCTGTTTTTCTCGCTTTTGTAATTTACCTAGTTACAAAAGCCTAAATCTCAACCACTTATCACCTTTTCTAAAATATTATTTTCCCTATGCAGGGCCGTTAATGTTTTAAGAAGTTCTCCTGATACTTCACCATCAGCGACACTTTACCATATCCATTGTATCGAGCATATACGAATATTGTGCTTAACAACCATATTCATGTAAGCGAATCGGAACCCATGAAATACCTATTATTGAGTAGTTCCCGTGGCCATCTGCGGAGTTTATCATCAGTTTTACTTCACCGAATGGTGCTTTTCAGGAGTAACTGCACAACATTTCAATTCATGATCTTTATTCCCTGCCATATATGATCCGTCAGCCTTGAAAGCAAGAGTTAACAGGCATCTTCTGGGCTCGCTGGGGTCAAGAGCGCCGAGCGGGCTCATTCGTAATAAAAAAATAAAAAAGATACCACACAAAATATCGAAATCGCTATGAGTATGCCTCAGTATTTGTAGAGTTCCCACGATTTCTCCAGGATTCCATCATCAGATCCTGACTTGATAACAATGGGACTACCTGTAAAGTATATACCCTTTCAAACAAAAGAGAATTTTCCAATCGGATCAGCCGTCTTCGAGTAATCGGTGATCATACATAAAAATATACGCGTCGAATTGATAACCTCGTCCATTTTTAGAAGTCAGGTAAAAAGTGAAAGCTCTAAATCTTTTATTTCACATAAGTACACGGTCAGAAGCCAGTGCACGATTCAAAATTAGTTGGACAAAAACCGGCTAGAGCCTCCATGGTTTAGGAAGTTGTGTCTTGTCTCAGTGTGATTCGTAGAGATTTAAATAGGAAGGGAATGACAGACTTCTACTGATTCTAAACCCACCCACCATGCTCCTTCAATGGCTTTTTCGTTCTGGGGCCGCTGTATCTCGTTAGAACTTACCCGCGACCCAGTAAGAAACAGTACCAAATAAAAAAAAAAACTTGTTTAAAAAATCTAAAAAACCCGACTGCTCAACTGAAATGGAAGAAACAAGCACATTTTTATTTTAAAAAGTGACGAGCAGGCCAATGAACCTAATATAAATTTAATTTACAAAAAAAACGGGATGGGATCCCGCCTGCTCATCACTTACTAAAATAAAAATGTGCTTGTACCTTCCATTTCAGTTGAGCATTCGGGTTTTTTTTATATTGCAATATTTTTTTTATGTTCAGCCTTTTAGTATTTAATTCCGTTTTAAAACGTTATATTTCCTAAACGGGTGCTAAAAATGAAAAATGTTTAAGGAAACCTCAAAATCATTTTGAAAGATCTATTTAATAATACTCCACTTGACTTAGTTGGTCGATTTTAGTTTTATTATTTTTGACAATATGGCGCCTGGTTGTCGTTGTCGTGATTTATTTTTATTTTAATCTATCCTATAACACTCGCGCTATTAAGGCGAATGCAACGACGTATCATTTATCAAAATCCGTTCACTAGTTTAATAGTTACGAGGGAACAAAGGAACGGACATAATACATACATACGCGGTAAAAACCTAACCCTCCTCCTTGTTTCGCCGCAGTCGGATAATAATAATCAATTATGCAATATACAACGACCGCAATAACTATGGGGAACAATATAGTGAAGAGAGAAAATGTATGACAGCCCTATGTGCCAGCGCCCTACTATGTAGTTTATGTCATAAAGTCGATTTAGCATTGATTATAGAATGAAGGAGCTCGGCACGGGTCGATCTTCAAGGTTAGGCTACTCTTACCGAGGTTACACAGATCGACCATCTTTACACATTGAGTTTCCTACATACCTCCGAAATAAGGCTAAGGCTAATCCCAGCTGTCATTTCTACATCTCTGACGATTTTGACAGGTAATAATAAGCCAGAAAATCTGATATTGGTCTCGCCTATGGGTATCGTGTAACTTAGGGCTGCCATCACCCAATTTGCCGGCCCCAGACAAAGACTTATTAACCCCAGACATTTGGGTAAAATCACAGTTTTTCCCCGGACACCTTAGAATAATACATTTTTGAACTTGAAACTAAAAACAACGACGTTTAATTATGGTTTTTATTTTCTGATAAAGTGATAACATTGTAGAGCTTTAGAACTTTTTTTAATAACAGTCTCTTCCTTTTCATTTAATCAACGTAACATAAACAATGAGATGAAATACCATAGGAAAATAGTAATAGAGATTGTGCTTTTTGGTAACCGTAAGACCAATGTGTGTCCGGGTTTTACCTGGATGCTTATTGGTAAAATGGTAAAATCCCCCCGGACGCCCCCGGGTAGGACTAGAACAAATCCGGGAGAACCCGGACGGATAGCAGCCCTTTTTTTTTTCTTTTTTTTTTTTTTACGCTGTGAAAAAGGCGTTACGCATACCCTCACGTCGGGGGACAGGAGGGGTATGTAATAGGCTGTCGCTCCATGAAACACACGGGTACTCAACAGAGTCCAGTCTAATCAGATGTAGCTGCATCAGGTTTTACTGGAAGTCAACCCGAACGTTGTTGCGAAAAGGTTAAGCAGATAAATCAGTTGATGATTGATAAATAGAATTGAGATCAATCTATACAGTATGTTAACTAACAGAGGGCGTTCCTGTTAACCCGCAATAGTATTGCATCCATACATGCTAAAAAAAATATTACCATTCGAAAACAAAATGTTTTTATTATCTGTATTAACATTTTTAGTGAATATTTAAATATTAAAAAAAAAACTTTTAACAAGGTGTAACAGATTAAGCGCAATACCTCAGACACCTCAATTAGAATATTAAATTATAAGTCAACAATATCCGTAACTAAATAAATTGAAAACAAACCTAGACATTTATAAAATATATATCCTTACTAAACGCAAAATGTATGTGCGTCATACAATATCCTTACGCAGACGCATACAGTCATGCAATATTAGCGGCCGACACGCACATGAGCGCATTTCCTTGAATTAAGGATTGTACGAGTATTAATTTGTCATGATACTGAGTTTCCATTTTAAGTTAAATGAAAGATTTTTCCGTCAAACTTTAACACCTATTTTTTATGACGGAAATCGATTTAGAAGCCGATTCTGAATCAACTACTTTCAGGAAGGGCGTTTCTTCTGTTACACGTTGTATAAAAGTGAAATACCACTCACTGATTAATCACGAAATCTAAGAAACTACAGGTTCCTTTTAGTACGTAGATGCTCGCTAAGACGGGATTTTGCGAAATTTCCACGTGATCGGGATTAACACGGGAAAAATTTCCCACGCGAATGAAATCGCGAGCAACTGCTAGTTGCGCATATCCTTTATCCGCTCAGCAAAATAACACACGCAAGGAATATAGATACAATAAAAAATGCAACAATTATGTTTTCTTTTGTGTATCGCAGCTAGGCTGAACTAGTCGCGAACTTGAAGGCTGCCCCGAGGTAGGGCATGCAAATTGTGTAAGGAAAGATATAGAGAGAAATTTACTCAGCAATGAAACACTATTGGCAAATAAAAAGTACTCATATTAAGTGCTATTTTATTATGCAATTGCATTTAGCTTCATTGTCTTTAACACGAAATTTCTGAAAAAACCTGTTTTAATTAAGCATAAAATGTAATCGAAAATGTCTTTCTCGCATTTGTATGTTTAAGTTTTTATGTGTGGAGAACTAATGTTCTAGATTCGTTGTGCAAATTATTTTCGCACACTTCTGTTTCTAAGGATATAAGGTGTTAGCCAAATAGTTTGTTATTATATTTACAAAAATGAAAGTTGGAATACTACGTTCACATAGAAAAATGGCCTAAACACTTTTGGTGCCCAACATCTTTTTTTATCGACGTGAAAATCTCCAAAATACTCCCACTCTGAGTGAATCAAGAGGAAATGTCAGACTTCTACTGATTCAAATCTCACAATGTTCCTTCAGTTGCCTTTGAGGTCCGGGGCATCGATATCTCGTTAGAATATATCCGCAACCCAAGCAGGCAATGACTCTATTGAGTCCCATAAATGCCGTTGACTGTTCCTTGAGGCGCGCGTGGAACACGACGCTCCGTCTAACCGGGACTGTTTCTTACGGATACGGTACGGCCGTACGCAAGCGTCTACAGTGTTCGGAGACTGGCTTGCAACCCCCGACACCTGGGGCGTCTCCTATGGGTACGACAATATAATTCAACGTTGGTATGCCCATAGCCCGCATCAGAGTCGTTGTTTTATGTAGCTATTGATGACTTTTGTGCATGGCTAGAACCTGATTGTTACGTATATTTGCAAAAAAAAATACAAGTAAGATGCAAACGGTAAAACCCATAGATATGCACTAAACGTTTTGAGAAATTAGGTTAAACTTAGGTTTACAATACAATTTTTTTTTTAAGACTTAAAAATTAAGTATTGTTAAGTAATTAATCTGTTGACCAATTAGAAATAGAACCCATGTCGCCTGTGATACAGGTTTTAGTTAACCTAGTACAGGCATCAAACATTGTATTACCTACATTATTTCTAAAATTTACTTTTTAAATTTCGAATTCGATTTATTGAATAAATATATCTTAGATCTTATTTTATCTATTGAGTGGAATTCCCTGCCGTAATCTGTTTCCTGATTGCTATAATCTGGGAATCTTTAAATCAAGAGTGAATAGGTTACTTTTAGGTAAGCATGCTTCATCTTCGACCACATCATCACTTACCATATGGTGAGATGGTGGTCAAACGTGAGCTTACTACATATAAGTAAAAGAAATTCTTTGTGCGCATGAAGCTCTGAATAAAATTTAGCCCACCAAAGTAACATTGGGCTTTCGTTACAGAATGTCTTGTAAGGGGGGCCCTTACACTACCATTTTTAGGGGTCCGTAGCCGAATGGCAAAAAACGGAACCCTTATAGTCTCGTCATGTCTGTCTGTCTGTTTGTCTGTTTGTCTGTCTGTCCGTCCGTCGTCCGTCCGTATGTCACAGACATTTTTTTCCGAAACTATTAGGACTATACATGTGAAACTTGGCAGGTACATGTATTCTGTAAACCGCTTTCCGATTTTAAGAAACAAAAAATTAAAAATGTATAAAATAAAGGGGGCTGATACATGGAACTGAAACTGAAAATATTTTTTTCATGACACCTATGCGTGTGTAGTATTTATATACAGGTCTTTAAAAATGACATTAAGGTTTCTACAACCATTTTTTCATAAAGTTAATCGTTTAAAAGATATACGCTTCTAAAGTGGTAAAATGTGTGTCCCCCCTTTAACTTCTATAATAATAGAGTGAAAAATCTAAAAAAAATATATGCTGTAGACCTTAATTTAACCTTTCAACCAAAACTAATTTGAATGAGATCGGGTTAGCAGCTTTTGAGACACAGCATATTTTCTAAAACCGCAAATATAAATTTGTAATTCATACAAACACTGAAAGTGGTACCTTGTGGGATTCGCTATGCTACTGAGTTAAACACACTGATAACCTTCAAGGGTTTATTGCTAAGTATAATTTAACAAAGTAACGCAAGGGCTAAAATTATCGCTAAATGATGGAAATGAGTGCACACGGTTGCTGTACGAAATACATTAAGCTCGCGGCGCACTTAGTGCGACCGCATTATATCGCTTGCTCAGCAAACGTGGTGGATTGCAAAATATTGCATCCCACAATTGCATATTTCCTTTCAATAAACGAACATAGAGATGCTGTTATATTATAATTATGTATGTATAGATGCTCCATTCGATTCTTCCTCTAGAGAGTACCTGGTGAAATAGGATATTTACAATACTGACTCGATTTTAATTTGACTAATTAAATCTTGCAGTATTGCTGAGACCCAAGTTTCATGTATGCTACATGTAGACGCGGGTAAAACTCGTCTCATCATAATTATTATAACACCATTACTATCGATCTAAAAATAAAGCTGGCGTTATACATTTTGATTGGAAGTGGTCTTCATATAAAAATTACTATTATATACAATCAATACTATCAATAATCGTTTAACAGCAAAAAGATTATTGAGAAAATTACGTGATTAATTATCTTATAAATACATTATGCAAAATGATATACCTACTTAGATTTTTTTAAATGGTTAATAAAACATCTATTTTACAATTCTTCTGTCAACAGTACCGATTTTTTATCCGAATCTACATCAAATATCGTAAATCCAATCGATTTCCGCATACGTAATGATCCCACGGTTTAATTAAAAGCTCTTGATGGGGTCAATTAATGATTTTTTATCGATCAATCGGATCATGATCGGTTATTTATGATGATGTCGTGAACATCTGAAGGCTTCGGAGTCTAAACGGAACTGGCTCGAGTATAAAATCATGGGCCTTTGAATTTTTGGAGCACTTTGACTTTGGTTCGTCTGTTGTGGGTAAGGTGAACCTCGGTGTTTCAAAGCCCTTCTGTTACCAAGTTAACATAACTCTAAAGCCTGTAATACATGTTGGCCGAGCGTTGTCGAGTGAAGGCCAATACCAACATGTAGACGGTATATTTGCCTTGTCTTGCTATCGTTCGGTGTCACTTGCCTAGTTGGCCGAGTGTAGGCCAGCGCCAACGTGTATAGTACCTGTACCTCCCTCTACACGTGCAGTCTGTGGGCTAGATATACTCAGGCATCGTACAGCGCACTCCGCGTCCAGTACAATAACGCCTTCAGGGCGGTGATGGGGCTGCCTCGCTACTGCAGCGCCTCAGGCATGTTCACGGAGGCGCGCGTGGACAACTTCCACACTATAATGAGAAAGCGCGCCGCCTCGTTATTTAGTGCGCACTGCGCAGTTAGTTAGTGCGCAGGCTGCGGGGCAGCACTAACACAGTCCTGAGGATGATTGCGGACAGGGTAGATTGTCCGTATATTAAACATTGCGGAGATCTACATATAACTAAAAATTTGATTATGTTTTAAAATTATTTATTTAAAATTAATAATGTATATCTTTTTTTTTTATTCAATTATAGCATTTTTAATTATAGAAAAAAAATATTATGTCCATTTTATTTTATTCATTTTATTGTTTTTTTATTGACATTTTTATTTCATTTAGTTCTTTTCTTTTTTTTGTAATTGTCATTTTAATTTTAATTTATTCTTTGAAAATAATATTTGGTGTGTGTGTTGTTAATCTTATAATATGGGTTAAGTTACTTGAATTAAATGCATTTTATTTTTTATTTATTTTATTTATAGAGCTCATTTGGTGCAATTTGTCTTCGCTCGCCGTTGCTTGTGATCACTTGCGTCACTTCAGTTCGGTGTCGGTTTTTGGTCACAAATCAAAGGCGCTCGCCTGCGCTCGGCCAACGTGTGGGCAGCTCTACAGACCCTCTTCTAGATTGGTCGTCTGCATTGGCGTTCGCCGAACTTGTCGAACGTGTGGATATTATTTCTTGCCTTGTACCTATTTGCCAACGCTCGCGTTGGCCTATGCTCGGCCAACATGTATTGCAGGCTTAAGGTACATTTTTAAAGAACTAGCTATGTGGGATCGAATTCACATTACTAGCAACCCTGTAAACTTCTCCAACTAATCTAAGTTATGCTTGTGTCTGGAGTGGGTTCACGGCAATAGTGTAATGGGTAGGGTTCGAAGCCGCGACCTCTTGATCAGAAGTCAGACTTATGTACATCATAATAATATACAAATATTATAGAAAAATATCCATTAAGTACAAAAACTTGACATAAGATGACACAATGGGTGACCGTATCGCTTAAAGTGACCTTTTTAAGAAGGAACAGTAATAGATAGAATGGCACGGTTTTAACCAAAATATTTTTCGTAAAATAGCATAGTAAAATGCTGCAAAATATTTGGCAAGCTTTAGTTATAAGAGCTTGTATTTAAGAAGCACTGCTGCGCTTGTGGTTGGTAAGCAACTAGCTCGCGACTTCACTCGCGTAAAATTTCAGCAGCTGTTCAATTATCTGCACAATATATCGCATTTATAATATTACCTAGTATGAGAGCAATAGTGCTCCAGTAGCTACATGCACGACTTAATACTTTGACTTTGACTTTGAGACTTTGACAGGCCTGTTGGTCTCGTGGTCAGTGGCCCTGACTGCTATGCGCAAGGTTGTGGGTTCGATTCCCACTCAGGACAAATGTTTGTGTGATGAGCACGATCATTTGTTCTTTGTCTGGGTGTAATTTATCTATAATATATATGTATTTAGAAATATATATGTATGTTTATCAGTTGTTTAGTACTCATAGCACAAGCTCTGCTTAGTTTGGGTCAAATGGCGTTGTGTGAAAGTCGTGGAATATTATTATTATTATTAATACTTCGTAGGTCGTGGGTTAGAACACAAGCACATAACATTACTCTGTGTTATTTTTTTCATAACCACTGCTGTCTTAACGATGAAGGTAAGTATCGTGAGGAAACCAGACCGACAGCTCATAAAATACCTCGCAGATAGGCGTGACGGAGAATATAATTGCGAGAACATTCATTCATAGGAATTGATCTACATTACTGATGAATGACGTGGAGCGGAAAGCTTAAAATCATTCGCGATGGAGGACTATAATTGTGGACGCCTCTATCCCATAATAATAATATATAATAATAATATTCCACAACTTTCACACAACGCCATCCAGTCCCAAAGTAAGCAGAGCTTGTGCCATGAAAGCCAATTTATATTTTTAAAACTATTAGAAATGCATGTGACATTAACCTACTGATAAAAATCTATTTAGCACTATGCCAATCCATACTGGTATACGGCCTGAATGTGTGGGGAGGAACCTCAAAAACAACCATGTTGTCTGTCGAAAGAGCCCAACGCATAGTACTTAAAGTAATTTCTCGCAAAAAGTACACTTATCCGACACACCTACTTTACTCAGAACTAGGAGTCCTTACGGTGAGAAAATTATTCATTAAGCAACAGATCATGGCACAGCATAAAATAAAACCGCACTTTGCTAAAAGGCGGCGACTGGATATTGTTTATAACGTACCCAAATTTAGAACATCTTTTGCACACAAATTTCACAATTATCTCGGTCCTAGCCTTTACAACAAAATAAGCAAAGATGTAAAATTGAAGAATCTTGATATCCAAACAAGCAAAAAAGCTATTGAAAAATATTTGAAAGCACTAGACCACAACAGCACTGAAAAACTACTTTAGAACGATGTTATAATCAAGGCACATAAATAAATAAATAATAAAGCACTCTTAACTGTACACATACAGAAATACACACATACATAAAAACATATACACATATATATACACCCACACACAGACAATTACAATCGTTGTAACTTAATTAATATAATTACCTATACAGTACGTAATCAAACTGATGCTATGTGACTTAACTGGAACCTTGTGGGAATCTGTTGTTCAAGGGTTGAGGAAGACTATCCCCTCGTGATACAGTTTTATACTAGTACCAGTGGGTAGGGCGAATCAGTCTAAAGACAGCCAAATCATAACCATATTTACATTGTACCTTCATATTCAACGATCTGTTTATTTTTGTGTTTATTATTAAGTTACTCTGTATGGTTGTCTAAATTTATGTGTGAATAAATAAATAAAAATAAAAAATGAGTACTAGACAACTGATAAACATACATATATATATTTCTCAATACATACATATCCTATCCTACTTCCTACTAATACTAATACTATACTAATACTTACTTACTTACTATACTTACTAATATTATAAATGCGAAAGTTTGTGAGGATGGATGGATGTTTGTTACTCTTTCAGGCATAAACTACTAAACGGATCTGAATGAAATTTGGTAAGTAGATAGTTGGCAACCTGGAATAACACATAGGCTACTTTTTATCCCGGAATTCTTACGGGATCGGGATTTACGTGGGAAAAACGTCCCACGCGGAACGAAGAATAGATAAATTACACCCAGACAAAGAACAAATGATCGTGCTCGTCACACAAACATTTGTCCTGGGTGGGGATCGAACCCACGACCTTGCGCATAGCAGTCAGGGCCACTGACCACTAGACTAACAAGCCTGCTAAATGCCATCTAGGGGTCGTAGGAAAATAAGTCAATTGCTCTAAATACCAAAAACATTTTTTATAAAACAGCATAATATAACATAGCAACACCGTGTCAGTCAGTAGGAGACGTGTTTTTTTAAGTTTTTGCTAATTGAGCCTTTAAAATACTTTTTTTTGTTAGCAACTCGTTATTTTAGCAATTCAATTAATTAGTTTATCAATTATATGGTTATCAGTAATGACGAAAATTACCTAACTGCCATAAGACCATTAGTTATTGATTAAAACTATATCTAAGTTTGTTGTTACGAAACTGCTATTAAAGAAACGTAGTAAAGGCCTTTGTGTTGTTGATTGCAAATTGGCAAAAATTTGAAACGTCTTTTACTTGTAGGTGATTGTTAATTACAGACGCCTACAGTTTGTTAAATAGGTAAACCCATAAAACGAAATCATAACTTGGTTCTGTAGGTAATAATATAATATTGGTAATCAATCATTTATTTGATGTGATCCTTTCAAACACATTATCTATATATTTAAGAGTCAGAAAACGAGCTGTATCATAACTACAAAGTTTGTTTGTGATCTAATAGGGAAATTAATTTTGTGGTGAATTCTGCCGTCTTAAGTGCTTATAAATAGCTATTTAACCGATACTAAAACACAAACAAACTTTTTAACTAAGTTTAAATTTGACAATTTTTTTTTCTGTCTGTTATTCTGTTGATCCGGGCTAATCTCTGGAACGGTTAAACCGATTTCAATGGGATGTCAACTGGAATATAGAGGTTTTAGGGGAACATATAAGCTGCTTTGAGGCATCAAAATAGATATGAAAGTGTAAAACCTAACAACCCAAACTAATTTCAATAATTCTGCCCAACTTTTGAGAATTTGCTGTGTTCATATACACAAATGCATTCTTTCATCGATTGTACTCTGGTTTCAGAGTACAATCGATGAAAGAATGCATTTGTGCAGTTGCAGTCTAATTCGATCATAAATAAATATATCAGGCATTCAGTGTTTAACGTGTTTTCAAAAGGCATGACAATAAGCCAAATAAATATTATTTGGCCAAAATGGCATATAAGGAGCTATCTCAGAAATAAGGCGTGCACCGCCACCTGCACATTGCAGGATCTAAACAAGGCTAATATCAGAACTGTGCAGGTAGTTTGGCTTCATTGGCTTTTTTCTGGTAGTCCTGATTCTGGTGCTCAGTAATTGCAGTGGTTGAGGATAGTGTGGTGAGCTTGTCTGTGAAACAATTGGGGTGTTACTGAGAAATTACGTTGCCTAATGTCTTTTTGGTTAAACAGGAAGCTGAGTGTAGTCTCCGCTGATGATACCAACAAAACAGTTCATCATCCATTTAGCCTTTTCTCAGCTATACTGGGGTCAGCTTTCGGTCTGGTTGGATGCACCTAACCTATCTGACCTCAACAATCCAGTAGCTGGGTGACACAACATCTCTTGGAAAGACCTATATAAAATTTTCTGACTTCTTTATAACCCGTTACAACTGATGTACAAATGACTGACGGAACCAACAGCTTAATGTGCTTTCCAAGGCACGGAGAAAACTCGATAAATGTTAAACCAGAGAGAGAGATACGAAACAGAAACCCGCCCCTACCTCCCAACTAAATGTATCGTACATTTGGCACAGAATATCCAAATTATAATTTTGTCAAAACGGAACAGAAAGAAGTGTTATAGAAGTGAAAAGGAAAGATAAAATAAGATTAGAAAAATTAAAAGTAAATTTAAGGAAGTGAAAAAAGTGTGTAAAACACGTTTTTTTATTTTTATTTAAAATAGGTTGGCGTTTGACCACCATCTCACCTGATGGTAAGTGATGATGTGGTCGAAGATGGAGCACGCTTACCTAAAAGTAACCTATTCACTCTTGACTTAAAGACTCCGAGGTTATATCTATCGGGAAACACAGACTCCGGCAGGGAATTCCACTCCTTAGCCGTACGCATAATGAAGGTATTCCCAAAACGTTTAGTGCGTATGGGTGGGATGTCCACCATGTAACGATGGCGCTTCGCCGTTTGTCTCGTAGTCCGATGATAGAACGGGCTTGGTGGAATTAGATTGTGTAATTCTATCGCACACTCCCCGAAATGTAACCGATAGAAAACCGATAGACTTGCAACTCGTCGTCGATGTTCAAGGCTCTGGAGCTTTGACTCGACCAGTGCATCGTTGCCAATGAGTCCCTTGGCCCGCTTCTCGATTGACTCAAGCGCGTCCAGTTGGTATTTAGCAGATCCATCCCAAAGATGAGAGAAAATGAGAAATGGACCAAAATAATATCCAAACGGTACCCTAGGGAAGGTAAAAGAAGTAAAGGGCGACAAACGAAGCACTGGGAAGATGACCTTAAGAGAGTGGCTGGTCCAAAATGGATGAGGATAGCCAGAGAAAGAGAGACATGGAAGTCTTTAGAGGAGGCCTTTGTCGAAGGACAAGCTGTTGTTAATAAGAATGTCGACCGTCAATAAATATAAAATAAATTAGAGTTAGAAATAAGAAAGATAATAGTTTTAAGATCCAATTTGTAAACTTTGAACAGCAATAAAGGCTTATTTTATTTTATCCAAATCAGAAGTTTCCCAGGCGTCTGCTACGTGCTAAAATCAGACCTACGTGCAAACCTCAAGGAGCAGACCTTCAAGCCTTGACAAGAGACGTGAGGCTATGAAAATATTAATCAAATTAGCAAGAATAAGTATGTGAACGATGAGCACTAGCCATTATCTGATCCTGAGTAAATGATGTCAGTTGTTCGTGATTGCAATAGGATTTGACCTAGATATGAATTGAAATGAAATATTTATTTTGTAAATTGGTTATAAATAACACTTTTACACGTCATTTTTTTGTGTTTTAAGTTAAGCTAAATGAGGCCGCTGTTTTCTAACTGACTACTCTGAGAAGAAACACCGAAACAAACTCAGAAGTCAACGTTTCTTTTAAAGTCCATACAATTCGTTTTTATCAAACCATATGAGAAGCATGAAGGTCCGTGTCTGTTGTGTCTTTTGAGGAAAGGAGCACGCAGATTTGAGCAGACCTGTCCAGACAGTGCAAGCATTTATCAGTTATCGTGAAGCTCAACTTCGAATTTAAGGAGCTCAACAATCTGTGAACAATACCAAAGTATGGTATGTAAGATATGTTTATACTATGTGTTTTAATACCTCTGTCGTTTTAGTTATAATCATATTAGTTATACTGTAGTAATTTATAACGGGCCTGTTATAATTTATCTTCCTCGCACACTACTGGCTGCGGTCACGCGAGCAAGCGAGACAGGGTGGCAGGGTAAAGACTCCAAGACACCGATAATTTAGTTTATTTCTTTTATTATTTTCATCGTAAATGAAAATAATGGTAATTAGAAAAAAGTAAATAACATAAGACCTGCTTTATAGTTAGTTCAATTAATATGCAAAGTTTCATTATCTAATTTGAAGTTATTTTTGAATACCAGCGGTTTATTGTTCGGTTTGGAGAGGTAAATTTGGATTTTTTTCTATCAAGAAAATTTTATTGAATCGTGTTTTCGTCAAACATATTAACCTAATATTAATCCTCAACTTTACCATATGTTTATTTCAAAATTATTGCTGCAGTATTTTTGACATAAAGGAGGATCATGCTAAGCCATTTGAGGTAGTATAGGCCCTTAATCACTTAAAAACAAAAACTAGTTAATACGAATAGACGCCGTCGTGTTGCGCTGCGAGGTGTCGCGTAATCTTCCGCGAAATAGTCGATACACAACACCCTTCGGCCAAAATTCCTGCTTGAGGAATGTCTCTAATAGATGAGTTGGAACCCGCATTACAAACGATTTAAAAATTCGTTCATGACGCGACTTCAATTCCTCGACCCTCAAAGTCCAATTGGTTTCAGTTCGCACTTACTCCATGATCTCATCAACCTTCGTATCGTAGTGCAGCCTGGATACGTAGAGCTGCGTCGTTGGTTGCACGCAGCAGGAAGTTCGGTCCAGCCAGTGCGGTACCACACTGGTTACGACAAGGAGGCTGCCTTCTCTTCTTTTTCACCGCTTTCATAAAGCCATCCTTGTTGTTATTTAGCCCCGAGCTCCTCAAGTTATATCCCAAATAAATAAGACAAAATTAAATGAACCAACTTACTGGGATCAAAGCCTGATGCTACCAATAGAGAACCTAATTGGTTCTCACATAATGAGATCATTACATAGACAGATTACTAAATCGTGCATACACGGTATCTGATAAAAACTAATGAAGTCAGATACATATTGTTCATTTGCCAAATTGATATGATACTTAGACCTTCGCTTATGACCTAGTTTGCTATAAAGATGCAGAGCCATTTAGTTATGATCACGATCGTTTTGAACGCTATGTTGGTTCTTATTTGATCTACATATTATAATATCATCTTGGGTGATGCCTTAAAAACATATGAGGTACCGAGCTTTCTTTTTCGGTGGGATAATCATTAAATGCTTTGGGTGGAGCAGAAGAAATTGTCAGACTTCTATAATTGACTATCCACACTGTTGTCGTTTTGGGTTCACGATATCTCTTTAGAACATTACCGCAAATCAAATTGACCTTGGCTGGAAAGATTTTTGTTGATAATAGTCTCGTGTTTGACCACCATCTCACCTGATGGTAAATGATGATGATTTTATATTTTAGGATCAGTAGCTACTAATTAGTTGCAGCCGTGCGTAAGTCAGGAATCTTCAGTCAGGAGTCAGGACTCCACCAATTTCTTTGGTAAGTCGTTCGCAGCTCTCGACTGTGGAATACTCTTCCCGTGTCAGTAAGACAAGCACAAACCCTTCCTTCTTTCAAAAACATGGTAAAAGATCTCTATGTCTCTCTTTAATTTGTTACTATTTTTTATATGTCCTAGTTTTTTTTTAATGTATATATGTGTATTATTTATGTATTGTATATATTGTAAGTGAATAGTACACCATGGGCTACCTGCGTATTTATTTTCTCCTGCTGTGTTAAATACATCCAAAGGTTGTCTGTAAAACATCGCTTTTAGCGATAAGACCGCCCATTGTAACAGCCTTTAGTTTTTAAGTCCTCATTTAATTCTGTTATGGTGTACAATAAAGAATATATCTATCTATCTATCTTCCTAAGGGAAAATTCTTACAATGTAGAAAGTTTATAATGAGCAGGCGTCGGGCTTGTATATCAGCGTTTCCGAGTGTTGTGGCAAAGGATAGGCTAGGCTAGGCTTTATTACTTATAGCACATGTTCTACCTAATTTAAGTACCAGTGATCACATTATTGAAATTTTTGAACCAATAAATGATTATGATTATAGGATAAACTGGATATTCGAGCTTGCGTTGTTAAAGAGTATGTAAGTGCTCCAGCAGCCTCCAATGCGTGTGCGACGGAACACGTGGTTTCAGTCAGAGTCCCAGAGATCCCTGCGATCGCAGTATTTCTAAGTATTCATTTATTTTATTTATTTACTTGGTAAATATTCGATACAAGTTTTGCCTGAGCAGGATATATTTTGACCTTTCTGATTTATCAAGTAGACAAGAATAAGCCTATACTCAAAAAAAGAATAATGAGTTGACTTACTCATAAAGTCCAACGATAATTAACTGTTAAAGTCTTACTATCCCAGGCTATTAAGCCTAATATATTAATATTCAGAAGGTTAAAAAAATCTTTCTATCCCTCTGATGTATTTTTAACCGACTTAAAAAAAAGGAGTAGGTTCTCAGTTCGTCGTAATCTTTTTTTATGTACCTATGTTACCTCATAACTCAAAGACGGCTGGACTGATTTGGAAAATTCTTTTTTGTTTGAAAGGGTATACTTTATAGTTGGTCTCATTGTCATTACATCAGGATCTGATGATGAGATCATGGAGAAATGGCGGGAACTCTTCAAATATTATAGGCAAACCTATAGGTAGTGATTTGGGTATTTTTTAAAGTACCTTGTGCAGTTGCTCTCGAAAAACACCATTTGGTGAAGTAGAACTGATGATAAAGACCACAAATAGCCACGAGAACTACTTCGTACTACTATTTCGTGAGTTGCGATTCGATTACTTGAATATGGTTGATGCTCGTCACAAAGCATAATTATGGTGAAGTGGAGCTGATGGTGAAGTACCTGGAGAATTTCTCGAAAATTAATGGCGCTGCATCGGAAAAAGCAATATTTTGTAAAAGGTGATAAGTAGTTGACATTTAGGCTTTTGTAACTAGATATCTGCATTACAAACCGACCCACAAAAAAGCGTGAAAAAAAAAAAACTTCATAACAAAAAATAAAATCGACTTCCATCTCAAAACCAAAAGCCTAAAATAACTTATTTTGGTTGTCGGTGTTTTTGGTTTTGTATTTTCGATTTTCGACACTGACTTCCGAAATTAAAGTTATTTTTGACTTTTCAGTGTTTGTTGTCAGAAAAGTTTTTAAGGTAACTATTTAGGCCGAGGATCTTGGAAATACATATAGACCAGACAAAGATAGAAATTACCATGATACAGAAATTAATTAACGGTGTTTAGTTAGTACATACTATATGTAACTAAACTATTTTTACTATAACCAGAGTACCGCAGTATCCTCGCTTAGCAATCTACATTTATCTATATCAAATCCTGATCTGACAGAAGCGCCATTACTCTACTAGAAAAGTTTTCATCCATCGTAATTATGTTAATACGATCTAAACTGCGCTTGCGCAGAGTTATACGAGCTTACTAAGCTCGGGCTGTTAGTAGTTTTCACTTGAATTAATAGATGGCGCTGAATCAAATACGAAATAGCTATAACCTAGGAGTCTTTAAATCAAGAGTAAATAGGTTACTTTTAGTTAAGCTTGCTCCATCTTCGACCACATTATCACTTACCATCAGGTAAGATGGTGGTCAAACGCGAACCTATTTTTAATTAAAAAAAATGACGAAATTATATTTGTAATTATCATGAATGGGCTTGGTGAGGTACACAAAGTAGCGAATTTAAGCCAAGTATAGACTAGATACTCAAGTTAAAATTTAAATTAATTGAAATCGGGAGGCCTCTCGGGATAATATAATAATAGTCGAATAACGACCACTGGGCGACCTTTTTATTAATAGGCTCAAGTTTGTCCATAATCTAGTGAGATTATGGACAAACTAATTAGTGAATCAAAAGCGATGCAGTATGAGACCACACATCAACGATGGATCTAGTTTGTCTACAGGCAATCTAGTCACTTTTGACTTAAAAACCTGGTTGCTAGCTAAAAACACAGACTGCCAGGAAATTTCAATTTTTACCTGTACTTTTATTGAAAGTTTTCCCAAAACGTTTTGTGCGTATGGGTGGACTGTCCGCTGCATGTCGGTAGGATATATCTAGGCTATAGATTTGCCTTTTCCTTTCCCTTCTGGAGGCTAAAATAATGGCTACACTTATAATAGTTATAATACATACTAATATAATACTATTAGTATGACATAATAAGCCCAATGTAATGGGCTTATTATGTCATATTAATAGAATTAGCCCACAGCTGAGCCACAGACCTTATTTAAATGAGATGAAAACGGGCCATAATTCACCACTCAAGCCCAGTACAGGTTGGTCGCTATCGCAAATCATCGTCTTTTTTAACAACAAAAACAAAAGGAGGAGGTTCTCAATTCGTCTTGAACTTTTTATTTTTTTAATGTATTTACCTCATATCTCGAAGACGGCTGGGCCGAAATAGAAAATTATTTTTAAGTTTGAAAGAGTATACTTTCTAGTTAGTCCCATTGTCATCACGTTAGGATCTGATGATGGAATCATGGAGAAATCGAGGAAAGTCTTCAAATATTATGGGCACACCTATAGCGTTTTTGGTATTTCTTATAGTAACTTGTGCAGTTGCTTTTGAAAAGCACCATTTGGGGAAGTGGAACTGATGATGAAGACCTCAGATGACCACCGAAACTACTCAATAATAAGTATTTCGTGTATTGCGATTCGATTACTTGCATATAGATGTTAAGCACTTTATGCTCGTCACAATACGTATGGTGAAGTAGAGCTGATGGTGATGTACCAGGAGAACTCCTCAAAAATTAACGGCTCTGCATCGGGAAAAGCAATATTTTGTAAAAGGTGATAAGTAGTTGACATTTTGGCTTTTGTGACTAGATAAATTAGGTACAAACTGACACACTAAAAAGCATGAAAAAAAAAAACATTTTTGTAAAAAAAAACCGACTTCCATGTCAAAACACTACAAAGCCAAAAATAACTTTAATATCGGAAGGCGGTGTGAAAAAAAAAAGGAAATACAAAACCAATAACACCGACTACCGAAATTAAAGTTATTTTTGGCTTTATAGTGTTTCGATATGGAAGTCAGTTTTATTTTTTGAAAAAATGTTTTTCGGCTCCAGATCATACCGGTTTCCTCACGATATTTTCCTTCACTGTTTTGAGAGCAGTCGTGATGATATAAAATTGTACAAAGTTATATGCCTCTGAAGAATTAGAGCACATAAAGTCGGTTTGCGCGCGAGCTGCTTTCGCTCTCGGTAGGCTTCACTCCATGCTGAATGCACGCAGCAAGCTCTCCCTTAGTTGCAAAATACGCATTTTCATCACGTGCATATCCTGACATACGCCTGTCCGGTATTTGCTCAATCCAGTCCGTATCAGATCCATAGGATGCAAGTCATTCAGAACCTTGAGGAATGAGGATCTCCATGTAAACCTCAAACCGCCGACCATAAAGCAAGTGTTGAAACGCCATTCAATGCGTTACTTTACCTCTGCTGAAAATCACACAAACCCCCTGATCGTATCGGCCACCCGATACAGACCTTCAAATATTTTTCGGGTTCGTCATTCGCGTCACGTCCTAGACGAACCCGACGACCCCACCACCATCCGACAAGAGAGCAGTAGGGAAACTAGCACTCTTAGAAAATACAAAAACAAAACGGCTTCCGTATTCCGGCCTCGCCGACGAAGCCCATCGGGACGTCTGCGTACTTGTGACGTAAACCCTCCCCGACCTTTGCCAAACGAGCCAGCCCGCGATGCTGAGCCAGTAGCGATAAATAACCCCTTAAATAATATGACCCAGCCTGTCCCTGTGCTGCCCTCCACCAACGACCCCGCTATGCCGAGGCCCGTACTCCACAGGGAGTGCCCTTAGCGTGCGGTCGTTTAAATGTAATTTTAGTATGTAAGCCCTAGCTGGGGGCCTTTAGTAACCAGCCTTAGTGTGCTGAACTACGAGTGGCCCTAACTACAAAAAAAAATGCCTCTAAAAGAACAGGGTGGGTTTTGAATCACTAAAAGACTGACAATCCCTTCCACTCCACCGAGAGCGGCAGGAGTAATTTGATGACTTTATCCCGATAAAATTGTGCCAGCTTAGGTTCGAACCAACGACTTACAACTAATAAGTAGTAATTTGTGCCTGTCACCACTGGACCAGAACAGAAATGTTGCAGAATATGACTTGGTTAGAATCACGGTATGAAGTGATGCAATCTTACAAAAGCCTTATACCATCAGTCTACTTATTACATTCCAAACATTATCATCAAAGATCCATTCATTCATTCATGATGTCCCAAGAGAAATCAGACACATTGCGATATCGCATTACCATTCAATCCAAGTGAGCCACCGTTGACAAATCTATATTCCCTCAATTATCTATAATATATTATCATCGACTTGTGTTTCAAACTTGGCTAGTGGCGCATCCCAAACATAGTCATGATGTGACGATTCCTTGGCAATAGGACAAGTTTTTTAACTAAATATCTTACATCCAATGTTGGCCTTTTATAGTCTGTGGTGATGTCCGATTTGTACCTTTTTTCAATCGATTTAAGAATACGAGAAGGTACTTTTAATATTCATGAGGTGAATGGGTTTAGACCTCATTAGTGTTTCGTTTTTATGAATGAGAAAATGGGAATCTTTTAGAGTACATCGATCATACGTGTTTCTGCCATCTGTCTGTCCGTCTGTCACAGTCGATTTGTTTTTAACCGACTTCTAAAAAAGGAGGAGGTTCTCAATTCGGATGTTTGTATTTTTTTTTTGTTGTTTGTCCGCGCATAACTCCGTCGCTTACCAACCGATTTGAAAAGTCCTCAAGCCTTTCAGCATTGAGGAACAGGACGCAAGGAGGAGGAAGAGGGTGTTTGTGCAAGTAAATTTACATGTTTTTAAACAAACTTGCGATGCAGAATACATTCCTAGTGTGGATTTTTTTTTAATTGTTTAGTTATTAGCCCTCGGAGAAATCCCTCATATATCAGAATATAAACTTAACTCCTAAAGCTAGCCTTCGAAAATATTTCTTCGTTATTAGTGTTTGTAAGTCTAACGTGGAACTTAATTCTAGAGCCTTTTTAGTAAGCTTAATCAATAAATGAATCCTCCCGCTCAGAGTGGAGCAGAAGGGAGTGTCAAACTTGTCTGAGTAAAAGTTTATTTTTTTTATTGTTCCTTCGGTTGTCCTTACGAGCTGAGGCCGCTGTATCTCGTTAGATCGTTCCCGGAACCCCGGCCGAAATTCCAGAACTAATAATCAATTTAAAAAATCACAGGGAGAATGTGAATTGAATTTGATTTTAATTTGAAACCATTACTCAGATATTGAACATTGTTCCCTGTAGCAGTTTAGGATCGTGTTGAAAATAATTTAGCAAATTTTGACAGGTATACTTAGAGCGCCATCTATCAATACACCAACGAACTATTCTCAGTTTTTACACGTTCTTTATTAATTTTACTATTACTATTGATGTTGATAGGCTTGCGTTTGACCACCCTTGCGTGCTTACCTAGATGAAACCCAGACTAGAAAAGACAGAGAGCCTAGGAAAGACAGACTCCGGCTGTGAATTCCACTCCTTAGCTGTACGCATACTGAAAGTATTCCTAAACCATTTAGTGCGTATGGGTGAGATGCGCCATTGTTACATGGTGGATACCATGTAATAATGGTGCAACGCCGTTCTTCTTGTTATCCGATGATGGAACAAAGAAGAACTCTCCCGAACAACTTCTTGCATTTGTTTATAACTATTATTGTACGTACGTGTTTTTGACAGAATAGTTGTGCGTCCTCCACAAAAGCTTACTTATCGATTCGAAGAAATTTTACCTCTCAGTTACCCCAACTGGTGGTGTGAATGCTCCTGGAAAACCTCATTGAAGTAATCAATTAAAACCGCAATGCCTTTTAAAATAAGAAACAAAAACGAAAAACATCTGTTTTAACAAAATATACAATAACTGTTAATTAATGCTGATTATATTAATTACGGCTTCCGTTGACTTAACAATACAAATATACCTTCGCCACCGGTTTACACCTTCTTGACTCTTTGCATACGAAAGTAAATAATGCTGGGACAGTATTATATCAATAAATGAATAATTGTACAGACTTACTAGTAAAAATACTACAGTTAATCTGAGTGTTTGTGACCGATGCGAATGGTGAATAGAATCGCAAACTACACTAAACGAGGTATGCGTGCTTCATCTTCGAACACATCATAGCTTGTAGGTGAGATTGTGGTCAAAAATCATCTAGCTTAACTTAAAACACAAAAAAAATGGCGTGTAAAAGTGTTATTTATAACCAACTCACGCGGGGCTTCGCTCCCGTGGATTCTATCACGGTAAAAACATAACTCTCCTTTTTTGCAGTCGCGTAAAAAGTAGCGTCTAACCTTCCTCAAGCTTCAAGCTATTTTCATACCAAATTTCATCCAAATCCACCTTGTACTTTCGAAATTAGCGCGTTCAAGCAAACAAACAAACAAACAAACTTTTCCGCTTTATAATATTAGTATAGATTTACAAAATAATTTTCATTTTATTCATTTCATTTCAATACAGTTAGATTTTTAACCGACTTAAAAAAAAGGAGGTTTACAATTCGTCTTGAACTTTTTTTTTTTTTATGTATGTTACCTCATAACTCGGAGACGGCTGAACCGATTTGTAAAATTCTTTTTGCGTTTGAATGGGTATACTTTCTAGTTGTCCCATTGTTACGAAATCAGGATCTGATGATAGGATCCTGGAGAAATTGAGGGAACTCTTCAAATATTATAGGCACACCTATAGCGTTTTGGGTATTTCTTATAGTACCTTGAGGAGTTGCTTCCGAAAAGTACCATTTGGGGAAGTTCAACTGATGATGAAGACCACAGATGGCCACTGAAACTCCTCAATAATAAGTATTTCGTGGATTGCGATTCGATTACTTCAGTACGGATGTTAAACACTTTATGCTCGTCACAATACATATGGTGATGTTATGATGTAGAGCTGATGGTCAAATACCAGGAGAACTCCTCAAAAATTAACGGCTATGCAC
Organism: Tholera decimalis; assembly: GCA_943138885.2. Classification (NCBI taxonomy): domain Eukaryota; kingdom Metazoa; phylum Arthropoda; class Insecta; order Lepidoptera; family Noctuidae; genus Tholera; species Tholera decimalis. The sequence continues at coordinate 37,517,738 of OW964560.2, forward strand.
AGGGAAAAGCAATATTTTGTAAAAGGTGATAAGTTGTTGACATTATGGCTTTTGTAACTAGATAAATTACAAACCAAACCATTAAAAAAAGTGAAAAAAAAAAAATTTTTGCAAAAAATAGAACCGACTTCCATATCAAAACACTACAAAGCCAAAAATAACTTTAATTTCGGAAGGCGGTGTGAAAAAAAAGGAAAATCCAAAACCAATAACACCGACTTCCGAAATTAAAGTTATTTTTGGCTTTGTAGTGTTTTGATATGGAAGTCGGTTCTATTTTTTGCAAAAATTTTTTTTATGTGACTTGGCCGTTGACTTGTATGTGTCAAACAAGTAAATGTGCATAAAGAATGTTCAACGGCCAGTCACATAAAATCTTACTATATTAATGAAGAAATCGCAGTAAACAATCTTAGACTTAGCTTGGCTTTGCTTGATTTCATTACTTTTTATAAAGAAACAAACAGCTCCATCAAGACTTGGCTAGTATTTATAGGATGTTTTGGTGGGATAATAACTATCATTATTTAGTTTGGCATGTATTGATTGATTTGTTCATTCGTTCAATAGTTGGCCTGATGGATTTTTACTTGTTTTCAGTTGGCTAATGGACTTAGTTGTCCTTCTATTATCAGTTTGTGTCCTTCTGGTTTAAGTGAGGTTTGATTTGCTTTAGTAATTTGGTAGTTTTCTGATCTTTCAATACGATTTATTGTGTTCAGTAAAGTATATGCCTGTGATATCTTTCATTTGAATTACCAAAGAAGAAAAGCGAAGTTTAAAATTAAAAAAAGAAAGTATTTGCATTAAGTCGTGTATTCGTTGCTTCATTTCATATTTACAATTCTTAAAAACTAAATGTAATTTTTTTATACATTTTCCAACTTAGTCTATACTGTCCTTGCATTGCTGTATAAAAACTTATAACTATCATTTTTAACAGGAAGAATTTAATTTCATTGTAGAAAAAAGAGTTTTATACAAAGATTTGAGATCACATCATAAAGAGAAAGAGTGACAGTATTATTCTATATAAACAAAATAATAACAATATTATTAAAAATAATCGTCACAAGTATCGTTTCACAGCAAAATATTCGTTATTTTTACATCACATACCAGTGAATGATGGCGGAGGGTGGTTCGATAAAAGAGAGTGCGAAAAACAAAATGAAAATAATAAATACGATGGTCATTAACAAAGATTAACGAAAATTGTATTAACGACTGTGCAAATCAAAACATTTAAATAATTTTTAAGACAAAAAAAAACGGTTACATTAATTTTTATAAAAAATCAACGTATAATTTTTTAAATTTTCTGATTTATAATTTTAAATAATTTGTTTTTCTTTTTATTTATTTCTGTTCTATATTTGCACAGTCATCACCTCCATGCATCACCACAGCAGTATCAGACTTAGTAGCGGTATCCAGTCTGGGAGTTGAAGTTTCCTGATCCGGATCCCCTGCCTCCAGCGTTGGGGGCGAGGTACTGACGGGAGGCCGCACCTCCGAAGCCACCAGCTCCTGCACCACCACGGCCAGCTCCAGCTCCACCAAATCCTGATCCAGCGCCACCGGCACCGGCTCCTCCGAAGCCAGATCCTTTACCAGCACCTCCAAAACCACCAGCTCCGGAGCCACCGAAACCACCTGCTCCAGCACCAGAGTATCCACCAGCAGGTCCTGAGCTGTAGCCGTTGCCGCCGGCACCAGCGCCCTCACCGCGGTAGGTACCTGGAAAATAAGGCCATTCTGGGTTAGTCACTGTTGGGGTTTAAGTTTGCCGTCCAAGATTATCTTTTTAGTTGTTCTTATTTGCAGTGGTGACCCAGCAACTTGCGAGATCTAGGTTACCATCATCACCACTGCTCTCATAACCGTGAAGGAAAACCTTTTGAGGAAACCATCATGTCCTAGAACAGAAATATCTGCGACACCTATCAACCCGCACTGGATCTACGTGGTGGAATACGGTCCATGTTCTGATAGAGAGAAGGCCGATGTCGCAGCAGTGGAAACGCTTTAGGCTGGTAATGTGCAATCCTTATTTAATTCTATTACGGTTAAAGAGCAATAAAGAGTATATTCTATCTTTTATCATCTAACTGTTAGGGTATCACTTTCATCAATACAAGAGATGTCTTTTCTTCATATGGCTTTGAAAAAACAACAACCATACAGCTTCATCCTCTTGTAATATTAAATATGTTTCTCATGTTAGAATGCTCTCAATACGCCGTCAGTATCTGACAACATAAATTATGTGCAACCTGTTGTTCTCAGGGCATTTCACGCGACGGGTTCACAAGCCTAATGACTAACAGATTGGCTGCAAACATTGGGCGACATTCTACTAACCAACCAGTTTATTATATTGGCGTTGGTCTGGGGCGGTCAAATGTTGGCCAAGTAAAGGGCATGCAGGTTAATGATATTCAAATCTTATTCGACTAATTTACTGCTTCCTAAACTGTGTGAATTTACAAAGGTGCAATCTTAGTACTAATCTATCTTTGTCGCACCATTATTTTATTACTAGCTGTTGCTCGCGGCTTCGTTCGTGAGGGAAGTTTTCCCATGTAAATGTAAATCCTGTGGGATTTTTTCAAAATCCCATTTTGTATTTCGGAAAGTAAATTGTTTCGAATTTTATATTACTAAAAGCATCTTGTGAGTTTTCGTCTTTATAAATAATGAACAATTTATGTGTATTTAAAGTGATCTTTTGTAATATAGTAACAAGTGGGCCATATAATTTGAGTTCATTTTCAATTACGAAACCATTCTGTAATTTCGATCACGCACATGTATTGTTTATTTTAGAGGCCGTAAAGTAAGCGTTGCGTGCAAATATTATAATTATGAGGACGTTTATTTCAAATTGTTGTTGTTTAGTATGTTTCTCATTGTTGTTGTGAATTGTTTGCCTCGATTGTATAGCTTTGGAGTTTCTGCTGTCGATATTTAAATTGTCCTTTAGAATTTATTGTTTGTAAATAGTTCTGTATTTGAATTGGCAAATTCTTACTTTATTCTCACTTTACAACGAAATAAAACACGGTTGGCGTAGTGGTTGACCGATTGACTGCATGCCGCGCTGTATATGCCGAGTTCGATTCCCGTATCGCGACAAACGTTTGCGTGGACTCCAAATATTTATTCCAAGTCTGGATGTTTGTACAAATATACCCACAATACAGAAGTAATTCCTAGTGTGGGGCCATGTTTTAAAGGAAAAATTCTTCCAGAAAATAGAAAAAAATAATGAATAAACAAGCGTTAACATGTTGTCGGCCTTATGATCGAGGGGTCGCGGGTTCGAACCTCACCCATTACGCTATTGTCGTGATCCCACTTCAGTTAGAAGCATACTTAGCTTAGTTGGAGAGGTTAACAAGATTGCTAGTAATGTGAATTCTACCTTCTATCTATTGCTAAATCTCTTAAAAAAAAAAAACAAATATAGCTACTAATAAATTCGTCTTTGCACTTACTACAAAAGTACCTCCCTATGTTATTCGCTTACTTCTTAGCTGCTGTCAACTTATCGAAAACTCCAAGGCTAGAAATGAACGTTTACATTCGCTGGAATTATTTAAATTGTATCGAGTTATTTAGAATGCGAAGATGACTGCACTACATGGGTATGCTGGTTCTAGGTTAAACGCAGGTTTACTTAATGACTGATTGGAGATACCTGAGATTTTTAATACACATTTTTATGTGGATGATATGAAATGCCTGTCAGGTTAGTGCAATTAATGGTATGAAAATTGTTGTTTCTAAGTATTTCATGGATACCCATAACTTTGGGTGAAAGGATATTTTCGCGTAAATCCCGATTCATAATGAATCTCGGAATAAAAACTAGCCTATACGTTGTTCTGATGTATAAGCTATATGACTTTTAAGTTTTATTTAAATCCGTTAATAGATTTTGCGTGAAAGCAGCAACTTCACAAACTTTCCCATTTATAATATGAAGTAGGAAATAGGATTTTACGGCTTGATTATTAGAATTTGCAACCACTAAAGTTATTCCAAGGGATATGTCGTAACAGGCGTTGCACAGATAGGGCTCCGAAGGGCTGAGAAAATAAAGCACTACAGTCAAACTGGTTCATAAAAAAAATAACAAGCTAATTTAATTTATTTTAGAAGACTCATTGAAAGGCAAATCATAGATACCCAACCCAGAGCCCATAATTCTTACTAACTCAAAATACCCAATTAAAATTACATTACCATGACGTAATTATAATCTGGCCATCTCAGAAATCACATTAACTTCATTATCAGTAACTATCTCCCTCCAGTCTGGCTCATCATTGACCTGTTATGTAAGTACTTCATCTTTAGTAAGACCGCTAATCTGTCTGTCAGTTTGACAAGTTACGAAAATTTCCAAACGTTTTTATGCGCAAACTTTTTGCGTAAATCTAATGTATGCTAGAAAGATTAGACAATTATTATGAGGAATCTGGTAGAAGGTATTATGGACGTGTTTTGATTATTATGGTATAGAACACGTGTCTGTTATTCTTGAGTAACGAATGCACGAATTAGAAAAGCCTTTTTAAATATTAAGGGCCACTTGCAGCAACACTTTAAATCGAGATTTACTGTAACAAAAACTCGATTTAGGTCTAAATCTGATTTAACGTCTTGCTCACTACTGATTTAGCTTAAAATCTCGATTTAAGTGACAGATGACGTTATTTTAATCAGTTCAAATCAGTTGTTCTTTCTGATATTACGTGAAAATGGATTTATTGGCTTTAGAAGTGTACAATAATATTGATTTGTTATCAGATGATGACGAGGTAATCGTGCAGTATTTAGAAACCCCGTTTTCCTCTCGAAAAGTCTATACTGGAAGTGATTTATTTAATTTAAGATTTAAGATTTTGAGTTAAATCGAGCGTTAATAAAATCGAGATTTTAGAAATTTTGCTGCAAGTGGCCCTAAGACTGAATGCGATAGAAATTATCGATCATATATAAAGCTGATTTATATTAACTTGGAAGAAAAATGAGAGCTTATTAATGTGGAATTGTGTGAAATAATGGAAAATAATAATAACGAACCAATCTCAATATCAGCCATCATGTGGTAAGTATTAACCCCATATAGGGTTCGGCTTTCAGCCTAACTGGATGCAGCAGAGTACTATTGTTTTACATGGAGCAAACCTATCTGACCTCCATTACCCAATGGCTGGGTTACACAATACTCCTTGGCAAGATTAATGTCAAATTTTCTGACTTTCACCTGTAACAACTGTCAAATATGTACAAATGACAGCCGGGACTTAACAGCTTAACGTGATTTCCGAGGCTCGGAGGAATCTTGATTAGTTAACATGGTTGCCCATCTACGGGCTGACCTTAGCAGGTGTTGCTTAACCTTGAAGATTAACCCATGCGTTGTTATTGAGCCAAGCTACACCAATCTCAATATCAGTAAACTCAAAGCAGAAGTCAACAAAATAATATAAATTAAATCTCCATATTGAATCATTATAAAACTCCAGATGTTAATCCAACACATTAAAAAAGTCTTCACGCTGTTTAACCGATGTTAGATCTAAGATTTGACTTCATTCTAGTTTCCCAACACGTTGTAAATTTTAAGGTAATTAATATAGTGCGAAATATCTTAACATCTAATGTTCCCACATTTTGTAACTATGAGAATGGCAAACAAAGCACCATAACTGCTAACACACATTTAAGTTCTACGAACATATTCTTTATTCTGTTTTGATGTGTTGATAATATTAATATTTGTGACTGTCGACCTCCTTTGTTGAGAGTGGGAGAAAAAGTGCATTATTTAAGCATTGTCTGATATCTATGGCGTCTGGCTATGATAACCACATAATTTAAAAAAAGTTTGGTTCGTTATAAAGAGTCGGCAAAATATGCTTAACAATTTATGGACTAAGGTAAGTTGTATAGTTGGCAAAGAGAACCTAATGTTTTCTAGAATAGTTGTAAATATTCAAAACAGTACTTTCATTCCCAGCCTACCTTAAAGATCCAACAAACACTTTCGCTAAACTTAGCAAAAGTTACAAAATGTAAAGCTCATCGCACATCGGTGTTGCAACGCGTCATTATCTAGATGAAACCTTTATTACTGTAGCAGGAGTCATTAATATTCGCGATTACCGCCCATCTCTCGTAAATGCACTCATTATGGTACGTTTGCTTTTGAGTAATTTCGTAAAGCAACCGCTGAGACATGTGTTTTGTTGCTATTTTTCTGGGAACTAGGTGAGTTGGGTGATCAATCGACGTTTACATCAACAAGTCCTAATAAATTGAGATTCGGCTGTTAACGTATGAATGGTGCATTTTAATTTCTTTTTATTTCGATGTAGCTTTTGACCTCGAACACGCCTGATGGTAAGCGATAGATGACGATGCGATGAAGACGAGCAAGTAAGCCCAGAATATGCGTGTTTACTCTTGCTTTAAAGGCTGGTGGGTCATGATTATGGAGTAGGAACCAAAGCCAGCAGAGAGCTGTACAACATGGCACTCCCAATAAAATATGTTTCAGTAAAGTCTCAGTCGACCACTTCATTGTTGCTTAGCTATATCTTTCTAAAGATACAGTCTCCTTATTCCTTAGTTACAAATCACGGATACTAGATGTCTTTCTGCAGACTGCACATGTCTGACCTTTCGTTTATCGTTAGTCTGGATCATGTGCTCCACGCCTTACAGTGAGTGGTGCGGTCACGTCGTGACCCAGCGCAAGCGCATTTGTATCGTCCTATTTATTGAGAAATTGGTCATTCTAAGAAGTCTGTGTGAATCGCGATAATTGTTGTAAACTGTTGGAGTTTGTTCTATTGAATTAAATTGTATTGTTTGGTTTTCTTGGGATACTATAGTCACCATGGACTGTCGGGGTATTTATTTTTTCCTTCTATGTATTCATCAAAAGGTTATTTATTGATTATCGCTTTTATCGATATGACCACCCATTGTGACACCTGTTTTAAGTTGTGAAGTCCATATTTAATTCAGTTATGGTGTAAAATAACGAGTATATCTATCTTTTTTATTGTATTGCATTATGCTAAAGATTTTTGTCTTTGTCTTTACTTAATTTTTTCTCCTAAATTGCACAGAATTAAATTCACAAGATTATGTTTTCATTTTGTAAATATTATAGGATGGTGCTAAACTAGTGCCTCAGTTTTGACATTATAAAGAAACGGTGGTTCCACGAAGAAACCGATTGTGAACCGGGCTAATTAAAACAAAGATTATAGAATAACCTTTGAAGTGTATACTTTAGTTCAATCAAGTAAGCTGATTCATTAATATCATCGTCTTGAGCAATTGAGAAATTGGTAATTTTACGAAGTAGCTAGGTGTGAATTTTAATGATTTGATGGTAACGTTTGATGGTAATGGTAATATTTTGTTTTGTTTCGTGGACCGCTTATGTGTTTTATTGTTTTTTAGTATTAAGATTTTGAACTTTGAACGATAATGATCAAAACGACGAAATTTTACAAAATATATATTAGAAACAAGGGCACAAGTTTCACGAAAAGTTTTTTATAGAAATAAAAATGTAAAAAAATAAGAATAAGGAACCCTTTCAAAATAAAATAAAAATCTAAATAAACTGAACAAAAACTATGGACGTGTAATAAAATAAAAAAAACGCTAAAGCATTGGCAAATGTATAAGTATATTTATGAACGCAAACATCTCATCAAGATAGAACAAAATGATTATAGCATTGTTGACGTTATCCGGTCCATCTGTGCGTGCACTGATCGATCTCCAAACTCTTCGCATTGGCAACAAAATAGATAAATCTAACGTTATTAGAGTGGTTTAGAATACGGCAATTGTTCTAAACAATTATATTAAGGGTCTTTTAGTTATGACGCTCTGGCAAACATTGAAATGTTTCGGTTAGATACGATCGAATTAAACTTGAAGGGGTTGTTTTAAATTGGATTTGCTTGTATATTGTATTTTAAAGAAACAGGTAAAGGCTTTTTTTATAATTCCATAAGTCTTAATCACGGTCATAGATGAGGTTTATGAATTTCAGGGTTTCGGGAAAGTTTTAACGGCATACTGCGGCCCCAGAAGGCAAAGAGAAACTGATGGAACAGAGTGGGTTTTTAGTCTGAAGAAGTCAGACACTCTCTGCTGCTTTTCCTGAGTAGGGGGAGTCATTGAACTCGCAAATTTATTTCAAAACTATTCTGGATTCAAAACTATGATTGCTAATCATGCATGATTGAATTCTTGAAAAAATGGTAGTTTAAAAAATAATATTTAAAATGTGACATATTGCTTACTGTAAAATTATACGACTGAGTTACACGATATGTTCTATCTTCATGAATATGTCATTAATCTTACATACTCCTCAATTACGATCGAGCAATTTCCGTCTTCAAGTATTACACACTGAAAATTTATTATTAGTTACCCAAGATCGATGATGATGCTTGAATGACCAGATTAAGTATGAACGCGGGGAACATGATCAATTTGCTTTCAAACGAGTTCTCGATGGCTTGTTAAACATCGATAAATTTTGATAGAGCACAGTTGTGACAAAGTTGTCAGTAACAAATGAAGTAAAAGTGCTAGTAACGCAATAGAACAGTCTAGACCTTCGTTTAAAGCTAAGGGCTTTAGATGAAGATCTAATTCTGGAAAGTACTTTGAAACAATAGAACATTTCGTCATAAATATATGATCTATCTGTACCTACTAGGTTACACACGCCTACGGATGCCAATTACTCAAGAATTTACACGCCCAGATAATACGTTTGCAACTCCAAATTCATCCTAAATTCTAAAACTTGTGGAAATAACAAATGATTTACTGCCAAATTATAAATGAAAATCCTATTAATATTTATTGAACTGACCAGTTCAATAAAGTATGCGATGTGGGATAGCCAAGAATCCTCATTTCGCAAGGCTACGAAGATCTGCCTTCGAACATGGCTGCCTACTTCATGACTGCGTTCTAACCCAATAATTTACATTTTAAATCCTATTTATGGTCAATCAAAGGCTGATTTAAGTTTGATTTCATTAGTGAATCTGCTTTTAATTTGTAGGATCTTGACTCCGTAAGTTCGACAAGGTTCTTGCTTTATGTAATGATAATTAAGAGAATAAAAAATATAATACGGGTTTTTATTCATCATTTGACCGTGAATTGACGCTACTTTTTTGGAGCTTCTAATTATTGGTTATTTGAAAGTTCACTGAAATGTATGTCGTAAAGTTTCCACTCTTGAGATTTTTTCAAACTGCTTCATAAACTAAATAATTTCCAGTGAGTCACATTTTTAGTATAATACATAACATGAAGGCAATACTAGAATAAATTTACGGCGTCTGTAAACTTTTACAACCAAGCCCATTTATTTCCCTCCTTATCCGTTCATCTGCAATGCTCAACCAGAATAGCTGTGAAATCAATTAAAATCCGACCTGTGTAGTGCCTTACTTCGCTTCAAGCTAGATCACGATGCATGATGTAACGATCCCACGTCATTTTGTAACTCATCAGTACTAGGGTACTCAGGGAACAAATTACATGCTACACGAATGCAATCCTTACGTTCTTACATCTCGGCATGCACACATAACCAAAAATCGTTTATAGAAAATTTTGCGGGGATTTAAAAGAGATCTGCACGTGGTATGTTCGTTACTTTTGTAATAAGTTCATGTGTGTGCTGGGTGTAGAACGAAGAACTCACGTGCTTGCATCTCTGATTCTAGTTAGTGAGGTAATGTGGGGACTTGACAAGATTAAGTACATGACTTCTAGTGTTGCTCAGTGTTTTGTTAGTACCTACCTAAATTGTAATATATTTGTAAATGGAAGGCTTTCTAATTCTACGGAGGTTTTTAGGTATATTATTTATGTAAATGTTTAGTTGCAAATATAGAATTTACTTTAGATTAATGAATAGAAGAAATTTATAATTTAATATTCAAGTTTATGGAGTTTATTTATACTTTAAGATAAGCTCAGTCTTTAGCGTCGATCGTAAGTATTGATTGATGTTTTAGCCCATTCTGATTGAAAAAGTTATTTTGTTCTTACTGTTGGGCAAACTAAATGATGTCCATTTAGTCATAACATTATCTACAAGGTTAAGAGTTTTATGTCGCTTTTAGAACTTGCGGTCAGTTTAAAGATTAACAGTTTTTTTTTCAAAGCATCATTATAAAATCTTGTACAGTCATTTTTAATCCTAATGATTGTGATTTTACGTAATTCTTTATAACTTTTTTGATCACGATTAAAATGTTTTGTAGTGCTATAGTTAATAAACGTGATTAGGATGAGTTTTTGCGGTTAGCATTTTTTTCTAGTACGCAAACTTATTTGAAGTCAATGCCAGCAAATTTGCGTAAGAAATAGACATACGATTTTCTATATTAATCAATCAATATGTTTTAACTTACATCCATAATTATTGGTTACGTTTTGTTATAGATAATTTAGAACTTATATTGGAACTACAGGTTATTCGTTATATTATTGGAAGTTTTTTTTGTGCGTTATAACACTGAAACAACTTGATGCATAGAGGTAAAAAAACATATCACTCACCATCATCAACGATGCCAGCAGCCTCATCGCGGGCGTTCTGCTCCAAAGACTTCAGGATCTCTTCGGGGATCGGAGGAGAAGTGGGCAGATGAGCACCCTGGGGCACGAATCCATTCTCGTCAGCGGTGTACGTGATGCTGTAGTCTTGGCCATCATCACCCTTGTACGCAAAGCTTCCCTGAGACTGGACTCCGTTGGTAGCAACACCCTGAGCGTCAGCGCGGATGCCGTTTGAGGTTTCGAAGTCGTAAGCGAATCCTTCAGCGGTAACTTCGTTGTTCAGTTTCAGGATCTGAGCGTTGGCGTCAGCAGAGGAACCACCACGAGCGTTGTAAGCTCCACCAGCGGGTGCATTGTATGCATTTCCAGAGTACGCGGCACCACCTCCGAAACCGGATCCGGCACCACCTGCGCCAGCGCCGGCATAACCACCAGCTCCACGGCCACCGGCACCAGCTCCAAATCCTCCCGCGCCACCAGCACCAAATCCTCCCGCGCCACCAGCGCCGAAACTACCCGCTCCACCAGCGCCTCCAAAGCCACTGCCGGCTTTACTACCGAAGCCTGGGGCTCCGGCAGCACCGAAACCGGGGCCGAATCCACCAGCACCGGCATTTCCTCTGGGAGGGAGGTATTTGTTGTCAAGGCGGTCTGCTAAGCAGACACCGAGGACAGCGGCTACCACGAACTAAAAAGAGGAAATAAACACTTGATAAATCGAAGGGCTTTTGAAATAAAAAATGCGAAGCGAGGATGTAAATCTCTTTTAAACAAGTTTCCTTGTTTAGAAAATGTCAAGATTCACCACCATAGAGTAATGTTTATTATTCAACCCTGCCCTGATTCTGTTTGACCCAGTTTTTTTGCTTCAAATAGCCATTACTTAATTGAAATTAAAATCAATGATGAGCATGTTTTAATTATAGACATTTTGTCTAATTGCCCTCCTAAGTTTGTGTATGTACGTAATTATACGTCGAAATGCTGAGTTTAGATTGCGAATATAGATGCATTCTCGACGAGAATTTCTAGTATCGTTAATTCTTCTACGTGACTTTATGTTTGCAACCGTAAGCAATAGGTTAATTTTTTTTTAAATCTCTGTATTGTAGTGAAGTACAGAGGAAGAATATTACACATGCTATGTTGAGAAGTAACACAAGCCAAAATATTTCTATTAGTACTTAAATTACTGACTGAAGTTTGTTGCAGAATCACTGAAAGGAGCTTTCGTAATTTTTATGATTATATAGCTCTTATATAATTGCATTATGGTTAATTGAAGTAATAACACATAATTATTTTAACTAACAGTCACAAATTAGGAATTAAGCAGTGCTTAGTTAGTAATTAATTTTTGAAATCCTTGATACAAAATTTTCAGGAATTTAACATAGTTTGACAAATTACAAGTTAAATTTGAGAAGCTTAAGAATTTCTGGACCAATTTGACCACCTATAAAGCTGGACTGACAGTCAATTATCAAAGCTGACAAATCAGACTGACATTTCACAGCCTTCGTCCGTCGAACGCAAGGAACGCTTGCACTGCGAAATCCCCAACTGCACCACGATTCCCGATAAACAAAACCGACTTACCAGTTTCATTATTTTATATTAAAATATAATTTCTAAGGAAGACGACTTGTGTCTTGAGCGATGGTGCGCTGACTGTGATGTACACTAGCGTTCGGACCAATATATACCTCTCTAGATGAGTGAGAATCACTCTGAAAATGATATCAGGGCCGCTGTAGCGTCGTAAGAAGGTTGGTCTTCCTTTATGTGGAGAATGTGATCGAGAACTGATATACATTTTTTTGTGTCGACATCCGTGTTTGCCAAAGGGATCTTGTTTAAATACAGGTCATTATTAGAAGGTGCGAAAGGGCGTTTGACGAATGAAAGTTTTTTTTTTGGTTCGTTTTATTAACGACCACTGGATGAATGGTCCTCGAGGATTCATAATTTATTTGTTTGTTAGAATTTTTAAACAGTTGTTACACTTTAGGGAGAATATTGTTTAAGATTAACAATTCAAATAGTTGCTTTATTTATCGACACATTTATTAAACGCATTATGACAAGTTTCTGGACTTTTCCTCAGGACGTGACCTTTGTTATTTTAGTCGGCATGCACTTTGTATCGATATCACTTTTATGTTTCATAATTATTTTAGGATTTTAATAATCATGTATTGAGTTATAAAAACCTTAAATTACTTATAGATAATGCATTCTTATGGTGTACTCATGGTATTATATACACTTAGTAAAAAGCGCTTGGGCTGGATATAAATGTTAATTTGTTAGGTCAGTCAAAGTAGTTATATGCTGTTTGTATTAGTGGAACATGTGTATCTGTTGGTATGTCTGTAGCATCGCAGCTTCCCAACAGATGGTCCGATTTGAGTGTTGCTTAAAAGAAAATCGGAAAATTCATTCAAAAGTAAAACCCATTTTTTACCCTTAATGATTTTCAAAGTCGGTGCCAAGCTAATTAATAGTTTTAATAGGCTAAGTACGCCGCATTCTGGGGCACGCCCGAGGTAATCTAACCTTTTCATTTATCTTGGCACCGAATTCAGTCATGTGAGTAGATACGTAGTCCTTATTTCAAACGGAATTAGACATCCAGTGAAACAATATATAAGGTTATTTTTCGCTTTGTAGTGCAGAAGTGGTGTTGTTTGTTTTGAAGTCGGTTCAATTTTTTGTAGAACAATAGTTTTCATTTTATGCTTTTTAGTACTTATCTCATTCTTTGTGTTACCTGAGATACCTACATACCGATTTCACTTTTTTTAAGTCGGTTAAAAAAGATAATGTTGTACACATCTTTTTACCCCCTATATATTTCAAACCAATTTTATGTTATGAAAGGTTTAAACCAAACTCGAGGAGCTCGATGACGTAAACGGCTTAGCGCGTTAGGCCATGATTTGATGTTTTGATCCAAAACTTGTTATCTCGAGTTTTTCCTGTGCTTCAGAAGGCACGGTAAAACATTAGTCTTGGCTGCAGTCATTAGCACCCACTAATCCACATTGGGCTTGCGTAGACGGTTCTGTCTAGCCGATTCTCGTTAAGTATGGTGTTTATCCGTAGAGAAGGTCTTTGCTTCAGCAGTGGTGATATTCATAGGCAGATTATGCTAAACAGTACATAGATATACAAGGGCAGCAATCGCGGGAGATTTGCTGTTTATATTTGAAAAGTCCTATCACTTATCTCCGAAGATTTTATCAGAACCTGATATGTTATATACCAAAGCCTTCCTTGTAAAATATGATTTCAAACAACGAAAACAGGATCGAAATCAGATCAGTCATTTCAGTAGTTTTTGAGAAAATCGTGGATATACAAACATAAATACATATATACATATACAGTATGTTAACTAACAGCGGGCGTTCCCGTTAGGTTGCGTTTCCACCAGAGATGTGCGATGGAAATGTGTCGTGCGAGGATGTCTAGCTGTGCTATGAAAATGTGTGGGTGTTTCCACCGAAGCTGTGCGATGAAAATGTGCCTACGAGGATGTGTAGCGGAGCTGTGAAAATGCGCATTAATGTGTGGTGCGAGGATGCGAAAACCTCGCAACACATCCTTCTCAACACACATTCCTCGCAACACATCCTTCGCAACACATCTCTCGCACACATCCGTCGCAAACATCCCTCGCACACATCCCTCGCTTGTTTTGTATGCGCAAAAATCTAGCTCCGCTGAGCCGTTTCCACCAGAGCTGTGCTGACCGAGGCGAGGTAAATGAAGCGATTCTATTGGTTCTTTACAAACACATCCCTCGCTACGCATCCTCGCACATCTCTGGTGGAAACGCAGCCTTAACCTGCAATAGTATAAGCACATCAATTAGATCGCCGTACAACGGCCCGTCATTCATAAATAAATTGCGACGTTGCCGTCCATCAAGTACGCGTGTACAGAGTGTTTCTTTTACGTATCAATTTAACATTTTTAGTGAAAATTTTAATATTAAAAAATAAAAAAATTGTTTTCGAATGGTAATAATTTTTTTAGCATGTATGGATGCTATACTATTGCGGGTTAACGGGAACGCCCTCTGTTAGTTAACATACTGTATACATACATTCATACATACTGGTCGAATACAGAACCTCCTTTTTTGAAGTCGGTTAAAAATAACAGTCTAACCAACTGCTTAACCTGTTTCCCTCGGCACTCTATATGTTAGGATTGTTATCCATCCATGGATCTACCAGCTAAGAGTTGCTTCACCTTAAATATGGACTCAAGCAGCTGTAATTATTTAGCCACGAACAGAGCAGGACTAATAAAATCTCTACTAATATTATAAAGCGTAATGTTTGTTTGTTTAAACGCACTAATCTTTGCAAATTACTGGGTACAGACGCCAGCACATCAAGCTACAACCATCTGTCAAATTTCTTTAATAGATTTTTAACTTTATTGTTAAAGAAATTAGGTTCAAGGTTGATTGGGAAAATTTGACAGGTTCGGGTAGCTTCATGTACGTCTGTACATTTGGATGAAATTTGGTATGAAATTAGCTTGAAGTTTGAGGAAGGCTTTTTTCTCGACTGCAAAATAAGAAGGGTTATGTTTTTGTCGTAATAAAGATCACAGGAGTCCCGCGCGACTGCTAGTAATAATAAGTTGTCATTAAATTTATACTTGCTGCGATATTCTTACTCTACTACCTTTGTGATTAATGTCATTACAGGGTCGAAGACAGTTGAATGGTTCTTCCATGACTCGTCTAGCTTAATTCACTCGGTGTTCTTCTGGTTCTGTCTGTTGATTCTGATTCTCATAAGTTGCAATGATTGCTAAAAGCCTGTCTAGCTTGTCACTCATTAAACGTTTCGGGAGTACTTTCATTGTGCGTTTAGCTAAGGAGTGGCGCACACTCCCAGAAGTACAATCTATAGAAAACCGACAGGCAAGCAACGGTTCGTCGATGAGCCAGACTATGAAGCTTGCCCGATAGCACCTCGTCGCCTATAAACCTTTTAGCCCTGCGCTCGATCGAGTCCAGTGTAGCAAGTTGGTATTTTGCAGAGCCATCCCACAAGTGGCTGCAATACTCCACGCAGTTTAGTTCCGTGTATGGGGAGCCCCCATTATTTAAAATATTTTTTTTTTTTTTTAATCATTTTCGTAATAATTTATTTTGTATATTTTTTAATTTTTTTCATAAATTCGGAAAGCGGTTTACAGAATACATCTACCTGCCAAGTTTCACATGTATAGTCCTAATAGTTTCGGAATAAAATGGCGGTGACATACGGATGGACGGACGGACAGACAGACAGACAAACAGACATGACGAAACTATAACGGTTCCATTTTTGCCATTCGGCTACGGAACCCTAAAAAGTGCTTTCAAATTGTGCTTTTCTAGCTGTATAAATCAACTATGTTGCTTTTAGAAGTATGTTAATCAAATACATTCGTCACAGCCGCGCCGCTTCAGCAATAAAATAAAGCCCGTATCGTTATTTAAATAGTAGCAAACCGTTTAACTTTACAAGTGTGGCATTTGTACACTTAATATACATAAACATGTTTATTTACTACTAGCTGTGCCTGCGACTTCGTTGACGTAGGACTCATATCCATTTTAATGTACTTCATCCCCCACTAAAGAGATCAATGTGGGTAATCTAAGTTTTCATTCAGTTTGTTCACTTGAAAGTTCATTTCCAACCGATCCCCGTAAGACAACCACACACATTTCTTTACGTCGAACTTACCGATGTTTCTAATCAACATTATTGTTCTGTATTAACACGCACACTATTGTCACTAATCACTGTTAATTATAATCCTCATCGCCAGTGTAGTGTCCGGGAGGCGTAAGAAAACCACGGATATTTGGAAGCACAGCTGTATTTCAAACGACTTGCAAATGAAATATACAGTCGTTACAAAGGTATATCTTTCTACCGACAATGCATATACTCACATTAATTACAAAATACGTAGATTTTCCCTCTTAAAACTTGATCCCAAAGGAATTATGTACACTCTAGGAGCACGTATCCCACCGTTTCCTCCATCTCCTGCACAAGGGACCTCTTTATCATTACAATTACCTCCTTATCTTTCAGTGCACATCATTTGACGGGCACATTACCAGGAAGATTGAAGATATCATTAAAAAAAATACCTTATTACTGGCACTGTAGAAGGAAAGTGAGAAAGAGACGGCAGCCCCACGCGTTAGTCCGAGCAGATCCGCAAATCTCTATCAATATTATTCCATGTTACTCTGAAGGCCACTGACGAGAGGAAGAACTGGAAAACATCGTACGTACTAGACTATCCAAGGAAATGATCACGACGCATTAAGGAGTAACGCAATTTAAAGAAAAATGATCTTTCAGTGATAGTTCCACTACAATAGGGCTGTTCCAGAAACTAGCTCGGACAAACAGAAAGACATCCAAATTAAAAAAAGAAATCTGTCTTCGTTTTAGAAGGTAGTAATACTACAAACACTTTTAATGAAATGATAGACAGACACTTTCATTTTATTATATTTATTTATTTTATTATTTATGTACACATAGTAAAATACATTAGGATACAACATAATTATAACATTTGAGTACAAAGCTACTGCTTATTTCTTAAGAAATGTCTTCCAGCAGACCTGCGAAAGGAGAAGTGAAAAAGAAATGTAGACAATAGTGTGTATAGAACAAGAAGAGAAATAAATATGAATATGTGAAATCTAAAACTAAAATATTCAATATACTATAAATATATATATAAATAGAATACATATATATGTATAAATAGAATAGATATCCAGTTTGCTATTGTGTGAACGTAAAAGCTTAATGGGTCGCTAAGAAGCTATGACAACGATAGATACATTGTCTTGGTAGCAGATTGGAATCTCTCATAGAATTATTGTAAAAGGTCCAGTTTCCGATTGACTCTCATTAGAGCCTTTTATTAGAATCGTTATACGTACATATAAGTGGCCATGTGGGAGTTTGTGAAATAAAATATTGTTGGCTTGACTTTGACTTCTTGTGTAATGAGTTTTATAACGATATTCTGCATCAAGTAGTTAAGCCATTATAATAACAATCTTACGGGTTGTATGTCAAGGTTAAGCAACGGTTGCCAAGGTCGGCTCTTGGATGGGTTACCATTTTAACTTATCGCTATTCCTACACTTATACACGAGTTTTGCTGAGACCCAGTATGACTGGAAGGCAACCCTAATAATGATAAGAAAAGGCTAAGCTAAAGATATGTATTGATATTAAGTAATGCCTAAATTGATGTAATTTTTTCTTTGTTTTTAGGGTTCCGTAGCCGAATGGCAAAAAACGGAACCCTTATAGTTTCGATATGTCTGTCCGTCTGTCTGTCTGTCCGTCCGTCCGTATGTTACAGCCATTTTATTCCGAAACTATTAAGACTATACATGTGAAACTTAGTAGTTAGATGTATTCTGTGAACCGCTTTCCGATTTTAAGAAAAAAAAATATTTAAAATAAAGGGGGGTCCCCATACATGGAACTAAAAAAGAAAATATTTTTTTTCATGAAACCTATACGTGTGTGGTATCTATAGACAGGTCTTTAAAAGTGATATAAGAGTTTCTAAAACCACTTTTTCATGAAATCAATCGTTTAAAAGATATAAGCTTCCAAAGGGGTAAAATGTGTGCCCACCCCTCTAACTTCTATAATAATGGAGTGAAAAATTTTAAGAAAATATGTGTCTGTAGATCTTAACGTAAACTTTCAACCAAATTTGGTTTGAATGAAATCGGGTTAGCAGTTTTTGTGATACAGCATATTTTCTAAAACCGCAAATATAACTTTGTAATTCATACAAACACTATGAAAAACAAAGTTATTTAGCGTAGTTGTAAAAATGTAAATAAGCAAGTTTTAAGAAATTTTTAAGGTTTTTTTTTTATTCGTCAAAAAAATATACATATTATATTATATTATTATAGTTACTACGGAACCCTTCATGGGCGAGTCTGACTCGCACTTGGCCAATTTTTTTTTTTAGCTTTTTCTTGTAGGTAGAGAAACTTTCAAGTTAATAACAAGTAACAACATAATGTAGGAGACCCTACTAAACCAACCCAACTTATACCTAACAAAATACTAACTGACATCGGTATCATTATAAATACCTTAAACGGGATATTTACCATGAATACTTTTTTCTATCTAATTGATGCTTGGTCTAGTGGATGCAAGCGTGACTGTAGAGCATGAGATCTTGGGTTCGATTCCCGGATCGGGACAAAAACTGCTATTGGTCCTTACGTATTAAAACTATCTTCCCGTTCCATCATCGGACTACAAGACAAACGGCGATGCGCCATCGTTACATGGTGGACATCCCACCCATACGGACGAAACATTTTGGGAATACTTTCATTGTGCGTACGGCTAAGGAGTGGAATTCCCTGCCGGAGTCTGTGTTTCCTGATCGCTATAACCTGGGGGTCCTTAAGTCATGAGTGAATAGGTTACTTCTAGGCAAGCGTGCTCCATCTTCGACCACATCATCACTTAATATCAGGTGAGATGGTGGTCAAACGCAAACCTATTATTAATTAAAAAAAAATCGGTTGTCTGTAAAGTCGGTTTACTGACGATAGTTGAACGTGACAACGTCATAAGAAAACACTGATGGAATGGTTGGTTGCTATAAACAATTGACACCACATTCACTTTTCACTGCACTTCATACTTGACGAAAACATATAAAAATGTATTGTTGTAGGTATAGCAGCTGTCCACGCGGACGCATCGCTCACTCAAGTAGGAGAGAGACAGATGTCGAACGCTGCCGAACGCGGAGGCCGATTATGCCACTTTGTCGCTCGTTCCGCGCTCTCGTTTGCACTTCAAGCCTTAAATGGAACGCCTCAGAGCGAGGTAACGCCGCATGATTCATGTATTTTCGTGCGTGCAGCCAGCTTCATCGAATTATAAGACGTTGTCACGTCAAAAAAACTTTGACAGTGCTTAATAATGACAAGTCAGAAGCCAGGAAATCTAGCACTAGTCTTGCCAAGGAGTATTATGTTACCCAGCTACTGGGTTGTGTCGTTCCATGCAAATTACTAGTACTCAGCTGCATCCGTTTGGACTAGAAACCGACCCCAAAATAGTCGGAAAATAGTCAGGAAATCGTTATTATTATTATTTATTTTATTTATAAACATTAATTATATATAACTTATAAACTAACCCCCACAAAACCGTAGTAGTGGTTTGACTGTGGGGTCGATGTGTCTTTACAACGTGTAATTTAAAGGGTATATACATACCAAGTGCATGGCTTCTTTGGATGATAACAAACGATATGGCAAGGGTTTTCTAATCCTATGTCTACATGTGTGGAGCATATTAGAATTTTCAATACATTGATACCAGAGACCGAATTTTTCAAATTAAGAAGAACGAAGAGAATTGTCGTTTTATTGGCAAGTGACGTGGAAAGTGATGACCGTCATAGTGCTGTGACACGTTTGTTATTATTGGTATTCAAGAAACATACGAAACCAACAATTTGGGTTCAATTCTGTGAGTCACTTATTTTGAGCTGAAACTTTGCATAGAGACTCCATACCAGATGTTTTCTTCAGTTCTTTTGGATAGATATGGGATTTCCGTTACACGTTGTATATACTATACGTTTTAAAATTTAAAATCGAATAATATTTATTTAATGGTAGCATTTTTGCATATTTCTAAGTAATATTTTTTTTACTTCTTTTTAAATTTATTCACTCCTTAAGAATATATATATTATCTATTATATATTAATATCGAAGTCTGTCTGCTTACTATGTTCAGTGTACTCGTAGTACCTAAGTAATATGATGCAGATACTTAGTAAAATATTACGAGTCTAGAAGCTACGCCTGATCACGTTTTGTTACTGTTAGGCTCAATAAACCCGAAGTAATATTTTAACAAGATGGAGTAATTTTGTTTGAAGTTATAGTTTAGAATTGATTATCCTCAAAAGAATACCACAGACATGAACCTACATGCTTCTCATATAAAAATAAAAATTGTCTGAACTTTAAAAAAGACCTTAAGGCTTGTATTCATGCCAATAACCTTGACCATTTGGGCGGTGCTAACGACCCCTCTCCGCGCGTCACTCCGCGCAGCTCTCCGCTACCCGCATGCAACAGAAAAGAGAGGCGCGCTCGGCCCGCGCTTGCGCCGCCAGCATGCGTCGTCGCTTCGCCTAGTCTCGGCACAGAGTATCGAAATCACAGAAGGTCAAGTCATCGTGAAAGTTAAATTCATTTTTATTTGTACCGCATCAAAAGTGGTCAAATTTTGTTTTTATTTATTATCTATTGATATAGATGCACTTTGAGTATGTACTGTAGAAACTATACCTTTATTATAGATCAGCCTGGCTCGAAACATGAGGTAAACAACTTGATGTATCTTTTTAACTTTATTATATATAAATAAAAAATAATGGCTAAATGTGTTGCTAAGCGCAAAACTCAGGAATGGCTGGACCAATACGGATTTTTTTTCGAATATTCGTTATAGTCTGAGGAAGGTTTCTATTAAGAGAAAAATGGTAGGTAGGTAGGTAAGGTAGGTATGTAGGTAGGAACTTAGAGTAAGGTAGATAGGTAGTGTAATTATTACTAAGTAGTGTATGTCATATTATTTGTTACATTTTTTTATAAACAAATAGATTATAACTAAAATTCACTGAAATTTAACTTTCTTTCACCAAGTATTTTTATTCTTTTGGTTGGTTGAACTTCTTCATCCTCATTTATTTCTCCGTGTTCA
The DNA here is from genome assembly GCA_943138885.2 of Tholera decimalis. NCBI lineage: Eukaryota > Metazoa > Arthropoda > Insecta > Lepidoptera > Noctuidae > Tholera > Tholera decimalis. Next base: position 37,539,211 of record OW964560.2, read on the forward strand.
CATATATTTATTTTTAGAAATTTTGATAGTCATATAAAATCTTGTTCTATGTTTTCTTTTCGTCCTTCTTCCTTCTCGTTTTCTTCATTTTTCTCATCAATCTATTTTTCTTTCCTTAGATCTATTTCCTTCTCTTTGTCGTTTTCTTCTTTCTCTTGTACATTATCTTAACTCTATCTCTCTATCTCAACTGGCGGCTTCGTCCGTATGAAGAGAAACCGGTGCATATCGGCTCAAGCCAGGCCTCGCTCAGACGAAGCGCACACACGCGCCTTGCTTGTAGTAGTGTACCTATCATAGCGCAGTTGTATGAAGCTTACCCTCTGTCCGTTTACTCTGTGCTATCTACTTTTATGCGAGGTAAGTAAAGCGATAGTTTATAATGAAATATGTAGATAAAACTTTAAACTTACCTTGATAATAAATGTATACCCTTTTGTTTGTAATATTTTTTTAGACCTCTCTTCATTCGTTTCTGCTTATTCCCATGTTTTACAAACTAAATTTAAACACTACTAAAACTGTAAAATACTATGAGTTTATAACACTAACACTACTTATAGATACATAGAATATACTCTTTAACTTATAAACAAGAATCAGAAATAAAACTTTTTGACGAATCGAAAGTCGGTTCTATTTTTTGATAATAAGTTTTATTTCACGCTTTTTAGTGGGTCGGTTTGTAATTTATCTAGTTACAAAAGCCAAAATGTCAACTACTTATCACCTTTTACAAAATATTGCTTTTCCTGGTGCGTAGCCGTTAATTTTTTAGGAGTTCTCCTGGTACATCACTATCAGCTCTACTTCACCATATGCATTGTGACGAGCATAAAGTGCTTAACATCTATATTCAAGTAATCTAATCGCAATCCACGAAATACTTATTATTGAGTAGTTTCGATGGCCATCTGGGGTCTTCGTCATCAGTTCCACTTCCTCAAATGGTGCTTTCGAGAGAAACTAAACAAGGTACTATAAGAAATACCCAAAACGCTATAGTTATGCCTATAATATTTGAAGAGTTCCCTCGATTTCTCCATGATTCCATCATCAGATCCAAACGTGACGACAATAGAACTAACTAGAATGTATATTCTTTCAAACAAAAAAAGAATTTTCCAAATCGGTCCAGCTATCTGCGAGTAATGAAGTAACATCATAAAAAAAAAGTTCAAGACGAATTGAGAACCTCCTCCTTTTTCTGAAGTCGGTTAAAAAGCTATTCCTAAGCAGTAGTATATTTTTTTTATACTCTTTTGATAAGAAATTAAGGAGTAAAATGGTTTCATCTCAATGATTTGGAGGTGATTTGGCATTTTTTTTTCTTATTATGCGATACCGATAGAAAAATTGTGGCTAAACCAAATTACGGTTCATATCATGTAGATTACTAACAATTTTTTTCAGATGTAATTTTTCTGTAATTGCCGACGAAAAGTTGCTTCATTTGAATGCTTTTTTCAAGCTTTTTTCGAGAGAGCAGCCTTAACGTCTGAGTTTGTTTCGGTGTTTCTTCTCAGAGTAGTCAGTTAGGAAATACCGGCCTCATCTAGCTAAACTTAACACGCAAAAAAACATAACGTGTAAAAGTGTTATTTATAACCAATTTACAAAACAAATATTTCATTTAATTTCATTTCATTTCAATAGCCACGTGTGCCTTTGTCAACTAAAATACTTTAAGTTTTGTTGATAACATTTTCTTGAAACTAATCCGTCGTTTAGCTGGGTAATAGGGTTTACCTTTAAGGTATTTATCTTTAAGCCTGGATTTTTAATTTGTGCATTATACATGACAGTTGATTCGTATTCCATTACAAAGCACATAAAGATAGCCGTAACTATGCTACTCCCATTTAAATTAACCGCAGAATATACTCGTAGACATACTGCTATTCGAACTTTATAGTATAATTTCAGCTAAAGGACACCCACTGGTATTTAATATACTAGCACTTTACCCGCGATTTCGTCTGCATGCATTTCTAAATAACTTATAGCACTCACAAGTAATGCCTTACTACCAATGAAAACATTTCTAGAATTGAATCATTACTTTCGGAGATAACCGCCTACATACAAAGTTACAAATAATTTTTACCTTTTTATAATATCGATTATACAAAGTGCAACAGATTAAGCGCAATACCTCAGACACCCCAATTAGAATATTAAATTATAAGTCTAAAACAACATCTGTAACTAAATAAATTGAAACCAAACCCAGACATTTTTTATAAAATAGTTATCCTTACCTACTAAACGCAAAACGTATGTGCGTTATACAATATCCTTACGCAGACGCATACACTCATGCAATGTTAAGGTGAACGCAGACCTAGCCGCACCGCAGTCTCTACAGTCCCCGCAGTCATCGCTTTTTGTTAATGGCCTCGCACATCTATCCGCGCCGCAGTCACTGCAGTCGTTCCCGTCAGTGTTGCCAGATTTTTGAAAGCATTATCTATCCGAAGATTTAAAAAATCTGTATAAAATCTGTATTTGGTATTGGTATTTTGCTCTTTTGTGTAATTTTATCTGTAGGTGCTATAATAGGGAATAAGCAAGTAATTATTTATACGAGAATAAGTAATTTTATTATAAACCGTTGACAGAGATTCTCTGTCTACTTTATAACTCTGGCAACACTGCGAGCCGTGGATGCAAATGACGTCATCCACGCTGCGTGCGGGTGACGTCATCAGCTGCGGCTAGGGGAGTTCGGTCGTTTCAGGGACTGCGGCGACTGCGGCGCGGGTAGGTGTGCGAGGTTGCATAGAACTTCATATAAAGAATTCGAATGCAAAGACTGCGGCACGTGCGGTGCGGCTAGGTCTGCGTTCACCATTAGCGGCCCACATACACACGAGCGCATTTCCTTGAATTAAGGATTGTATTAACTTGTCGTGATACTGTGTTTCCATTTTAAGTTAAATGATAGATTTTTCCGTCAAAATTTAACACCTATTTTTATGACGGAAATCGATTCAGAAGCCGTTTCTGAACCAACTACTTTCAGGAATTGCGTTTATTCTGTTACACGTTGTAGATATAGGATTGTTTTTCTGTTGAGGTGGCAATCCTCATGCATGTTAGGCCCTGGTGCGGGCGAGGAACCTGCCAGTCTCTAACTGACTAAAACTACCCTCTTCACCGACTGGTACAGTCGGCCAAGAAAGTGGTGTACCACCCTAAGGTTGAATATCGTTTGCAGATTCATAGGTGATAAAGATTAGTTTCGCTTGCAGATCGATCTGACAACTTCTATTGCTGTCTTTATCTGATTATTGATAACGACTATTACTGTTTGTAACGTGACAGCTGTTCTTAGTTTGAACTTGATGGAACCAATGACGTCGTAAAATCAACGGCGGGGGGCTGTAGATTTTGATGACAAAATTGTATCTACAAATTCAGAATTGTAATCAACAAGTTACATAAAATTGTAAAGGCACAAGGCGAGTCCACAAACCTACAATTTCTGTAAACTTGTAATTACAATATCAATAAAAAACAAGCTAAAAATAGATTTATCCTTTTATTAAATTTCTACAATCAATTTTAAAATACTTATTACAAACAAAAACATAGCATATATAGTAATATTTAGAAGATATTGAAAATTTTTAAAAATTAGAAACGGGTGTAACCGCCGTTGGCCTCTATAACCTCTAAAAGACGAGACCTCATTGAACCAACAAGCCGTGAGCAAATATCGGTTCCCCGCATTTCCTCCCAGATATAATTACAGTGACTAATAAGAGCTTGTTTGGTTCTTTCATTTTGATGCGACCATCGTTGGACCATAAGGCCCCAAAGATTTTCTATCGGGTTGAGGTCCGGCGATCTTGAGGGCCACTGAATTACCCTTACGTCAGTGTGTGAACGAAACCAGGCTCTTACGATCCTCGCATTATGAATTGAACAATTATCTTGAACAAAATCAAATTGTGGCACTTCGTTCTCCGGGTAAACATTACGGACTGTCGGTAGCATTGCATTCTGAAGCACGTCGATATAATTTACAGCCGTCGCTCGAGGAGGTAGAGAACACAATTCTCCTACACCATCCGTACTCATCCAGCCCCAAATATTTACGGAAATTCGACCTGATTCTCTATTTGGGATTACATGATCATCTTTATACCGTGTTGAATTATATCGCCAAAGGTGAAGACGTCCATGCTGACTGGATTTAAACGTTTTTTCATCACAAAACACTGTATTAGACCAATCAAACTCTAAGTGCTCTCTGGCGAAGTTCAGACGAGCAAGTCTGTGAGCATCCGTCAAATATATTTTCTTGGCGTAATGCCTGTGGTGCAACCCCATGTAATGTAGATGATTCCTTATTGTTTGGGCACTCACATCGAACATCTCCGCAAAATGTTTTGTGGGCTTAAAACCATTGATTTCATATTCCCGTCTCATGAATTCTCTATCGTTATTGGAGAGTGCAGGCCGGCGACCACTTCTTCTGTGATCCAACAAACTTCCCTCCTCTCCTTCACGACGAATCCAAAAGCGGACAGAACGCCTCGATATATTCAAATTCCGGGATATCGCACTGATACTGCTTCCCTCATTAAATTGGGCAATTATTTGTGCTCTTTCGGCAATGGTCAAGTTGGCAGGCATTGAGATGATTTTATATGCAGGTGATTGAAAAATAACACGGAAAATATATCGATTTTTTGCATATATTTGACAAAATGTCAATTGTCAGTTTTCTTTTTCAAATGGAATTCGGTTGTCTAAATAGTTTTTATTACTTTTGTTTGGAAACATTTCAATTGCTTTGTAGAAACTAATGTCCTTTTCATTTATACTAAAGGTTAAAATGTCATGTACTTATATGTGACATATGACGTATGAATACTAAATACATAGGTTTACGTCATGATAATGTTGTCTCTTTCAGTAATATCTTTTTATAACGAACCTTGTTGTAATTTTCGATGACCGGGAAACTAAATCAAAACTGGTACACCACTTTCTTGGCCGACCGTACCAGCCCACCTCTGCGGACCACATCTAGTCTGGGAGGAGGGAGTGACGTGAACGTCTAAGTGTGCGCGCGTGGAATAATACGCGCTATCGCCTCGGGTCCAGTGTCGTGTCATAGCTTCGGGTCCGGGGGCGTGGGGGACACAGACCTCCTACGCTGAATATTCTGTTAGTTGTCAGAGCTTTTGTCACCATCGACTGTCTGTTCTGCGAGCAATAATAATAACACAAGACTTTTTTCAGCCTAACATTAAATAACTGACAATCTTATAAGTTTTTGAGCTAACATGGTCACTAACAGCACCATTTTTAAGCTTTAAGTTCTAATGATAACTTAAGATATTGTTTTAGTACCTATCAATCTGTTCACAAAATGTTTTAACTCTCCGACTTTGTTCTCAGCATGCCGGACACGGATGCTGTTTACTTGCAAAGAATCACGTTGAATATGCCTTGCTCTCTGCCTCTAAAGTTTGGTGATTTCTCGTGCTATATCAGTTGCCTTGAACCTCACGCTGAACAAAAGATGTAGACTAAGGCCACAATCAACTGCGCCTATTTACGGATCCTCCAATTCTATACAGTCGATGATTACGTCGATAACGCATGGCTTTTTGAACTTATAGCCTTGTCAACTCTAACAATGCTAACTGTAACTTCAATTGAATAGTTGAATAGAGCATTATTTTAAAAGATGATTCACAATGAACTCGGACATAAAAGATTTAGACATATTTCAAACTAGTTGTGCGGCCTTTTTCGCGTGGAATTTATTAAAAATTTTCACTATTAGGAAATTTCAACCTGTATACTTGAGGCATTAGAGCCTGCGAAGGATACTGAAATTCTTTGGGAAATCACCCGGAAAGATGGACTTGGCCTGAAACATCTCACGTTTACTGGCAAGGCCTATAGCGAGCGGCCAATAGGTCTGACCAAATCCGCACAGCTCTAGACACCAAGCTGTAGGATCCCCTCATGACTCCAAGGATAGGCGCCGGTTCTAACGAAATACCGCAGCTCCGGAGCTTAAGGGCAGTTGATGGAACAGGATGGGTTTTTAGTCAATAGAAGTCTGGCACTCCCTTCCGCCCCACTTAAGCGGGAGATTCTCCCGCTTAAGTGGCGGGATAATCATCGAATGACTTCTGAAGTCATTCGATGATTTTCCCGCCAATAAATAAAAAACGAAAAGAATAGGCGCCGGTGGAAGACGATCGTAGAGCGAATCACGAGGCACATGACGCGAGGAGGAGGAAACCTGAGGTGTATTATCATAAGTCTACTATTTTATACATCTTTATCAAAATAAGTTTGTTATTATAAAACCAGACGCACGACTGGGTACCCCCCACACTTGGTTGATATACCGTCTTGTCGTACCAAGCGCTTCTCCTCCACTGTGGAATTCTCTGCCGGCTTCTGTGTTCCCTGCCACTTATGACCTTTCAGCCTTTAAAGCACGAGTAAATAGGCATCTTTTGGGCTCGCTAGTACCATCTTAGACCTCATCTATCGCTTACCATGAGGCGAGATCGAGTTCAAGAGTGGGACAACAGTAATAAAAAAACTACATAATAATATAAGAATATCACACGATAGAGTAGTCAAATGACTAACGTGAACAGTGTTTAATTTGTTAGTTACATAGTCACCCCTTTATTTATCTTAGCTTTTATTTGCGGTTTCGCTTGCGCGATAAGTTTTTTTTAGAAAAAATGCGTGTAGCTTTTCGACTATCTCCACATTATAAATCATATCCACGATCCGTTGCTCCGTTTTGACGTGGATGAAGGACAAACAAACAGTAACATTTTGCCTGCTATAAAATTATTAAAGATTACCTAGGTACACCGTTCACCCGTCTTATCATTGTCATTCAAAAAAATCTTAACCTGAAAATGGTTACTTGAATACTTTTTTTTATTGAAAATAGGTTCGCATATGACCACCATCTCACCTGATGGTAAGTGATGATGTGGTCGAAGATGGAGCACGCCTACCTAAAAGTAACCTATTCACTCTTGACTTAAAGACTCCTAGGTTATAGCTATCGGGAAACACAGACTCCGGCAGGGAATTCCACTCCTTAGCCGTACGCACTAAAACTCAGCAGTTGGGATCAAAATATTAATACAAGTAATTGATAAACGATATTTGTTTGGTAAATAGTTCAAAAAATTACAGTTGAAGAGTCAATATTCCAGGTTAAGCGACTCTCGGTGAGGTCAGGCTGTAGATTGGTTACCTCTGCACCTCAGAAAACATGTTCAACCATTTGTTCCTGCTGTCTTTTGTAGATCTTTCTAATCAAAAGCCAGAAAATTTGACACCAGTCTTGCGAAGGGGTATCATGATATCCTGTTATTAGGTTGTGGGAGTCAGATATGCAGCTAGATCCAGTTTGACCCCAACAGTGTTGGGAAGAGGTTAGACGGATATGTATATCAATCAATTTATACAACGTGTAATTTAAATGGTATATACATACCGAGTGCACGGCTTCTTTGGATGATAACGAACGATATAGCAAGAGTTTTGTAATCCTATGTCTACATGTGTGGAGCTTATTATAAATTTCAATACATTGATACCAGAGACCGAATTTTTCAAATTAAGAAGAATGAAGAGAATTATCGTGGGCTAGTGACGTGGAAAGTGATGACCCTCATAGTGCTGTGACACGTTTGTTATTACTGGTATTCACGAAACATATGAAACCAATAATTTGGTGTCAATTCTGTGAGTCACTTATTTTGAGCTGAAACTTTGCATAGAGACTCCATACCAGATGTTGTCTTCAGTCCTTTTGGATATAGATATGGGGTTTCCGTTACACGTTGTATATTTTAGACAACTTGGCCCATACAAACAAAATACATCCTATTAATTGTAATAGGATGTTCACCATTCCGCTTCCGACGCTCGCCCGCGACGGTCGTACCGCTCCGCGCTCTCGATCGTTCCGTGCCTGAGTCATCGCTACGCTTCGTCACGCTCGCCGTGACGTCACTCGTAGTCGCCGACTACGACGCCTGGTCCGGATCCGCCTTTTTCGAGGCGGTGAAGGATATCCTGTTTCTATAACAGAGTATCGTCAAAAACAATTTGGTTTGGCCCCTTCAGGGTAAAACCACAGTTTCGTGGTCCTTGGTTGGAAACCTCACGGTGTCAACAATACCAAGGGGGTGCTGACCCGACGCACCCGCTGATCCCCTTCAGGGTGAAGCAGTAAATTGGAGTCGAGTGCTAGGTTTTGGCCTTGGGGGATCTCCTAGTCAAACCTAGTTACTGAGTTTCCTTTTCAGCTACACACCTAGTGTCGGTTGGGTGTGTCTACCCCTTCGCACTAGACCCAATAGGGCCCGGTTCGCACAATAAGACTGGCGACCGGTTACAAGCTTAGGGCTCACCATTAGGTACTCACCTCCCAGTCTCTACCCGACTGGGAGGGTTACACATCCCCGGACCCATCCATCCGGGGAGTTAGGCCAGTTAAGCTTTAAATAGGCCCCCCGCGGGAGAGAAATCTCCAAAATTTCCCCATTCAATTTTGATCCAATTGCCAATCATGGCGAACTCCAATATTTTGGAGATTCTGTTAGAAATCCTTAGGGAAAACCCTACTATTTCCGCCAAATATGGCGGAAAAATCCAGCGTGAAATCGCTAATTGTCCCCCGGCTACCGAAGCCAACGTCGCTGATTTTAGTGACGCGCTTGACAGCCCATTATCTCCCCCGCTTGCCGATCAAGGCATCCCGGTAGGTCAGTTCACGGAAGTATTTATTAACTCCGATCCCATTGTTCGTCAAACAACGAACGACTTCCAGGTAGATAGCCCTTTATTGCCCCCGCCCGCCGACAAAGTCGTGCCGATCGCCCGATTCCCGAAATCACCCATTGTTTCCGGCCCACCTGCTAATCCCATTGTTCCTAAAACAATGGACGCCGCGCAGGTGTGCGCTGCACCTGAATTCCGTGAAATGGACACCACCGAACCTGTGTCCAATAACAACTCTGACAATGATTTGTCATCATGCCCCTCGTCCTCGGAAGACGACTTTCAAGTCGTCACCGGTGGCAAGAGGAAGAAAGGGAAAACCTCCCAGGCCAGCAAGGCCAAAAAGACCACCGCGTCGCCCCCGTCCCCAACTCAAACGCCCGTTCGACCCGCTAGCCCCGCCCCAACTACCTCTGCTCGAGCGCAGAATAGTCGTCCCGCCAGCCCGATAGCCCAAACTTCCTCAGCCCAAAGGAAGCAACGCCCTCCGCCCCCCTTTTACATCCAGGACAAGGGTAAATGGACTGATGTGTCCAAGATGTGTGTTGATCGAAAGATCAACTACACAAACGCCCGTGCCTGCCAAAATGGCATTAAAGTCACCGTCCCTACGTCGAACGACTATAGGGAACTATATCGCGCCCTCCGTGAAAGGAATATTTCCTTTCACACTTTCTCCTTCCCCGAGGACACGCCCACTCGTGTTATTATTAAACGTGTCCCTAAAGAAATCCTAGTACAGGATATTAAAGACGACCTTGCCGATCAAGGTATACCAGTGATCGCCGTCCATCGCTTACATAAAGCGAGAGGCGGTGAATTGTACGACATGGTTCTTGTCATTTGTGAACCAACCGAAGGTCATCACCCAATATTTAAGATTAAGTCTATTTGCTCCCTATCCGGTATCTCAATAGAAAAGCCCTACAAAACCGCAACAGTGGGACAATGCCACCGTTGCCAACTGTATGGCCATGCGCAGAGCAACTGCTATGCGACTCCCAGATGCGTCAAGTGTCTGGGCGAGCATAGCACTGCGGACTGCCCACGGCCTAAAGACCGAACCCTCTGTTCGGAACCACCCAGCTGCGTTCTCTGCGGCCAGACTGGTCACCCGGCAAACTACCGCGGCTGTCCCAAAGCCCCCAAACTCGCTCCTAAATTAGCGAAGCGCGCCAACGCCCGCCAACAGAGAGAGGCACCTTCTTCTCAAATTCCCCAACGTCTCGCTCCACAGAGACCGTCCCCGTGGAACAGGCTAAACAACGAAAAAGCCTTTCCCTCCTTGGCCCCTGCCAAACCTTTGCAGGCACTGATGGATATACCCATCGCAGCGCAGATCCTGCCTATAGCCGTGGCTACAGAGCCCACAGCCAGTCACAAACCCGCGCCTCAAACCACTGCTGCTCCTGCAGTCAAACAACTGCCCAATCCCTCACCCGTCGCGCATGGCGAGGCTTGCGCCCAGACTATACTGCGCCATTATAGGTTATTTATGACCCGCCAAGCCAGATCTCTCCGCGATGCCCTTCTGGCTGCCGAACAGCAGAATAACGGCAAAATTACGACGGCAATGTACAGCCAAATATTCAGCACACATAGTGAGGTGGTGCTAGGTCTCGACCAGATGGATGCGATGGACTGATCCAATGGATTCCCAACGCACAAACCACACTAGGCCTCGATCCCTCAAATTAGGTTTTTTCAACGCCAGTGGCATTTTCAACCAACGCGCCGAAATAACTAAATTCCTCCGCGACCACCAATTAGACGTCCTCCTTATACAGGAGAGCCTTTTGAAACCCCACCGCGCTGATCCCAAAATTGCGAATTACCGTCTAGTTCGCAATGACAGAACACGTTGCCACGGCGGCGGTACCCTTATTTATTATAGAAAGGAGTTATACTGCATCCCTCTGACCCCACCCGCGCCTCTCTCTCACCTAGAGTACTCTGCCTGTCGACTAGGCATGACTGGTCATCCTCCGATAACCATCATCTCTGCCTACCATCCCCCACCATCGGTCGCGTCTCTTGCTTCAGACGATCCTATCGCGCTCACCAGCGATCTCACGACTCTCTTCGGCCTGAGTGACTCCGTCTTACTAGCGGGCGATCTCAACGCCAAACACCCCGCTTGGAACAGCAACACGACAAATGCCAGAGGCAGAATCGTGTATAACCTAGGCGCGACCCTAAACTACGACGTCATCGCTCCGATGACTCCCACCCACTACCCACACGACCCCAACCATAACCCCGATGTCCTCGATGTGGCGCTCCTAAAGAATGTAAACCTCCGTTTACACTCCATAGAAGCGCTTCACGAGCTCAACTCGGATCACCGTCCCGTTATCCTACACCTAGGTTCCCGCTCGGGTAACCATGATCCTACCCAACCTCCTCCGACCCAATTGATCACCGACTGGAGGAAAGTAAGTGAAAAACTGAAATCCACCACGTCGCCTCAATTGGACACCATTCCTGACCACATAGTCTCAGTCGCTGACACGACGGCGGCGATCGACTCGCTTACAAATCACGTACAATCCGTCCTGAACGATTGTTCAAGGGAAGTTCCTGTAGTGGAAGACCACCGCTGGAAACTCCCGGACGATGTACGGAATCTGATAACCGAGAAGAACGCAGCCATCCGTGCGTACAGCGCTTTTCCCTGCGCCGCAAACAAAGCTCACATGCGCAACTTACAGCGTGCTGTAAGGAAACGCATTACCGAGCAGCGTAATGCGAGCTGGGACAAGATGCTGAGCGAACTTGAGCCCACCCATCTTGCCTTCTGGCAGCTTCAGAGGAAGTTACGATCCACTGAAGAGGCCACAATGCCTCCTCTCATTCGTCCCGATAAGAGTGTCGCCTTCGATAACTCTGAAAAAGCAGAATGCCTAGCCGACAGCCTAGAGTCCCAGTGTTCTCCCAGCTCTCAACCAGTAGACCAAGCCCACCTCGATATGGTGAACGCCGAAGTCGAACGTAGAACTTCTCTTCCGCCCGTCGAAGATCCCGATAATCCACTGGCCCCCATCACTCCTGATGAGGTCCAGGATATCATTAAAAGTCTCCAACCGCGAAAAGCCCCTGGCTCCGACGGCATCACCAATAGGGTTTTCAAACTTTTCCCCGCCCAGCTTATAGTGCTAATGACTGCCATCTTCAATGGTGCATTGAGCAATAATATGTTCCCCGCAACCTGGAAACAGGCCACCGTCATAGGTATTCCCAAACCAGGCAAGCCCAAGTCTGACCCGTCTAGCTACCGTCCCATTAGCTTACTCAACGTCCTTGGTAAAATCTATGGAAGGCTTATATATAAGCGGCTCAAAGATTTTGCCGAAGCAAAGAGTCTTATACCCAATGAGCAGTTTGGATTTAGAACCGAACACTCATGTATCCAACAAGTCCACCGCATCATAGAACACGTCAGCGCCGGCTTCCAACGGGGCGCAATAACGGGAGCCTTATTCTTCGACATAGCGAAAGCGTTCGACAAAGTCTGGCACAATGGCTTAATCTATAAGCTATACCAACTCGGCGTGCCTGACCGTCTCGTGCTCATCCTACGGGACTTTTTATCGAATCGCACTTTTCGTTACCGAATTGAGGGGGAGCTTTCCTCCCCCCATCCCATTCGCGCAGGAGTTCCTCAAGGCTCCGTACTATCCCCCCTCGTTTTCACGCTATTCACTAGCGATATCCCCAAGCATAAAAATACTCAGCTAGCCCTATTTGCCGACGATACGGCTATCTATTATACCGGTCTTAAACCCGATGCCATCGCTCGCACTCTCCAAACTTCCGCAAACACTCTGGCCAAGTGGTTTCGGAAATGGAGAATCGAAGTCAATCCAGACAAAAGCCAGGCAGTCCTCTTTTCTAAGCCGCGGATAAACCCACCCTCCCCCCGTCCGATTACCATGTACGGCAAGCCGATCCCCTGGGAAAAGCAAGCCAAATACTTAGGCGTGGTCCTCGATAAACACCTTTCCTTCGCTGAGCACATAAAGCAGGCACGTTCGCGCGCCGCTTTCGCTCTAGGTAGGCTCCACTTCATTCTTAGCTCCCGCAGCAAGTTATCACTCAGGTGCAAGCTGCGTATTTTCACCGCGGTCATCCGTCCCATCATGACCTACGCCTGCGTTGTTTTCGCACACGCAAAGCCCTACCTCCTCCACAAGATGCAGACCCTTCAAAACCGATTCCTCCGTAGAGTCACGGGAGCCCCCTTTTATGTTCGAAATGAGCTTCTTCACGTAGACCTCAAGATGCCCACCATCCAGCAGTTCATGAAACGTGTCTCCAAGCGTTTCTTTGATACTGCAATCCAACATAGGAATCCCCTTATCGTATCGGCCGCCCAATACGAACCCTCGCGTATCTCTAAGATTCGCCGACCAAGGCACACCCTTGTCACTCCCGATGACGCAATCACCCTGCTCCAAGAGAGCCGTAGGGAAACAAGTACAGTGGCACACAAAAACAAAAACCGACCGTCCTTCCGTCCTCGCCGCCGAGGCCCGCCGCGACGTCCCCGTAATAGTCCGCCCCGACCCTTTCCAGAGCCAGCCCGCGACGCTGAGCCAGTAGCTTTAAATTTCCTTATTAATAATAAAAATGATATGATCCAGCCTGTCCCTAGCTGCCCTCCCACTGCGACGCCCTAAGCCGAGGTCCGTACCCCACAGGGGGTGCCCTTAGCGTGTAGTCGCCTAGTTTGTAAGTTTTCTAATAAGCCCTGGCTGGAGGCTTTAATTAATTTATTAATTAAGGCAACCACAGGCAAGCCCGGTTAAGCAGCCGACAACCTCAGAGGTTGACCTGCGAGATGCAACATATAAAAAAAAAAAAAAAAAAAAAATAGGATGTGTTTTATTTGTATGGGCTTATTTATTGATTTTTTGTTTGGGGTTTATTTATTGAAATAACTACAAATAAACTAATATATTATACAGAATGATAACTAACAGAGGGCATTCCCGCAACCCGTAATAGTATAAGCACATCAATTAAATCGCCGCTCGCGGCCCGTCATTCATAAATAAATTGCGACGTTGCCGTCCTTCAAGTACGCGTGTATAGAGTGTTTCTTTTACGTATCAATTTAAAATTTTTAGTGAATATTTTAATTAAAAAAAAATAAACATTTTGTTTTAGAATGGTAATTTTTTTTTAGCATGCATGGATGCTATACTATTGCGGGTTAACGGGAACGCCCTCTGTTAGTTAATATACTGTATAAATATCACTTAACCAAAACTTATACATATTATATTACACGAGTTATCGGCATCGTGTGTCGCGCAGGGTCCAGTAACCGGCTTCGAAAACGCCGGAACATTACTCCTCTCGACCAAAATTCCTCCTTCAAGAAAGTCGACAGATTTTCGGCCGGCGCTCTCACCACAAAAGAATTAAAATTAGTTCCGTAATGAGACTCTAGCTGTTCAACTCTCAGGGAGAAATTGGATTTCACCAAAATGTATTTCACAGTGTCCTCTGCCCTTGTAGAATAATGCAGACAGGACACGTAAATCAATTTTGTAGGTACGGCCGGACGCAGCAGATGGTTTGGTTCGGCCAGCGCAGCCACACTGATTTTGACAAGCTGGCTTTCTCTTCCTCATCACCACCTTGACGAAGCCATCCTGGTCGAACTTGTCCTTCTCAAGACTCCGCTCTTTCGGACCCCCCTGGGTTGGTAATATGTAATATTTTTTATGGAAGATCGCTGAATTGGCGTACGAACATGAAACCATTTTTAACCCCCACTACTGCTAATTTTTACATTTTACTTTTTCCCTTTTTTCAAAACCGTGGTAAAAGATCTCTTTTTTCTTAATTTTAATATTAATATAAATCTCTGATTTTTATGTTATGGTGTACAATACGAATAGCTTTTTGTAATTGTCAATTCGGGTGCCATAGGCCACTAACGCGGATGCACAACAAGTTCGTTAGTAATTAACTCCTCAAACAATAAAACATCTTTATACAAGACTCACCTCTAAAGTACACAAACAAACTAATAAATCAAGTCTGTTATATTTTGAATAACGCTGTCCAAACTGTTTAGTGCTGCTATCAATCATAGTGCGCTATAAAAAAATACATACATGAGAATGAAATAACAATGTTTTATTTAAGATCTGTTTATTAATAATTCGTATGTTACTTTTGTGAATCATAAAGTCGCAAGTGATTATTCGGTGTATGCGCTGAAGATTTCAGTAACTGTTGTTCAGATGTAATCTTCATACATACTCTAGTGCCACCTGTCACGATTTGCTTTTCCAATATTTTTTACTTGAATTTAAAAGTGAAATAATTCATATCATACGACGTGATTAATCTAATAACTGTAGCTACCATGTTTAATAATTCGAATGTAGTAGAAATAAGTGGAATAAACCAGTCGTTCCTTTAAACAATGCACGAATTTTAGTATACATTTTTGCTTTTGTTCCATTTTCTATCGTTTTTGACGCAGCCCTTGACGATATAGCACATTTTATTGATTTTTTACAAAAATTTGTTCCAGTACTGAGATCGAAACTGCGGTAGGTACACTGCAGCTAATTGCTCAACCACTGCGCCAACAGTCTGGTTTTGTGAGATTTACCGATAGTTGGAATCTGATACCTGTTTTATTAAAGGGATATCGTGTTATCTAGTAAGAGGGTTACGAGGTCAAGTAGACAGTCCCTTCATATTTGTACAGGACCTTAACATTGATGGAAAAGGCTTTATCATCATCATACATAGGTACGTACCTACAACCACTAAATCAGCGTCGCATTAAGGCAGTTGACACTATCATACTCTAGAAAGTATTGAAAATCACCCTAATGCCGTTGACCCCTGACCTAGCGAGCGCATAACAGAAGAACATTCCCCGCCACTGCACTGCGGCTATTGAATTATGTGCTAAGCGGCAAGATTGGATCACTGAGATTATTATCCAAGTTTGTAATGGGATCATCTATTAGAAATTATGAGATAGGCGCTTTTTTGGTCTCGCACAGGTTGTTGTTTTAAAAGCTTTTTTTTTGTATTTTTTATGAGTTGTGAGTCATATGAGACGATTAAATATTTTTGTTTCTTTTTTATAATAATTGACAAGTTAGGTATTGGTGAAAGCGCCTTGATGTCCGATAGTTATAATGAACATCAATTAAGATGAAGTGTTGGGTAAATGTCGCCAAATGAACGAACGATAGATAGATAGATACTCAAATTTAGATTTTTAAAGCTATAATTTTTGTTGAGTCGAAATGGTTAGTATAAACCGATCTTTCTATTTTGCCATGTCTATCCGTCCGTCTGTCCGTAGCTTAGCTCAGAAACTGTTAGTGCTAGAACGCTGAAATTTGGCATGGATAAATCACACTGAAAAAAGTGGTAAAATAAACTCATGAAATACTTTATTTTTAGGTTACACGTAAAAATAAACATTACAAAAAATATCATCTGATATTTTTTTTATCATATTTGCCCCATAGTGTGGAATATCGTATTAACGACCTATGTCGTTCAAAAATAATGGGAGTGTGCGAAAACCAATTTTCGATATAGTGATCCGTTTGCGAAATATTAAGCTTTAAAGTGCTAATTTTCGTTAGAGTCCATCCTGGAGTTGTAGTTAACTACGGAACCCTATACTACGTGTGGCCCGTCACGCACTAGGCCAGTATTTTTTTTGTAAGAAGTAAGTAAGTTAATTGTCTTGAGGGCCAAAATTACTGACCTCAACTTGTACATTTGATAAGAGAGCCAAGGTGAACCTCCCCTGAAAACCGTATCGTTTACTCATGAGAACAAAATACCTAGCTAGTTCTCATCTTAGCCACTTTACATTGCCACACAACAAACCTACCATAAAACGGAATGTTACAAAATCCTATAAACACATGCCGATCTGAATCACTAGGCCAGAAGGCGACTGCGACCTGTGGCTTAATATTACCTATGTTTTACCAACTGTCAATCATAGCAAACTGCTTATAGGAGTGGTACGGTGTCAATGATGACATAGTCTTATTTTCAACTGGCAACTGCTCCTGACTTTTACACAAATCTACCTCATTTAATGATTTTTTTACTAGTGAAAACTTTACCAAAATTGTTATTGGTTCGTGGTTGTATATCTGATTAACGCTGTACCTGCCGGCGTCTGTGTTTTCTGATAGCTATAACCTGGGGGTCTTTAAGGCAAGAATGAATAGGGTAATTTGTTGAATTGCTACATAAATTAGTTACAAAAATTAATATAAACAAGCTTCAACACAACAAAGCTCTGTACTCGCCTGCCCTCTATCGTTCTATTCATTCATCCCGCCTGTGTGTTAGGAGCTAGACACATTCCTTCCAAATAAATTAAAACGATTAATAAACGTTTAAATATTAAGTGAACATTCTAATTGTGGTGTTTTAATTACTCTCACAAAATAATAAATTAATAGGTTGTGGCGTTGTGGTTTAGGTGGTAGAGGAATAAAAGAATAGGCCACAGGTTTACAGCATTTATTTACGAAGGGGGGTGGGTTCGGTTCACACTGGGTTCCCTCACTGGTCGAAGGTATAGAATGGTACTGCCCTGGGCTCAGGCCGCGACGCACGCAGACCGGCGGGCAGATCCCGTAGCAGGCAGCTCGCGCGCAGACGGGCGCAGAGGTTATGCGGGCAGGCCACACAATAGCGCGCAGACGGGCGCAGAGGTTATTCGGGCAGGCCACGCAATAGCACGCTGACAGTCACAGAGGCAGCGTGACACCCGTCGCGCGGCGGACGTAGAGGTGGTTGATAGTAGAAATCCAAGGCAGTAGAAACGAAGGAGAAGGAAGAAAAAACCCTGGAATCCAAAAAGGGTGCTTCCGTAAGCGTGGTGCAGGAATCGTGAGCGCCAGCGATGCGTGCGTCTCCCAGCCGTAAGCCCCACGGAACAGTACCCGGGAAAATGGATGGGAAACTCACCATCGCGGCGGTTCACAAAGGTTAAATAGAGATAAGCGTGCGCATACCGCGTGCAACTATATAAAAAGTAACCGCGTGCAAGGCGTTTAAGCTCGTAGCTGCTATGGCACAGCGGGAAAACAATGCTGCGGCTTGCGTACGCTTCACTATTTAGAAACACTAGTGGAAAACAGATGACAATGAAATAGCATAGTTATGATCTCGACAGAAGCCATCTTGACAACCGGGCAATTATATTAATTTACAAACACTGCAGATTATGGTGAAATAAGAGGATTACAATTTGGCAAGATGGAGAGAAAATGGCAGATACGATGAGCACTTACCCTTGGCACAGAGGGGTTTCTATATAAGTTACTTGCAACAGTAGGCGGCGAGAAAAGAAGCTTCGCGCACTAGAGATTAGAATTTATAGCTGGTCACTACTGCATAAGTGTTGTCACTCCGTGAAACCATAGACATTAGAGATTAGTGTGGTAGTCGACTTCTAGTTTAATCGACTACAACGCTACAGTACCCCGCCTGTTAGCGAAGGATTTTCCCTAGGATAAATCCGCTAGAAGGCCTAAACCACTATTACTGACTACCTATACGTTCATACATCCCATTCATGTGCTTCCATACTATTAACCATTCATCCATCCATTCTAAGTCCATCCCTGACTTGGAAGTAGTCCTAAGTCAGTGACGTACAATTACATACGAGAGGTAAGCTAATTATAGAGTAGTTTAACTCGAGACAGTCAGTAGGAAAAACAGCAAGATAAAGCAAGTGTATCTCCATAGGGTTAGGTAACCTTGGTGGACTGTTGCAGGCTATAGATAATGTTAGGTTTCAAAGCAAGAAGTAAGTTCATCGTTGAATATTAAATCATCAAAGTTCTAACAACAATTTAATAATAAGTTAAGGTTCTATTTTATGTTTAGGTTTAAAATTAAATTTTGTTAAAGTTTAAAGCTAAGAGTATTTAAAAAAAAGTTAAAAAAATTTTTTTTTTTTTTGAAAATGTAAAAAAAAATTTTGTTAAAGTTAAAAGCTAAGAGTATTTGAAAAGAAAATTTAAAAAAAAATTTTGAAAAGGTAAAAAAAATTTGTTAAAGTTAAAAAAAAATTTTTTTTTTTGGTGATGGTCCATGTATATGTTCAAATTGGTTTAAGTTTCATTACTGGAATACGCATCATATGTAGAAGTCCATTCGAGTGAGTTTCCGAACGTGAGTGTAATTTATAAAAAATAAATCAAGTCCATATTCATACTGTTGCGAGAATATCCGCACGTTATAGACGAAGTTCTAAAAGACAAGTATCCAAGGTTGGCAACTACGTCGAGATGTCAAAGTCAGTACGTAAACGTCAAAAATATAATATGTCAATGATCTTAAATTAAATAGGTTATGTTATGAATCACGCGGAAATATTTTTTAAGAGAATTAATTAATTTAATTAGGGCAGGCTGAATCTAAGTAATATTCAGGATAGGTTTGCTCAATACCAAAAGGTGTTATGAAGTTAAAGTTAGGTTTCCAGTTTAGTGTTTAGGTAAAAGAAGTTTAAGTTTGTTGACTAAATGTTGTTAGAATATTTCATGTAGATGCTATTATTAAACGATTGATGAAATGCGAGTTAGGTTCGGGTTTAGTGCTTAGATTAAAGTTAGATTGTTACTAGGGTAGAATGGAACATAATTTAACCGTGGTGGTAGAGATACCAGCAGTTATAAAGTTTTATGAATAGTATAAAAGTTATGTTTTAATCTGGTTTAGGGCCTAGATTAATGTTAGAAATGTTACCAGGGTAAGCTGGAATATAGTTTAACTGTGGTGGCAGATCACCAACAGTTTAGTTGAAAACAATACAAAGGACTATGCTATATATTGTTTTATGAATAGTTTTAAGGTTAGTAGTGAGAAAGTTTTACAGTTATAATTAGGATATAAAGTTATAGACTACTATGCAAGTAGTTAATGGGTAGGTACGGTATTTGTAAAGAAATCTACCGGCTTGAAGCTGTTTTCAGAACAGTAGGTTTAGGAATTAATGTAAATTAACTAGTGTGCGGACACCCATGTTTCAGGGGGCCGTCTTTAAGATATCCATGAGGACATAATAACATAAATAAAAGTTAAAGGTAGTGTACTATGGAGACTACTCTGCCATGATACTAAAGAATCGCCCTGAAGGCCCACTATGCAGTTTCTCATAGTCACGCCGTAAAGTGAAATAATAAAAGAAATTAGGTGTGTAGTGTACATATGTGTGTGTGGGGTCAGCAGAAAGGTGGTAATGGAACTGAAGTTATGTTGGCTTATCGCCATGCAGTCTAGGTATTTAGTTATGTTAAAAGATAACTAATTATAGTTAATTTTAGAATAATAGTTTGTTAACTTTAGTCAGTAGGTTTTAATTAGGATTACCACACTTTAGGTGGGTGTGAAATATGATACTAGGATAGCTATAACCAGAGTTATAGTTAACTTAGGTAGTTAGGTACAAGTCGACCCTCCACGACCAGTATGGTGGTAAGTCGTGGGTGTGTATTCCCTTGGCATCGTGTGACCCTGTATGGGGTCAAACACTAGTAGTTAGCTAGGCCTACGGGATGCTCTGTCAGAAACTTTTATAAAGATCTAGACTTGTTAGGTATTTAGCATCCTTTAGGTTATCTAGAATTTCAGAGATATAAGGTAAATTATAAGCATCCTTCTTAGTTACTGAATTAAGCTTGCGACTGTTTAAGCAGAACCACAATTTTCCATCCCATTTAGGTGTGAGAAGTACAGGTGAAGACCAAGGACTTTCACTTGAAAGTTGAGCGAAGGAATGTTGGTGTGAAACCAGTAACTTCACTAGTTGAGTTATTTAGTGCAAATTGAACAGCTGGAATATGTAGATCCCAAGAGCGTTGGTCATTATTATTGTAGGTTGAAACGGCTGTTATGATTGTCTTATTTAGAAGACAATACTTAGAGAAACAGCATGTCAGTACAAAAAGATATGCGTTTTGGCGTCTAGAGACAGGCAGAGGGCCAACAATGTCAATACTGAGCATCTGGAATGGCCCAGAGCATTCTTTAGGTTTCCCCATGACCTCCAGTGGGGCATGGTTTACTTGTTTATGAGCTAGACAGATTTGACATGAAGTTACAGCTTTCACTACGTCACTGTGCATTCCTGGCCAGTAGTAACGAAGAGTTAGTCTTTTATAAGTTTAAAAAAAATGCCTAGATTCATTATAATTAGATTATATTATATTTATTAGATTGTATTATGTTTATCAGATTGTATTATGTTTATTAGATTTAATATATTTATTAGATTTATTAGATTATATTTCTTATTAGATTTATTAGATTATATTTACTATTATATCTATTAGATTAGATTATATTTAGAATTGGGGTTCTTGTGGCACTTGCTTCAGCCTGCTGACCACTGGCAGAAAGATGTGATGTACTAGGGGTGAGTTTACTCAGGAGAGCATTGTTAATTTGTTTCCTAAAGTCAGTGAATGTGCCCTTTTCACCGCCTCTAATGACGACCTCATATTCCAATTCGGCCTTTCTTAGGTGGATAAATTTGATTGGGTTAGCGCTCATTGTGATCTTTACAATTTACAACAAAACCCTAGTAGCTGACTAAGAAATTATATAAAAGTAACAAATTAAAAAAATACAGTAGAAAATATAGTAATTACCCACTACTTACCGCCACGATGTGTGAGTCAGGTAAATAGCGACCAGTGAAGAAAACCTTGTGAACCTTACCGAGTGGGCGCCACTGTGGCGTAGTGGTTTAGGTGGTAGAGGAATAAAAGACTTAGACCACAGATTACAGCATTTATTTTGAAGGGGGGTGGGTTCGGTTCACACTGGGTTCCCTCACTGGTCGAAGGTATAGAATGGTACTGCCCTGGGCTCAGGCCGCGACGCACGCAGACCGGCGGGCAGATCCCGTAGCAGGCAGCTCGCGCGCAGACGGGCGCAGAGGTTATGCGGGCAGGCCACACAATAGCGCGCAGACGGGCGCAGAGGTTATTCGGGCAGGCCACGCAATAGCACGCTGACAGTCACAGAGGCAGCGTGACACCCGTCGAGCGGCGGACGTAGAGGTGGTTGATAGTAGAAATCCAAGGCAGTAGAAACGAAGGAGAAGGAAGAAAAAACCCTGGAATCCAAAAAGGGTGCTTCCGTAAGCGTGGTGCAGGAATCGTGAGCGCCAGCGATGCGTGCGTCTCCCAGCCGTAAGCCCCACGGAACAGTACCCGGGAAAATGGATGGGAAACTCACCATCGCGGCGGTTCACAAAGGTTAAATAGAGATAAGCGTGCGCATACCGCGTGCAACTATATAAAAAGTAACCGCGTGCAAGGCGTTTAAGCTCGTAGCTGCTATGGCACAGCGGGAAAACAATGCTGCGGCTTGCGTACGCTTCACTATTTAGAAACACTAGTGGAAAACAGATGACAATGAAATAGCATAGTTATGATCTCGACAGAAGCCATCTTGACAACCGGGCAATTATATTAATTTACAAACACTGCAGATTATGGTGAAATAAGAGGATTACAATTTGGCAAGATGGAGAGAAAATGGCAGATACGATGAGCACTTACCCTTGGCACAGAGGGGTTTCTATATAAGTTACTTGCAACAGTAGGCGGCGAGAAAAGAAGCTTCGCGCACTAGAGATTAGAATTTATAGCTGGTCACTACTGCATAAGTGTTGTCACTCCGTGAAACCATAGACATTAGAGATTAGTGTGGTAGTCGACTTCTAGTTTAATCGACTACAACGCTACAAGGTTATGGGACCAGTTGTGCGCGAGTGAAAAACCGCTGTGTTGAACAAAAAAAAAAAAAAAAATGGACCATTCCAAGATAAAACGAAATATCAAGCCGTTCGACGGTGAGAAGTATATATGGAAGTTTCGTATTCGTGCGTTGCTTAACGAAATGGATGTGATAAAAGTTTTTGACGACGACTCATTACCTCGCAACGAAACGTGGGAAAAAAATAATAGTACAGCTAAAATTGTAATCATCGAATATCTATCGGATTCTTATCTCGGTTTCGCTAAGGAGGGTGTATCGGCAAAAGACATTTTGAAGAATTTAGATACGTTGTACGAGCGTAAGAGCATTGCAACTCAATTGGCTTTAAGAAAAAAGTTGTTGTCGTTAAAGTTAAAAAGTGAAGTGTCGCTCATAAAACACTTTGCAACGTTCGATGACCTCATCACAGAGCTACTTGCAGCTGGTGCGAAGTTAGAAGAAACCGATAAAGTTGCTCATTTATTGCTAAGTTTACCCTCAACTTACGACGGAGTGATAACAGCGATCGAGACGTTATCGGAAGATAATATGACGTTAGCTTTCGTTAAAACATGGCTATTGAATCATGAAGTGAAGCTGAAAAACGAGTCAGGCGATATGAGCGCAAAAGTGTTGCAAATTGAAATGAAAAGTGACAAGTCGACGAAAAGAAAATTTAATAATAAACAGTCAAATAAGTATATAAAACGAATGAATGAGAACTCTCAATTAATAAAATGTCATCATTGTGGGCGTAGAGGACATAAACGAAATGATTGTTTCCATTTCAAACGAATGAATCAACAAAAGGACAATAATATAAACAATAACCGGCCAAGAACAGTACACTCAGTTGAGATAAGCCAGAATAAACAATCAGCATTGAATGAGTTCTCAGGATTTGCTTTTATGACCGGAGAATATGAAACGCAAGACTGTGATAACAAAGTTACCTTTCTTCTGGATTCCGGCGCCTCGCATCACATTATCAATAGAGAAGACTTGTTTACTAACTTTGTCGTTTTAGATACACCACTGAAAATTTCAGTTGCTAAAAATGGTGAATTTATTTCAGCTACAAAAAGAGGTACACTGCAGGTTACCAGCAACATGGGTATCCAGGGCTATTTGGACGGTGTTCTGTACTGCCCAGAGGTTCCGTACAATTTGCTGTCGGTTTCCAAAATGCAGCGAGCTGGATACACTGTCATTTTCAGTACTGATGGTGCGCAAATATGCAAAAATGGTAAAACAGTGATGAAAGGTATGCCCTTTAACAATTTAATTGCTGTAGATTTTGTGGCGTCTGTAAGCGAGAGTCATCCTGTTTCCCAAGCATGCATTAGTGACAAAACTACATACAAATTATGGCATCAGCGCCTTGGTCACATGAGTAAAAACAAATTTATCGAAATAAAACGACTTGAGTTGTTTAAGGACATAAGTGAGTTAAGCGCTGTGGTGCCGGATGATGAATTATGTGAAGCTTGCATTAATGGGAAGCAGAGCCGACTGCCGTTTAATCACGCCAAGGACAGAAGTCACGTAAATCGACCTCTATATGCTGTCAGTTCTGATGTCTGTGGTCCTATCACTCCAATGACAGTTGATAATAAAAATTATTTCATGTTGTTTGTTGATCAGTATACCCATTATTGTGTTACATACTTAATAACATACAAGTCTGACGTATATGCTGCGTTCAAAGACTTTGTCGCAAAAAGTGAAGCTAACTTTAATTTAAAAGTAACTAACTTGTTTTGCGATAACGGTGGTGAATATTTATCTGCCGAAATGAAGAGGTTCTGTGCTGAAAAGGGTATTTCATACCATTTAACAGTTCCTAGAACTCCACAGCAAAATGGTGTTTCAGAACAGATGGTAAGAACCATTACTTAGAAAGCTCGTTCTATCTTAAACGGTGCTCAATTAGATAAAGTTTTTTGGGGTCAGGCAGTTTTGACTGCAGTTTATTTGATAAATATAACACCGACTAAAGCCCTCAAACTTTTAAAAACACCATATGAGATGTGGCACGATAGGAAACCGGAAATAAAATATTTAAAGGTTTTTGGATCGACAGTTTATGTGCATAACAAAACGACTAAAGCAAAATTTGATGATAAATCATGGAAAGGTATTTTGGTGGGGTATGAACCAAACGGTTATAAAGTTTGGAACCCAGACTGCTAAAACTTCGTAGTGGTTAGAGATGTTATCGTGGACGAAATTAACTTTTTGAGGTCCAGGCCTTCTTGGAAACCTGAAGAGAATATTGGAAATTCTCATGACAAAACTGATAATGATAGTGTGTCAAAATCAGTGTCAAGTAAGTCCCGAAACTATCTCGAAACGAAACTAGATGGTTCAAAATCTAGTGAGAAAGGTGAATGTCCTACTAAAGTTTGCAAATTGAACCATGATACGCAAAATGTACACAAAAATACTGAACTTAGGAGGAGTGATAGGATTAAAGACAAACCCCCTGTTTCATATAATGAAATTGATGACCAAGACTATTTGATATGTGCTCAAACTGTTTTATGCAATTTACCAAAATCATTTGCAGAAATTAAGTATAGAAATGATAGAAGTAAATGGGAAAGCGCGATTAAAGAGGAACTTAGTTCATTACATAAAAATGAAACGTGGACTTTAGTACCACAACCGCCAAACAAAAACATCGTAGATTGAAAATGGATATTTACTGTCAAAAATGATGAATTTGGAAATCCTCAAAGATATAAGGCGCGTTTAGTGGCGCGTGGTTTTAGTCAAGAGTATCTTACAGACTATAATGAAACATTTGCACCTGTCACCAGAATAGCCAGTTTTAGATTCATTATTAGCCTTGCCAATCAATTTAATTTATTAGTTCATCACTTGGACGTTAAGACCGCCTTCCTAAATGGCGAATTAAAAGAGGAAATCTATTTAAGGGTTCCTGAAGGTGTATCGTGTAAAGAAGGCTATGTTTGTAAATTACAAAAGGCGTTATATGGGCTTAAACAAGCCGCCAGGTGTTGGTTCGAAGTATTCGAACATGCTTTGAAAGAAATAGGGTTTCAGAATTCATCAGTTGACAGATGTATATATTATATACTAGATAAAGGATATATATGTAAAAATATATACGTAGTGTTATACGTTGATGATCTAGTAGTAGTATGCGCTGACATAAATACTATGAATAATTTGAAAAGATATTTGATGAGAAAATTCGAAATGACCGATTTAAAAGAAATAAAACTGTTTCTAGGCATAAAAATCACTAGAGAAGGTGATCAAGTGTATTTAGACCAAAGTGCATACATAAAAACAGTCTTGACTAAGTTTAATATGCATGAGTGTAAACCTGTGTCTACACCCTTAGAAAATAAGTTAAACTATGACGCGTTGAATTCCGAGGAAAGATATGACGCACCCTGACGAAACGTCATAGGATGCCTTATGTATATTATGCTATGTACTAGGCCCGATTTAAGCGTCAGTGTAAACATACTGAGCAGGTACACACACAAAAATAATAAAGAACTATGGCAATGTTTAAAAAAGGTACTAAGGTACTTAAAAGGCACAACTGATCTTAAATTGTGTTACAAAAGGTGTAAATACAATGAGATTTTATGTGGATACGTAGACTCAGACTGGGGTGGCAATGATACACATGATAGAAAGAGTACAACTGGGTATTTATTTAAACTCTTTGACCAGTGCACGATCTCCTGGTGTACTCGAAAACAATTGTCAGTCGCAGCTTCCTCAACTGAAGCTGAGTATATGGCATTGTTCGAGGCAGTTAGAGAAGCATTGTGGCTAAAGTCTTTAGCGGCCAGTATAAATATACCTATTACTGCACCAATTGTCATTTATGAAGATAATAATGGATATATAAGCATAGCCAATAACCCGTCAAGTCATAAACGGTAAAAACATATTGATATAAAATATCACTTTTCTCGGGAACAAGTTGCGAAAAATGTAATAAAATTAAATTACATTCCCACAGGTGAACAGCTGGCCGACGCATTAACAAAAGCTCTGCCTGCAAGTACATTTAAAATGATGAGATATAAAATGGGTGTACAATAACAGTGCAGTGTAAAGAAGTGTGTAATGAACGAATTAATTTTAAGAACACACGTCATTGATAATAAGTATTAATTTTATTTGAATTGGTCTGGTTGAAGGTTTTACTGGGTTTTCCTCAACCCTCGAACGAATGTTGGACCAAATTGTAATTTCCCAGCAAGTATTTGGAAGTTAATGTGATTTAGTTAGGTAGTCGATTTAAATCTATTTTTGTTTGTATAACTATCGATTAATTTTTGAGGGGGCGTGTTGAATTGCTACATAAATTAGTTACAAAAATTAATATAAACAAGCTTCAACACAACAAAGCTCTGTACTCGCCTGCCCTCTATCGTTCTATTCATTCATCCCGCCTGTGTGTTAGGAGCTAGACACATTCCTTCCAAATAAATTAAAACGATTAATAAACGTTTAAATATTAAGTGAACATTCTAATTGTGGTGTTTTAATTACTCTCACAAAATAATAAATTAATATAATTTTAGGTAAGCGCTCTTCATCTTCAACACTAATTACGTTTTTGAGGGTAGTTACATAATAACAATTCAGTTAACAATAACACGGTGTCATGTTGAAGATATTAACTCGATAACGAGTAGGTACTATAAATCTCTTGTTTGCCAAATAGCTTACAATTGTTTGTACTTAGTTAAACTTACATTTTATTTAAGACTAGCTTTTGCCCGCGACTTCGTCCGCGTGGAATAGTTACTTTGGGCTAACGTTAAATTTAACCCCGATTTTGAAGCATTCTTCATTGGCGCTCCGCTCCTATTGGCCTTAGCGTAATGATACAATATAGCTGTGCCCGCGACTCCGTCAGCGTACGTTAATGTATTGGTAATATTGTTAAGATCACGTTCATATGAGGCTTAAGTACCTAGAGAACGCTTCGACCGCGAGACGCGTCGAGCGCGGCGACCGATTCTCAAAAATAATCCTTATAGCATGATTCAGTATTCACGCGCGATGGCTTATTATTATAAGCGTATTTCATGTATAACTTTGGTGTTTCTATACCGATTTATATGATTCTTTTTACGGTTTCGTAGCCGAATGGCAAAAACTGAATCTTTATAGTTTCGACATGTCTGTCCGTCTGTCTGTCTGTCTGTCTGTCCGTCCGTCCGTCTGTCACAGCCATTTTATTCCGAAACTATTAGGACTATACATGTGAAACTTGATAGGTAGATGTATTCTGTGAACCGCTTTCCGATTTAGAGAAAAAAATTAAAAAATATTTAAAATAAAGGGGGGGTCCCCATACATGGAACTAAACCTGAAAATATTTTTTTTCATGAAATCGATGCATGTGTGGTATCTATAGACATTTCTTTAAAAACGACATCGGGGTTTCTAAAACCACTTTTCCATAAAGTCAATCGTTTAAAAGATATAAGCTTCCAAAGTGGTAAAATGTGTGTGTGGCGGACACAACCTCTAACTTCTATAATAATGGAGTGAAAAATCTAAAAAAAATATATGTCTGTAGATCTTAATATAAACTTTCAACCAAAATTAGTTTGAACGAAATCAGTTCAGCAGTTTTTGAGATACAGCATATTTTCTAAAACCGCAAATATAACTTTGTAATTCATACAAACACTATGAAAAACAAATTTATTCGGCGCAGTTGTAAAAAATGTAAAAAAGCCAGTTTTAAGAAATTTGTAAGGTTTTTTTTTTCAAAACAAATTTATTTG
This sequence comes from Tholera decimalis, assembly GCA_943138885.2. NCBI lineage: Eukaryota > Metazoa > Arthropoda > Insecta > Lepidoptera > Noctuidae > Tholera > Tholera decimalis. Next base: position 37,567,599 of record OW964560.2, read on the forward strand.
GCGCAGTTGTAAAAAATGTAAATAAGCTAGTTTTAAGAAATTTGTAAGGTTTTTTTTTCGTCAAATAAATTTGCATATTATATTATAGTTACTACGGAACCCTTCATGGGCGAGTCTGACTCGCACTTGGCCAATTTTTTTATGGAATAGTTAATAATGTTAACTTTTTCAATTAGGGGTGACTGAGAGTGTTATAAACGTAAGAGTAGACAAATATTATAATCAGAAAGCTTCGAACTGCTAAGCTATCGGGAGTTACACGTGTTATTGTGAGTCAACCATAAAAGTTAGACATATGCTGTCGTGCGATATTTTTTATATAATTTTAAGGAGAACATTTCCGTCATGAAATGATTTGTGTAGCTTTAACCATTAAGGTTGCACACGCGACGGAAGCTTAAAAAATGGAGTAACTTCTTCCGTTTTCCCAACATTTCCCTTCACTGCTCTGCTCCTATTGATTGTAGCGTGATGAAAAGTATACTATAACCCGCTCAGGAGTATGAAAAATAATTGTACCAAGTTTCGTTAAAATCCGTCGAGTAGTTTTTGTTTCTATAACGGTTATACAGACAGACAGACAGACAGACAGACAAAAATTTAACTGATTGCATTTTTGGCATGAGTATCGATCCTTAATCACCCCCTGATAGTTATTTTGGAAATATATTTCATGTACAGAATTGACCTCTCTACAGATTTATTATAAGTATAGATTGGGATCGCAACATAAGTTACTAAGTTGTCGGAATGTTACGTTATGTAATGTTACTTCGATCTGTACTACTGACCTTTTGATAGCCAGTCAACTGTGACCGTGCCCTATTGTCGATTCAAATCAATATTTAACTAAGGTCTAAACAGCCTCTTTAATTATTTCGTCATAAAGAAATAATGAATGCTTCTTGGAACTCCTTGATCTTAAAGTCGAAAGATTAGTATAATTTCTTTTTACGAATTAGATTACTAATACAGAAATAATAGACTGTAAAAGTAAAATAAAAAATGCTACTAATTCTAAAAAAATAAAACAAATCTGATGTGTGATTTTTAGTTGTTTTTGCAGTCAAACATTTTATTCATACAAGTAGGTACATAATAAACCTATACATAACCAGTACCACTGTTGGGACAAAAGCATGTATTCAGATTTTTCGGTCCATAGGTCCGTACTGATTTCCACACAATGTTTTTCTTCACTGTTTAAAAAAATACACAAAGTAATATTATCTGGGTTCAAACCCACGACCACGTAGGTCATTCTTGTATTAAATAATGGGCTACCTATCACTTGATTTGGTGAATACCCAAATACAGACCCGCAACAAATATTTGTTGGCCATACAAATGTTTGTGTCGGTGCGGGAGTCGAACTCAGCGCAGCAATCAATCACTCAACCACTGAGCCAACAGTCATTACCATATAAATACACAAAATTACCGCAACACACGACCGCCTGCTCTGGGATTTAAACAATTTCATTCTATTCCCCTCTGGAAACGTGGAAAAGGAGGAATGTTCGATCATAGAGAACTAATGACAGGCTACTGGATATGAAAAGTATGCATATGTAACTAGACATGTGGATAGTATGACCAAAAATATATCAAGTGCGGTAGATTCAATCCAGGCGACCGCTCGAAGGTATACGTATCCGGATTTCGGATCTCGTCCCGGATTCCAACCCATAATCAATCATAATAATCATTTTCAACGTTTTGATTGGGCTTGCACGGAACCCTGTAAATAAGCGCCCATTACAGTCACGTTAGGAAACATCGCAACGCGAACTTGTGTTATCTATTAAGTTATTGTGACGATAGTAATTATGTTTGCTCGTAGAAATAACATACGGATCATTTTTATGTGCAGCTAAAATGGACTTCTAAATACATTATAGAAAGTTCTCAAATGTTGACTGTAACTGAAAATTACACAATGACTGGAGTCATTTTGTAATTTTTAGTTAATTTTATGACATTGAACAATCAACATTAACATTTACTTTAACAATAATTAAAAATAATTAATATCTGTAGTTATTGTGTTGTATGTGTTATTTATATCTGTTATCTATTTAGTCATTTTAAATATTGTATTTATGACAATGGTTATATTACGACTACCTTTTAAGTGTTCAATTTAAGATTTTCCTGCCTCTAAACGTGAGGACTTCTAATTGGCTCACTGTCTACTATACTATTTATTTTCTGTATTTAATAGCTGTTAGTCCTCCATACTTCTTAAAGAAATAAATAATGATGTATTACTTGTAAGATAAATAGTGTTTTCATGCGATGGCCAGGTCAATCTATTTGTTTAAAACGTAAAAGATTTTTAAGATTGATATGGTCACTATAAGATGTTGTTGGGTGAGCTAATTACGTAATAACTTAAGACAGAAGAACCCTTAAGTAGGCACTGAATAAATTAACCAACTCGGTATTACATGGATCTCACAACTTTTTACGGTAGAAGAACTGAGTTGCGGGACTTGATTTTTTTCCAAGTAATGTTTTTGATAGTATATACTATTACACGAAGACTTACAATTATTATAGAAGTTAGTACGGAAATTCACTTACAAACTACGTTAGTACTTACTGACTGACAGGCTGCTCTCTATGAGATGCCTGACGATAGGGCTTTCATCATGCCTGTTAGCTATAACTCTTAGAAGGCTGTTGCGACTGTTTCAAAATGTCATGCGCGTCAACCACGCGCAGAGGGCAATTGGGATGCTTAAACTCATTTTAATTAGTCTAAAACTCTGTACTGAGAAGAACCGACATTACGGTCCACTCACGAGTCACGCCTCATCTAAACTACGAAATGCCCCACTTGTGTGTTATAGGTTTGATTCTTTTTTTATTACGGATGAGCCCGCTCTTGACTTCGATCTCGCCTGATGGTAAGCGATAGATGAGGTCTACGATGTGACGAGCGAACCCAGAAGATGCCTATTTACTCTTGCTTTAAAGGCTGAAATGTCATAAGTGGCAGGGAACACAGAAGCCGGCAGAGAATTCCACAACTAGGCTGTGCGCACAATAAATGTGGAGGAGAAGCGCTTGGTACGACCAGACGGTATATCAACCAAGTGTGGATGGTAGCCAGCCGTGCGTCTGGTAGACCGGTAGTGAAATGGAGATGGAGGAATCAGGTCATATAATCATATCAAACCCATCGATAGCTCTTATTTAAATTTTTAGTATATTAACAACAATTATATCATTTATCAGGTTTTATGACTTCTAACAATCCGTAATGACAATCGAAGATGTATAAACGAGAGCTGGAACCAACGACTTAACTTTTTTTTTTTGAGATATGCAGGAATCTTGATATATTAAAATGGTAACCCATACATGAACTGACCTTGGCAATGGTTGCTTAACCTCAATGATTGATCCAGGCGACAGTTAGTATGTAGCGACGAGTTCGACAAAATAAAAGTATTAGATAAGTACTTCTTCATTAATATTAGTTTAGTTCACTAGTGTAAAACATTCGGAGTGATCGTCTTCTGTCAATAAAAAAATTTAAAACGCAAGATGCATAATATGTAATAGACAGCTAACATAGTTAAATTTGCAAATCATCGTTACATTTAAAATGTTCGTCTGCATTTAATATTACATCATTTTAACCAAATAAGCTTTCGGAGCACTTAACAATATATATAGGAATATCAATTCTAAAATTTTCGAGATAGGGATCTGTTCGACCTCGGCATGAGATCATATTGTGGTATGATCTCAGATCAGCTGACTATTCACTTCAGGATATCCGTCAGTGATCAAATCCCTTCTTTATTTATTCCTTGAAAAATATCTATTAATTACAAAGGTTTTCTTCCCTTTTAGGAGTACGCAGGTGGTTAGATATAGCGTAGGGCGAGCCCTATTCAGTCGACTGGTATTTTAATAATGTTTGGCAAGTTTCACAAAGAATGTTGCATACTGACACATGTTTCTAAATGCCAATGAAGTGGTATACAACGTGTAATTTAAAGGGTATATACATACCAAGTGCATGGCTTCTTTGGATGATAACAAACGATATGGCAAGGGTTTTATAATCCTAAGTCTACGTGTGTAGAACTTATTACAAATTCTAATATATAATACCAAAGATCGAATTTTTCAAATTAAGAAGAACGAAAAGAATTCTCATGTTATTGGCAAGTGACGTGGAAAGTTATTGACCCTCGTAGTGCTGTGACACGTTTGTTATGATTGGTATTCAAGAAATATATGAAACCAATAATTTGGTATCAATTCTTTGAGTCAGTTATTTTGTGCTGAAACTGTGCAAAGAGACTCCATACCAGATGTTGTCTTCAGCCCTTTTGGATAGATATGGGGTTTCCGTTACACGTTGTATAGACGTAGTTGTTAAATATTAATTGTTAATTAAAAGAAACAAGGAATAGTGATGCGATACAACGTAATTATACGAAAATTTACGTAAATTCGGGGGTTTGTTTTTACCTTTTTATGTAGTCTATTATTGGTTAACCTAGCTAGATTTGACAACATTTATAATGGCCACATTTTAATTTCATTTTCTTGGTGTTTGAACTGTTTCAGTCAGTTTTATTTCAGACTTGTTTTTGCTCACGGCTGCAAAAAAAAAGTTGTCTATATCCTTCTCAATAATCGAATCTATCTCTGTTCAAATTTCATCAAATCGGTTAAGCGGTTTACACGGAAAGACTAACAGACAGACAGAGTTACATCCACATTTATAATTTAAGAAGGAATAGGCAAGAAGGGATTAAAATAACCTTGGTTTTTCTTTAATATTACAGCTTAAAATCTCAGTTCCTGTGATACTAAAATCAAATGCTAAGCCACCGTAATATACAAGGTGTAACAGATTAAGCGCAATACCTCAGACACCCCAATTAGAATATTAAATTATAAGCAACATCCGTAACTAAATAAATTGAAACAAAACCTAGGCATTTTTTATAAATAAGTATCCTTACTAAACACAAACCTGAACGCAAGCCTGCGTCATACAATATCTTTACGCAGACGCATACACACATGCAATGTTAGCGGCCGACACGCACACGAGCGTATTTCCTTGAATGAAGGATTGTATTAATTTGTCATGATACTGTGTTCCCATTATAAGTTAAATGAAAGATTTTTCCGTCAAAATTTAACACCTATTTTTTATGACGGAAATCGATTCAGAAGCTGATTAGGAATTGCGTTTATTCTGTTACACGTTGTATTTATATATTTTAAAATAAATCTAATCTTTTATTTTTATAAGACTTTATTGTCCCACCGCTGGGCAAAGGCGTCTCTCCATTTCTTCCAGCGGTTATAGTTATACGCCCCATCCTTTCAATTCCTTTGAAAGCCATCCCGGTCTTTCCGCCATCTCCTTCGCGATCTGCCCCGTGCTGCCGTCGCAAGCATCAACTCTCCTGCTGGGATTGCGGAAATATACGGGGAACTGAAGGAGCTGGAGTGGGTTTTTAGTCAGTAGAAGTCTGACACTCCTTTCCGCTCCATTAACAGCGGGAAGACTCATTTGATGATTTTCCCACCCAGAAAAAAGGGTACCAATTGCTACAGGCTGTTTTTTTTTACAGCAGTTTATGCCCTAGACTTCTAGGATACTTGTTTTTATATTGTCCTAATGCAGGGCACAGGCCTCAGCTTATTTTCTCTACTTAATGCACCATGTATTAATAAAAATAATATCTATGCATGAATACTTAAATGTTCGGCTTGACATAATACCGTTCCGTATATTTCCAACCATCGTGAGAACACGAAAGGTTTTGAAACATTCTTTTAACACTCATCTTCTCAGTAATGACTTCTCAGTAGCTATTGTAAATAGATAATGTAGTACAATTGATTGGGTATGTGAATGGCAATTATTGGCTCAATGTTCGACTGAATGAGACTTTTTGTCGATGTTAATCATTTTGAGGTTAGGAAAGCTTTAGTCTCTCAGTCTTTTGTTTGCATAACTTATAGTTGATATTGGTAACGCCATCTCTCGGCGTAATATTCATTAACGCTAATCTATAGTTCATTTGTCTATGGTATAATATCATAGACACCTTCCGAACCTTTTCCGCTCCTCTATGGTTCATTCGTGTTTATGACATACTTGTCAGAGCGACTCTAGAACCTTCTCAGAGCACGCTCGCCGCGAGGGAGCCAATGCTCTCGACAAACGTAAATACCATCCACACTTGGTCGATATACCGTCTGGACTAAGCGCTTTTCTTCAACATTCATTGTGTGCACAGCCAAGGTGTAGAACTCTCTGCCGGCTTCTGTGTTCCCTGCCACATTTATGACGCGTCAGCCTTTACAGTAAGAGTGAATAGGCATTTTCTGGGCTCGCTCGTTCGATCGTAGACCTCATCTTACACTTACCATCAGGTGTGATCGAGGTCAAGAGGGGGCTCATTCGTAATAAAAAAAAATCCGCTCAAATACACCATAACGCAAACTGATAGAACTATGGTGAACAGTGATCCAGTGCTTGAGATATTCCTGTGATAGAAATCAGTGCTTCGAAGCAGGAACGCCGTGACGCCGCCAAGTTCTTTACATACCAGTTCTCATTATCTTTTAATCTTTTAAAAGAATTCGTGAAGAGAGCACGCGGCATATAATAACAGCCGCAAGGGTGTGTCTCCAGTTAGGCGCTGGGCGGGGCAACAACTACACATGCAGTTTAATAAAATCAATAGATACGCACTCGCACACACACCCGCATTTCTTAAATCAGAACGTACTATACAATCAATAATAAACCTTATTCCGTCAAACACAGCGTGTATTTACCATGTACCGTAGAACTAACCCACACAAAAACATCGGTCGCTATCGTTGTGCTGTGCAAAAGCAATTTATTTTACATATACGCTAGTGATTGACTAAATCGGAAAGTTATCGATTCTTCCATTTATTATTGTACAATTTTTTTTGGGCACCTGAAAATGAACCAAATAAAAAATGGCATGTCCAGAAAATATTACAATAACAATAAACATATTATTAAGAACATAACATTACATAATTATGATTAAGTACTACCTACTAAGTATTAAGGGCTACCCTGGCGCTTTCGACTTAAATCTTAATATTTAATTATCATAGTGATAGGTCAAATAGAAGTCGATGTTAACTTACATTACGCTCTTGATCGGAACATACCAGCCGTATAGGTTGTATAGAATCCTGAAAAGTTGAATGACTTATTTTATGAATACCCTAAATCATGAGAATAGCTTCCAGTAATAAAATAAAATTTAAGACACTTCTGCAAAAATGAGTTGTGCTCTTAATTTTGGAATTGTCCATTCAAAAAGCCTGCGACTTTTCTTTAGAGGTTAGAACATTTCTGCGCTGAAGTGAACCGAGCATATGGTGTGGCATGCCTGTGGCATCAATCCATTCCTTTTTTATGTTACCATCTTTTGGGAAGCTGAAATGTACGAAAAGCACTTATTTATCATTTACATACATCCTAAGCTACTTTTAAACGTCACCATATAATAAGCATCGCAATGATTACGTAACACACTATAAATCAAGATCTGAATGATTTTGACGTATATTGCTAATCCATTGCTTCATATGTTCGAAATATTGGTCTGCTCAACAACGTAAATACCGCAGTGAGTGTTGTTGATTTAGCATAATGAAACCGATTCCTACTGTAAGTGTGTTACGCAACTATTACCTGCGGGGTAACCGCAGGTAATAGTTTAGTAGGTTATAATAGGTTTTTGTTATAATAAAAATCCTAGTTAGTAGAGAAATTGTTAAATATATGAAAACAAACACACATCCATGCATAACAAATAAATAGCATGAATATATTGACTTATTTTAAGCTCAATTCACAAATATATTATCTGAACCATGCCGATTATTATAACGCATTCGAAGCTTCAATGGAAGCAAAATACAAAAACCATAAAAAATAAAGAAACAGCATGAGGATAAGGCATAACATACGATAATTCTAAACCGAAAAACACCACCGATTATTAACCTAAAATTAAAGTAACTTACTTTACGAATATTGGTTACGCATTTCTCTACTACTCTGTAAAAAAATCAAAATAAGTAAAAAAACATTATTTACATCGATCTTCCAACCGGGCTAAAACGGTTGACAGATTGAAAAATAAACTATTGTAGCGACGGCGACGTCGGAACTCCTTACGCATGCTGCGGGCGTAAAATAAATTGTTTTTTTTTTTACATTTTTGTACACTTGACTTTTCAACGTATTTTTATTTCTGTCATCTCATGTAAAATAAAAGTTAAACATATTTTCTTAGAGGTTTCCGTATGTTATAAAAAACTTTTTACCAAAAAATTAAACAGACTCCCAAAAAACACTGCAAAGTGAAAAATAACTTTAATTTCGGTAGTCGGTGTCTTTAGTTTTGTATTTTCGTTTTTGGCACCGACTTCCGAAATTAAAGTTATTTTTCACTTTGCAGTGTTTTTTGGGAGTCGATTTAATTTTTTGGTAAAAAGTTTTTATTTCACTCTTTTTAGTTGGTCGATTTTTAATTTACCTAGTTACAAGAGCCTAATGTCAACTACTTATATTCATTTACAAAATATTGCTTTTCCCAATGTTCGGCTGTTATTTGTTGAGGAGTTCTCCTGGTAGTTCACCATCAGCTTCACTTCACCATATGCATTGTGAGGAACATATTGTGCTTAATAACCACATTCAAGTAATCGAAGCAAACACATGAACTACTTATTATTCCTACTTATATATTGAGTAGTTCCAGTGGCCATCGGTGGTCTTCATCATCAGGTCTACTTCAAAATGGTGCTTTTCGAATGCAACTACACAAGTTACTATAAAAATACTCAAATCACTATAGGTGTGCCTATAATATTTGAAGAGTTCCCTCGATTTCTCCAGGATTCCATCATCAGATCCTGACTTGGTGACAATGGGACCAATTTCAAAGTATACCCTTTCAAACAAAAAAAGCATTTTTCAAATCGGTTCAGCCGTCTCCGAGTAATCGGTGATCATACATAAAAAAATAATAATAACATACGCGTCGAATTGATAACCTCCTCTTTTTTATGTCGTCGGTTGGAAAACCCCTAAACTATAATAGCAATATTTCATTCGTCAATCGACATTGCTGTCGATAGCCTACGTTAGTGGATCTGCACAAGCACATCACTAATTCGTCGCAAGAAGTGGTGGCCTCACTACGCGATGAATCCGCGTAATACAGTTTCGTATGTTATGTTTACATTGCTTGTCCAGTTACTTAGTGACGAACTCAGGTAGTGGTTACGGAGCAATGTATTTATAGCAAAAGGAGTACAGTCGCTCTGATATTTGAAAACAAAAATAACATAGTAAAACCAAGAAATATTTCACGATTTATTGTTTTTTATGATTTTAAAGACAAATATTGTAAAATACTTGTACTTACATATGGTAAGTGATTCCATGATTCACATAGATTTGATTTTAGCTTCGGTTTTTACAAGATACTACAGAACAACTCGGCATTCATATATGTTATCACGATCGCCGTCGAAAGCGCACTAGTTCGCGGAGACGGCCACTTGCCTGTGACATGAGCCCTGTGGCCATGTCGCGCGGACACCGATACGCCCCCTTACCACTTCTCCTGTATTTTTGATTTCTGTGATAGTAACTCTCTTAACATACGAGTATCAAGATTCCTGAGTGGCTCGGAAATCGCGTAGATCATAGCTGTAATTTGTACAATTTTGACCGTCGTTGTGGGTAGTCAGAACTATACAGTCTGACACAAGTCAGGGCTGTGGTCAGTTAATGAATTATTGTGATATTCCTATAAATGCAGGCCCTCCATGTAAAACAGTAATACTCAACTGCATCCAGTTAGACTGGAAGCCGAACCCAATATAGTTGGGCCGAGGCTAACTAGATGATGATGAAAATATATTGAGACAACTAATACACTATGAAGAATATACACCGTGAAATTTTAATGGTTGTTTTCCCACAGCGAAATGGATTTGTCTTGGTAATACAATCGTTTTACAAACAAAATATTAGAAACAAAAATGGTGCAGTGTAGTTAATGTATTATCACCATGCGTGAGAGCTTATTTTGCTCTGAACATTTATTAATCACTTTTTCCTTTGTACCTATGTTACGTCTATTGATTCTCGCGCTTTCGAGTCTATGCATATTTTTTAAATAATTTGAAAAAATACATTGTTTTTTTTTAAGTTTAACTGTATGTTTCGATACTACTACTGATGGGTAACCGTCCTGCCGAGGGAAAACAACCATTTAAATTTCACGCTGTATATCTATTTATTTATTACATATCACAAAGAAAGATTTATGAACAATACAGCTTTATTCCTTGTTCAATGTAACTTTAGATATGTTGTATACAGGGCAATTTTGATCTACATTAAATGCACAATTTAATGTAGATCAAAATTGCCCTTTACAGCATATCATTAAAATGAACATCTTAGAAGATATCAGAGATTTAAATACTAATCACTTCACACTGAAACCACATTAGCGTAGTATAATATTATTACCGTTACATTAGTATCTACATTTCATCCATGCGAAGCCAGGGAGGGTCACTAGTATATCTATATATATGTAGTTCTTAAAAGTAATTTAGTGTATTTAAGTGTAGGATTAAATTATTATTATATTATTACTAACATAGGATAAGTGCTATTAAAGAATGAGTCATAGAAACTCGTAATAAATAAATGGAATTTAATTGAATTGCATACTACAAAGATGATAGAAAGACATTCTTGTTTGACTGTGAGGTTATCCACCTCGTCAAAACCTAATTGCAATAAAATTAATCGAACATGATAAGTGCATGTTCTAACATCGAATACCTACTTATTACATAAAAGCTTTAATACGTCTATCATCAACTGCAAATTTATTAGATAGACAACTTTCGTCTAATTCATGCTTGCTTGGATGTCGTTTTATAATCTTCGTTTATATCCGTGATACGACTCTGTTCATGTCTTGTCTCTGTGAACAAGAAGGACATTGTTATATCAAACTTTGCCTTTGACTTTCACTGGGAATTAAAATAGCTTAAGAATAAAATATAGGCTACGGATGCAGCTGAGTATTTGTGTTTTACATGGAGCGTCTGTGTATCTGACTTCTTAGTAGATGACACGATATCCCTTGGCCAGACCCACAGAATAGATGAATAAGGTTGGAATGGTAATGGGCGTGGCGAGCGCGACACATTTATGATACGAAAATCATAGCTTGACCGATTAATTCATTCACCGCGTTAAGTGAGCTTCGGATTACTTCGGAACACAAAGCTCTGCTTTAAAATGCCGTGTTGTGCAATTATAACCTGTAAAACAAAAAGTTAGACCGCAAGTATAGAGCAAGGACGTATATCTTTCCATCGGTAAGTCAAAAATTACATTTAATTATAATTTTATTTGTAAAAAACATAAAAATATTCGTATCACTATGAAATTCTTAACATTAACAACATTATTGCAACAAGTTACAAAAAATATACATAGCCCGATGTGTACTCGCTTAATCGACGCAATGACCAAGTCCGCTTACAATGTACTGCATGCGTTGCATCCTCCACACTTCAACCACTGACGTTTCGTCCTTTGCCCTGATCGGCCGTGATGCACGGCGCATGTGCAAGCTCTCGATTTAAGTGTGTGTAATTTATTTGTGTGCGTAATTCGCATACATAACGGGGCCTCTTGCTTGTAGTGGAGCTAAATAGTGGGAGACAAGCGGCGACACGCGTTCTCATATAAATCAGGAACTATTTCCTTTCTAACCTCTTTTATTTCTCTACTCTACTCTCTCTACTTCCTACCCGTAACGTCTGTAAAAGACCAACGGTTTAACGTGCTTACAGAGAAACGGAGGAATTCTCTGCCGGAATCTGTGCTTCCTGATAGCTATAACCTGGGAGTCTTTAAGTCAAGAGTGAATAGGTTGCTTCTAGGCAAGCGTGCTTCATCTTCGACCACATCATCGCTTAACATCAGGTGAGATGGTGGTCAAACGCAAGTCCATCAACTATAAAAAAACATCTTGATATGTTAATGTGTTATCCATCCAAAGTTAGACCTCGCCAAGTATTGCTTAACCTTGAAGATCGACCCGTGCGTTGTTTTTTAGCCACGAGCTAAAACTATCTTATAATTAACTTAGTTTTTAAATATTATTCTGTACTTATTACTCAACGGGGCCGACATGTTCATAGAATAAAAGTCCCTAAAATACCAGATTACAAAAAAAATATTATTCTATTTTTTAAAAAAAAAAGGAGATCAACAATGTGGTTAGAAATTCACATTACTAGCAATCTTGTTAACCTCTCCAACTAAGCTAAATATGTTTGTATCTGGAGTGGGTTCACGACAATAGTGTAATGGGTGGGGTTCGAACCCGTGACCTCTCGATCACAAGTCCGACACCTTATCCATTAGGCTATTGACGCTTTTCTTATTATAAGAGAAGTCTAGATTTTGTTTAAATAAATAATCTTTACCCAGAATTCTATTGTAACTAAAATAATAACTATTGTATTAGACTATAGCATTACATTAGTACATACAAATCGATCAATCAGAAGATCGGCACTGTCTCTTCTTAACACAGGCCGACTTTTGGCCTAGCTTGGAGTGTTCTCCTAGCTAGGCCAAAAGTCGGCCTATGTACCTCACCTGTTTTGTATTGCATTATATAATATTATAGAACCTAAAATTACAGAATTCCAACTTATAAAATCAAAACTATTACTATTAATTCAGAAATTAGAACTTCTGGATCCAGGTGGTATTGTAAGAAGTTCCTCTCTTTAGTGCTCTGACCACCAGTGCCTTAGATCCTGCACACTGGTCCCGGTGGGTTACCATTTTTATATTCTTTTTTGTATTTTACAGAATAGATCTGAATTAAAGGAGATTGCCAAGGTTTCCTTCAAGACTCCGCCAGAACCGACAAAGATGTACTATACATATATGATAAAAAAGGAAAATAATCATAGCATTTGACTGTATAATTAGTTTTTTATAGGAAGTACACCAAAAAAGTTATAGTTCTTTGAAATTGACCACATAATACTTCTAATTTTAACAATAACATGAAATAAACTATTAAATGATTGAATTCAGTTTCAACAGCCAAGGTTAGTAATACAGAAATCGGAGTTCAGTAACACAGCAATAAACAACACAAAACTCGGAAAACACATACGACACTTCGTCGCTCGTCATAAAATACGGGAGAAGTAAATCTTTTGACAATAATCAGTGACAACTACAAGATCAAGTGTTGCCAGCACTATATAACTATTCTAAACTGTATCGATAATTGAATTATTTTAAAATATATAATATATTAAAAAATGTAACTATAGATTATATTTTATTTTAAGAATTATGAGTTATGTCTTTTAGGGTTCTGTAGCCGAATGGCAAAAAACGGAACCCTTATAGTTTCGACATGTCTGTCCGTCTGTCTGTCTGTCCGTCCGTCCGTATGTCAAAGCCATTTATTCCAAAACTATTAAGACTATACATGTAAAACTTGGTAGGTAGATGTATTCTGTAAACCGCTTTTCGATTTTAAGAGAAAATTTAAAAAATATTTAAAATAAAGGGGGCTCCCCATACATGGAACTGAAACTTAAAATATTTTTTTCATGAAACCTATACATGTGTGGTATTTATAGACAGGTCCTTAAAAATGACATTAAGGTTTCTAAAATGACTTTTTCATAAAGCTAATCGTTTAAAAGATATACGCTTCCAAAGTGGTAAAATGTGTGTCCTTCCCCCTCTAACTTCTATAATAATGAAGTGAAAAATCTAAAAAAAAACATATGTTATAGATCTTAATGTAAAATTTCAAACAAAATTGGTTTGAACGAGATCGAGTCAGCAGTTTTTGAGATACAGTATATTTTCTAAAACCGCAAATATAACTTTGTAATTCATACAAATACTATGAAAAACAAAGTTATTTGGCGTAGTTGTTAAAATTGTAAATAATCTAGTTTTCAGAATTTTGTAAGGTTTTTTGTTTTTTTTTTCAAATAAATATATTAAGTATATTATATTATTATAGTTACTACGGAACCCTTCATGGGCAAGTCCGACTCGCACTTGGCCAATTTTTTAAGTAATAAATTCACTTACGTAGGTTCATAAGGATTTTAATGTAATCGATTTGCACGTGCAATTTCGTATCAATATTATTTTATTTTGATATTGGCAACATTTCTAATTGAAATTTTAGATAGAAAACGTGTTATTAAATTGAACAACTATTTAAAATGACTTTTAAATGGTGTACTTCTACAAATTTTATTTATACTGTATTATTCTTACTCTTTTATATAATGAATTATCATTAATTTAGAAAGTCTGTCGGACGCTACATGATTCGAGCCGAAACTTGGCATTCTCCTTTGTTAAATAAATAGTTGAAATCCTAGAATAACACATAGGCTACTTTTTATCCCGGAATTCCCACGGGATCGGTATTTACGCGGGAAAACCCTCTCACGCGGACGAAGTCACGGGCAGAAGCTAGTTAAAACATAAAGAAATGGATCAATATCGAATAAACAGAATTTAAATAGCAGCGTGTAAATTATTATGTCAGCAATGAATACATCGATGAGCAGCGTAGGGCTCACCTCACAAGTAAATTTATCTATAATTAAATTAGTTCCATTTGGTTTTAACTACGTAATCTAGGAGGTACCTTAATATGACATGGCGATCTGTTCCACTCCCTTGTCTATAAATATTTATGACTAGATTTGTCTGTGACTTCGCTCGCTTGTATAGTTCTGCATCAGGTGTTCCAATTTCCAAAATTTATAAACAATTATCTATATAATAAAATTGAATGGCTAAATGTGTTGCTAAGCGCAAAACACGAAAACGGCTTGACCGATTTGGCTGATTCTTTTTTTGTTTTATGTGGTTACGTCAGGAGGTTCTTATGAAAAAAAAGTAGGAAAGGTCTCAAAGGCCTACCTTAGGCCTACCAAACCCTTACCCTACCTCTACCCTACCCTACCCCTAGGTAGGGTAGGGTAGAGGTAGGGTAGGGGTAGGGGTAGGGTACGGTACAGTAGGGTAGGGTATCGGTAGGATAGGGGTAGTGGTATCGGTAGGGTAGGGGTAGGATACCACGCGAACGAAGTCGTGGCGGGTCAGCTAGTAGCTTATAGTTATGTTGCCTAGACTTAATAACCATGTAACAAAAAAGTTTAATTAGATTAGCATAAACAATTAAACAAAAAGCTTTTTTTATTCTTGCTCTATCACTGTTCCTTAACCCCCCTAAAATATTGTTTACATGTTTTGTGTACCTGTCTTGTTTCTATATTTTATTTATAGTCTGTTTGTTGTTCCTTTTCAATAAAAATAAAATTTCCATAATAATATATTATTAAAATATGTGATTCTTGGTAGGCGACAACGAAGTGACCAAATGAAAAAATATTTTTTCCCAGCTGGAACTTTAGAAACAAATGCGTAAGATCTTCAACATAAGCAATTATACCTATTACACGCAATAAAACTAAAATTCCTACTGAAGAAGCACTAAAACAATACCTCAGATCTTAATATAGGCAATTAAGTTTTATAGTCAAAGAATTACTTAGTCGAGGTGAATGTTCAAAAGATGCAGCCCGAAATACAGGTATTGGTAAAGATTACAAAATTTATGACCACTTAAAATGTCTAATGATAGCGAAATGGTGAACTAACCTGTTGAACTTAGGCACTTGGAATAGTGTTTGCCTAAGGCTTTACTCTAGGCTAAGTTATGACTTTTAGCGCGGTTAAGTGCTTGGCTTGGGAACTGAGGCTACCGAAGTGTGTCAGCAAAATTGACGGGGCCCAAAAAGGGACCGTTGCCTGCCGGGGTTGCGGAATTGTTCGAAAGAGTTACCGCGGCCTCGGAACACGAAAAATCAAAAATACTAAGCCCTCTAATGTAGCTTCGTAAAAAATACCCATGTGAAACATTTTTTTTCTAATATCAACCCGGATAGTTAGTTGCTAAGAACTCGTGGCTTATTAATAACAGCCTCTGATGTCATTATTTGAGGTTAAGCAGCGCGTGCCGAGGCCAGTTTTATGATGGGTGGGTGGTTTTAGGATGGACCATCTTAACTGATAGTGTTTTCTTGGTTTCAGCTGTTATTTGGATATATTTAACATTGAATCCAGTCTTGCCAAAGGGTTATCAGGTTATCCAGCTACTTAGTTGAGGCCACATAGGCTCGATTCGTGTAAAAAAATTTTTTGCAAAAAATAGAACCGACTTCCATATCAAAACACTACAAAGCTAAAAATAACTTTAATTTCGGAAGTCGGTGTTATTGGGTTTGTATTTTCTTTTTTTTTTTTTCACACCGCCTTCCGAAATTAAAGTTATTTTTAGCTTTGTAGTGTTTTGATATGGAAATCGGTTCTATAATTTGCAAAAATTTTTTTTCACGCTTTTTAGTGGGTTGGTTTGTAATTTATCTAGTTACAAAAGCCATAATGTCAACAACTTATCACCTTTTACAAAAAATTGCTTTTCCCTGTGCATAGCCGTTAATTTTTGAGGAGTTCTCCTGGTATTTGACCATCAGCTCTACTTCACCATATGTATTGTGACGAGCATAGTGTTTAACATCCGTACTCAAGTAATCGAATCGCAATCCACGAAATACTTATTATTGAGGAGTTTCAGTGGCCATCTGTGGTCTTCATCATCAGTTCAACTTCCCCAAATGGTACTTTTCGGAAGCAACTGCTCAAGGTACTATAAGAAATACCCAAAACGCTATAGGTGTGCCCATAATATTTGAAGAGTTCCCTCGATTTCTCCAGGATCTCATCATCAGATCCTGATTTCGTAACAATGGGACCAACTAGAAAGTATACCCATTCAAACGCAAAAAGAATTTTTCAAATCGGTCCAGCCGTCTCCGAGTTATGAGCTGTAACAAACATAAAAAAAAAAAAGTTCAAGACGAATTGTAAACCTCCTTTTTTTGAAGTCGGTTAAAAATACCGGCTCTCAGATGAACTTAGTTACATAGGTATAAGTTTTTAGACTAACTTGGTCACTAACAGTATCATTTGAACATAAAACGGGATATGTACCATGTGTATTTATTATTTTGAGTTTCTGATATTTCGGCACTGTTGCAAGCGCCATGATCACTGATGAACTGAAGTAATTGCGAGTGGAAGTTTATGAGCAGACAAGTTGGTCTACCCTCTTTCTCGTTCGTTTTCTGTTAGCGACACCGATACCACTGTCACATGTATCACTAAACACTCGATTCTGTTCCCGACACACAAAACTCATCTTGTCGACTCGCGAACTTTCTACGGAACTTTTTCGGTTTTTACACATTTGAACAATAAATACACACGCTAAATATCCCGTTTTAAGTTCTAATGAACCTAGTTACACTTTAAGCCAGTTAAAATATAGTTAGAAAAAGGCTAGGCAGCTATCAACCGTGATAGCTCAAGCTATCGTGATATCATATTCTGTGATTAGTTGGTCACTTATCATGACCTTCGTCGACGAAATTGAAATATTTGTATTTTTTTATAAATTTAAATTTATGACTGTATTTATTTATGATTACCTAAAGGTCGATCCCCCCAACCAAGAACTCGGTAATGTGCTATTATGGGCTTTATGTTGTCATGTCAAATTTGGCATCTATGACCGGAATACACCTTAGCAATTTTTTTTTAGATTTTTCCTAGTGATATTTGCAAAGATATCATGACACACATCATATTATTTTTGCTTTCTAGGTATTTTTATTTTCTTAAATAACTAGGTTTTATATATATTTTAGGTATAAAGGACTTTCATATCAATGATAAAGTGAAGATATCGCAAAAAAAATTGCTTCCATTTAATACATCAATGACTTCAATAATCCCAGTAGTTAAAACATATTTGATAAAATCACTAAATCTTTTCTCCTGGAAAATTTTGATTTTTTTATTACCGAGTTATTGCTCAGGAGGATTGATGTTTTTATTTTGGTGTCTGCATGAAGAAAGAAAGTATCAGTTTGTCAGCTACACAATATTCAAAAATACAATTAATAAAAAAAGAGAAAAACAAAAAAGACGTCATGATTGAGACATTACTTGATTTTTGTATGTACGACATTAGTCTGTGGATATAACATTTTTTCTTTATTTTGTGATTTTTTACATAAACAAAGGTATAGACGTAATGAAGACTTACTGAGCATTTTTAATGACAGATTTTTATATTTTCTGGATTACATTCAGCTTCTTTAGGACCAGTACAGCAAAAAATTAATCATATAACTCTGAATAGAACAAAACTTACAAACCAACAAACAACACGCTCTTTAAATTTCTGTTATAATTAATTGAGATAGAGTTCTAGCTTCTCACTTAATGGCTACATACGTGGCAATTATTTAATTTAAATTTCAAACAGTACTTTATTATTGTGATGCGAGCATACTCGTAAACCCACATGATGGATTGATGTGTACAATTTAAATGCTAAATTGGTATACTGGTTTGAAGATAGGTGGCCTTAATTGATTATTAGCCTATATCGTTCTATCGTTTTTACGTTATACAAAATATGACGTAAGTAAAGTTACTTTGAAAACCTTTTTAACAGAAAAATTAAACCGACTCCCAAAAAACACTGCAAAGTGAGAAATAACTTTAATTTCGGTAGTCGGTGTCTTTAGTTTTGTATTTTCGTTTTTGGCACCGACTTCCGAAATTAAAGTTATTTTTCACTTAGTAGTGTTTTTTAGACGTCGCGTCGGTTTAATTTTTTGATAAAAAGTTTTTATTTCACTCTTTTTAGTTGGACGATTTATAAATTACCTAGTCACAAAAGCCTAAATCTCAACTACTATAACCTCTTACAAAATATTGCTTTTCCCAATGCTGGGCCTTTAATAATTGTTGAGGAGTTCTCCTGGTACTTCACCATCAGCTTCACTTCACCATATGCATTGTGACAAGCATATTGTGCGTAACCACATTCAAGTAATCGAAGCGGAACACATGAAGTACTTATTATTCCTACTTATATATTGAGTACTTCCAGTGGCCATCTGTGGTCTTCATCATCGGGTCCACTTCACAAATGGTGCTTTTCGAATGCAACTACACAAGTTATTATGAAAAATACTCAAATCACTATAGGAGTGCCTATAATATTTCAAGAGTTCCCCCAATTTCTCCAGGATCCCATCATCAGATCCTGGCTTGGTAACAATGGGACCAATTTCGAAGTATACGCTATCAAACAAAAAAAGAATTTTCCAAATCGGTTCAGCCGTTTTCGAGTAATCGGTGATCATACATAAAAAAATAAAAAAAGTACGCGTCGACTTGATAACCTCCTCCATTTTTTGTCGTCGGTTGAAAAGGCGCGCTTCCGTGCAAATGTGTAGGCGTATACCTCCTACACAGGTTAACGCGGATTTTTAAGCCGCCCCCTTTCTCATTACTCTGCTTACAAACTTACCAAATCTTACTTCTCATCTTACTAAATATTATAAATGCGAAGAGGATGGATGTATAGATGAATGGTTGTTTTTTAATCTGTCATGCAAAAACTACTGAACGGATCTAAATGCAATTTGACAAAAAGATAGATGACATCCTGAAATAACACAAAGAGTTATTTTTATCCCGGAATTCCCACAGGAGTGGGATTTACGCGGGAAAACCATCCCACGCGAACGAAGTCGCAGGCAGAAGCTAGTGCTATTATAAATCGCTATTTAAACTCATACAAACTGTTCATTATACTTAAAAAAATTGGCCAAGTGCGAGTCAGACTCGCCCAGAAGGATTCCGTAGTAACTATGCCAAACAACTTTGTTTTTCATAGTGTTTGTATGAATTACAAAATTATATTTGCGGTTTTAGAAAATATGCTGTATCTCAAAAACTTCTGACCCGATCTTGTTCAAACTAATTTGGTTGAAAGTTTACATTAAGATCTACAGCATATATTTGTTTTAAAATTTTCACTCCATTATTATAGTATGTAGTTAGAGCGTCGTTTGGCAGCGTATATCTTTTAAACGATTAACTTTACGAAAAAGTAGTTTTAGGAACCTCAATGTCATTTTTAAAGACCTGTTTATAAATATAGTTTCTTAAAAAAGTCAGTTCCATGTAAGGGGAGCCCCCCTTTATTTTAAATATTGTTTTCTTAAAATCGGAAAGCGGTTCACAGGATACATCTACCTACCAAGTTTCACATGTATAGTCCTAATATTTTCGGAATAAAATGGCTGTGACATACGGACGGACGTACGGACAGACAGACAGACAGACATGACGAAACTATAAGGGTTCCGTTTTTTGCCATTCGGCTACGGAACTCTAAAAAAGAAACCAACTACCAAATCAATAACCTTGAGGTCTGTGGAGGACTCGTACTGACAACAAACCACCTCGATGTTCCCCAGTTCGCTTGCGTCCGGAGTTGCGGGAGCGGTAGTGACTTCCGCTGCCCCGGACTAGCATCGTCGATGTGCCGGTAGCAGACCTTGTCGAGAAGGTAGGGAGTGCCTCTCAGCTCTCTATACATTTAATAGAGGCGCGCATGGAACTCTACGCACCGCCATCATGAAACGTGACTGCTAAGGGCGACGAATATCTCGGAACCCAGTTTAAGGAAACACCAATAACCTACACTAACTGAATAGTAATTAGCATTTGGACCACTGGCCTGACATTTTGGTGTACAATAGGAAGATTTATTATACTATTTATTAGTCGCGCGAGGCTTCGATCCTTTTGCAGTCGGGTAAAAAGTAGCCGTTTAAATAATCGAAAAATCTTTTCTGCTGCATATATTATATTACCATAGATATTATTTTTCTCTAATGTAATTGGTTCTTTATTTACTTTACACATACCTATTTTTTATTTGACAGGCCCGTTGGTACAGTGGTCAGTGGTCCTGACTGCTATGCGCAAGGACGTGGGTTCGATTCCCACCTAGGACAAATGTTTGTGTGATGAGCACGGTCATTTGTTCTTTGTCTGGGTGTAATTTATCTATAATATGTATGTATTTAGAAATATATATGTATGTTTATCAGTTGTCTAGTATCCATATCACAAGCTCTGCTTAGTTTGGGACTAGATGGCGTTGTGTGAAAAAGTTGTGGAATATTATTATTTTCACTTGCTGTAAATTTAAATGGTTCATGCCATTTAAATTATTAATAAATTCATACATAAATGGTTCATTTAAATGGTCTGACCCATTTTAGTGTATACATATTAAGTTAAATTTACGATAATTTTGTTATTTATTTTAAAATGAATAACTTCATAAGAAATGTTTTTATTTTATGAGTGACGTGTACTTCTTTAAGTATCAAATCCGCAATGATCTTACTTGAACGAGTACGTTTTATGAATGAATAATATTATGTTAAGTGGAAAAGTCGTTGGAGTACCTACCTACCTATTAGTAATCAGAATATTGTTTATTTCATTTTGATCATAATTGCTTATTAGATAATGCAACTGGTAGAAGACACTAGCTCCTGTAACACAGGTAATATACCTAGCTCAGGAGTCAGGGATTCACCATAATTGTAAAATACTTTTGATGCTAATAAATATATTATATATTATATTATATTTATTTGTAAAACATAGGTAGCATAAAGGTATATATAAATATTTTAGCACTACGTTTTGCTGTGAAAGCGTACAAATTTAGTATGGAATGTAATTCCAAATATGTACTTAAAAATCTAAACAAAAAAAAAACTAACAAAAAGAAAAAAAAATACTTACAAAATATAACAACATACTATTTTAAGCTAGATTAAAAATCAACAACAGAAAAAAAAACAAAGAGAGGCAATTTACTTGAAAAATTACAAGTAAAAATTATAATTCAATAAATAAATAATACCTCTGCCTTACACTTCAGGGAATCATCGTTTGCTTAGCCCTATCTCAACTACATAATATGTATATTGGGTTCGGTTTCCAGTCTAACCGAATGCGTCTGAGTACTATTGTTTTACATGCAGCGTCTGCCTATCTGACCTCCACAGCACAGTAACTGGGTAACACGATACCCTTTGACTAGACCAGTGTCCGATTTTCTGGCTTCTGACTAGTAGTAACGACCGTCAATAATGTTGCAAATGACAACCGGGACCAACGGCTTATAAATAATAATAATAATAATAAAATAATTTATTTTCAGACCAAAGTCCATATGGAGACACATTTATACATAAACAAAAAATAAACACACAAATTTAAAATAAATATATAATACAATAATAACAAGAAAAGTTAGAAGAAATATTATAAAATACACTTAAAAAAGTAATTACTTAATGTATGTGAATGACGCTCTGTGAGTCGTCATCCAGTGCCACATAATTATTGGACTATTCATCCTGTCGGCGACGACAGCTATCAGGCTGTTGGAGCTATCGCGCACTCGCCGCATCAAGGATGCTATACGCGACCGTATTAATGCAAAAAAATCAGGCACACCTGCCTTCGCAAACACCCCCGGCGCACTGCAAAAGCGCGGTAGCCCCAACATTACCCTGAAAGCATTATTGTATTGGACTCGCAGAGCATTGTAGGAGCGTTTAGTGTAATTGACCCATAGGGCGCACGTGTACAGAGACTGACAGTACGCTCTAAACAATGTGATCTTTACGTCATCAGTACATCGTGCAAACCTACGAGCCAGCATGTTACACCTCACGGCCAATGCTCTGCGCTCCCGTTCTACATCCAAATCGTCGGATAGGGGTATCTTACCGACAACTTCCAAACTCCGGTCTACTACCGAAAATATTCTTCTTATAGAAAAACCCAATTACACTTTTTGTCCGACCTGGAAATCGAACCTGAGACCTCATGTTCACTTGCGACCACTTGACATCAACGAGTAAATCCAAAAAAGAAAAAAAAAATAAGCCTTTATTTTCTGAGATTTTACAATTATCATACTAACACTTTATACCTATTAATTTCATACACTTGCTCTTATAATAATTATCTAGTTAATCTGAATTTCTCTTCCTCTTCGCAGTTTATCTTTCGACAAAGGCCTCCTCCAAGGCTTTCCACTTGTCCCTGTCTTTAGCTACCCGTATCCACTCGGGACCTGCTACCTTCTTCAAATCGTCCTCCCATCGCTTGAACTGTCTAACTCTGTTTCTTTTGTTCTCTCTAGGTTCCGTAATTATTTTTGTCCACTTTTCTTTCTTAGCTCTCAACATAATGTCGTGTCCAACGCCCTTTTAACTGACTCCATACTTTTTCTACTTTTTTGAACTTTGTTTTTTTCTTTAATCTTCTGTAATCGTTCTTCGTCTCTTTTTCTCATGCCCAACACGCTTCTCTCTATTCCATTCTGACACACCTTAATTTTGTGATGTTGCTGTTCTATTAGCGCCTATGTTTGGCATCCGTATATTAAGCAAGGCAAAATGCATACATCAAAACCTACCCATCTAGTAATAAATAAATAAATAATACCTCTGCTTTACAGTTCAGGGAATACCAGCGAAATAATATGAAGCTCTTGATATTATTACGGTTAAAGCTGTTAATACAGACTATTAATTGTAAGTGGACGACCTTTGACTATCACTTCGCCTTTAGTAGTATTTTAGCAATCGATTCAGGTATGTATGTGCCTTCGCTAAGTCTAGACTTATAAATAGACTTTTTAATTAACGCATCGAGTTGATGTGCGTTCGCTATGTATAATTTATGTACTACGGAGAAGCTATAAAATATTAATTCGTTTTAGACTACTTAAATATTTGGCAAGACCTCAATTATTTACTGGTAGGTAGGACGGCACACGATGATGCACTGTACAAGTAAGGATATTACTCGGAAATCTGCTGAATGAAGAAACTGTAGTAATTTATAACTAGCGTTGGAATCTAATATAATATTTGTTGAATTCAACTTATAGATAGGTACATATTTGTTTATGTCGAGAGTATGCATGTATTTGGAATAGTTTCATGGTGCAAACAGCACAGGAATGGAGCTCTCTTCCGGAGTATGTGTTGGATAATAGCTACAACTTGGGGACATTAAGGCAAAACCAGAGTAAACAGGTAATTTCTGTAATATTTCCTAATGGGGCACACTTAGCTCAACAGGTACCTATACTATAATATATTGCTGGAAATAAATAAACTATGTATCACTTTTGATAGTGGTATCGAGAAGATGCAATAACTTGTGATAAAGTACTACTAGTCGTTGTCTACAGTGCATGCAGAACTGTCAGTTAGTGCAAAAAGTGCATCTTACAACGTTTTGGATGTCTGTCATCATTGGAAGATTAACAAAGTTAAGATTGAAAAGTATCGAAGAGAGACAGAGCAGAACTTCTGAAAGCAATTAATGAGGATAATTTAATTAGAGAGATACGTTTTGGAACGAAGTTTCTTATCGCGCGTTGCGAAAGGGGGCTAGATGGAAAAAATTAAAACGAAAAGTTGTAACACTTTTTGCTATAGTAAGCTATTGTAAGCCGTGCGGCGTGCGCATGTTTCTCTGTCTGTCTCCCTCTCTCTCTTATAGAAAGCAAGCCAGATATTTTCGTTTCGTCTTTCATCCATTTTTTTTTCTTTCTTTCTTTTATTAATAATAAACAAAAGTATTACATAACTTAAAAAAAAAAAGAACACATTTCCTTCACTAATTAATAAAAAGGAACTTCGTTCCATCCGGGTGTCCCTTGACACCTCTCAAGATTTTTTGTGTTAAATTTTTATTTTTATTGTGTGGTTTTCTTGCAAATGTTCTATAGATAAACGAAATGCCATGAGTTACGGGAATGTTGTAACTAGAAACCGCGGCCCCAAAACTCAAGGGTAATTAAAAAAACAGAGTGGGGTTTGAGTCACTAGATGTTTGACACTCCCACTCCGCCCAGTGTAGTGGAGTAATTAATTAGATGTTTATGTCCCCGAAAAAAAAGTTAAGTTAACTTGTTCTTGTATTTGTTGAGTACTTTTATGGAAACATGAAATCACATCATTATTTTATTATCCCTGAGTAAGTTTATCCTGATCGTTGGACGTATATATTAGCAGATCATATATATTACTAGTACTCTCGCGGGGCTTCGCTCCCGTGGATTCTATCACGATAAAAACATAACTCTCCTTTTTTGCAGTCGGGTAAAAAGTAGCCTATAACCTTCCTCAAGCTTCAAGCTACTTCCATACCAAATTTCATCCAAATCCACCCAGTACTTTCGAAGATTAGCGCGTTCAAGCAAACTAACAAACTTTTCCGCTTTATAATATTATATTATTATTATCGCCATCCCATCTTTCCAGTTCATCATGTTGTGCAGGCGCTACCGCTGCGGCTGCGGAAAACCTCAAGCGGCGTAAATATAGTCATCTCGGTGATAACTATATTTTCGAGCCTTTTGGGGTCGAAACTCTCGGACCATGGGGCCCGTGTGCTTACAGCCTTTTTAAAGACATATCGAAAAGGCTCTTTGATGCTTCCCGCGACCCAAGGGCTGGCTATTTCTTTGGTCAACGGCTAAGCATTGCCATAAAACAAGGCAATGCCGCCAGTATCTCGGGTACGTTGCCAGCCGACAGCGTTGAGAATCAATTTTTTTTATCAATTCTAGTTTGTATTTTAAGTATTTTAGTACATAATTATGTATATTTGTTTGGAAATAAAGTATATTATTATAGTGTAAGTATATATTTGTAGTATCAGTCTTCTTCGTTATGAAACGTTTTAAACGTATCAGTTACTTAACGCAGGTGTTGAAAACGGGTCGATTTGCTGCCTTAGGGTTATGCACCAGTGACCTGTTACTCATGTACCATAGCTTCTGTAACATAAATTACTAATGGCTATAGTGAACTAGGATTTATATAAGATATAGTAGATATATATATATAAGTCAAGATAAGATTCAAGTAGACAGAGAAAATTCATTGACACGTTTTTTATATAAAAATGTCCCAATGAATTTTCTCCACTGTAACTTATAAAATTTTAGGATTGCGAAATTATTGTATGTCATCTGTTTTTAAATAATTCCTATATAGTGTCTTTTATTCCTTTTGTTTCAATTATTGAAGCACACATAATCGGGGTAAGGTCTGTTGTATAGATAATCCTTACTTAATATTATAAATGCGAAAGTAACTCTGTCTGTCCGTGTGTTACGCAATCACGCCTAAACTACTGAACCGATTTAAATGAAATTTGGTACGGACATAGTCTAGAGCCTAAAAAACGACATGGGCTGCGTTTTATTGCGACAAAAGGGCTGTAAGGGGTTGAAATAGGGGATGAAAGTTTGTATGTTTTAATTGTATATGATAATAATAATTGAATTGCATGTAGTAATAATAATTTAATGAGATAAATATAAATAATTTGCACGCAGGCAGAATACAGTGACTTTTAGGATATAAGATCTTTCCTTATAAACAATGTATTTCTTGCAAATAAACATTTTGATTTGATTTGATTTGGAAATTTCGTCATTTTTAAAGCTAGAAGCTTGAAACGTTTTTTTTATTTTTGAATTAGATATAAATAAATACTACAATCAAAGCTTGTAAAAATTTTACCCAAAAAGGGGTAAAAAACGTGAACGAAGTCGCGGACAGAAGCTAGTAATGTATAAGGTTATGGATTTTAAGTTTATTTATGCAACCATTTTTAAGAAGTTACTTGGCTTTGGTAAAGATGTCCACTGCTCTATTCACTATTCTTTAATTTGCGTAATTTTTCGGAAATTAGGTCTTTTTAACCAACTTAAAAAAAAGGAGGTTTACAATTCGTCTTGAACTTTTTTTTTATGTATGTTACCTCATAACTCGGAGTTGGCTGGACCGATTTGGAAATTTTTTTTTTGTGTTCCTTTGTCGTCACGTTTGGATCTGATGATGGGATCATGGAGAAATCGAGGGAACTCTTCAAATATTATAGGCACACCTGTAGCGTTTTGGGTATTTCTTATAGTACCTTGTGCAGTTGCTCTTGAAAAGCACCATTTGTGGAAGTGGAACTGATGATGAAGACCCCAGATGGCCACCGAAACCACTCAATATTAAGTATTTCGTTGATTGCGATTAGATTACTTGAATATGGATGTTGATCACTTTATGCTCGTCACAATGCATATGGTGAAGTAGAGCTGATGGTGATGTACCAGGAGAACTCCTCAAAAATTAACAGCTCTGCACCGGGAAAAGCAATATTTTGTAAAAGGTGATAAGTAGTTGACATTTTGGCTTTAGTAACTAGATAAATTACAAACCGACCCACTAGAAAGCGTGAAAAAAAACTTTTGAGCAAAAAATAGAACCGACTTCCATATAAAACACTACAAAGGCAAAAATAACTTTAATTTCGGAAGGCGGTGTCTTTAGTTTTGTATATATTTTCGTTTTTGACACCGCCTTCCGAAATTAAAGCTTTTATATTAAATCAATTGCTTTTTTTAAATCTACAATATGAATCAAATGCAGGCAAATTATTTCCCACTTCAATAATTTACATAATCATTACAGGTATTTTTAATGGAAGTACCTAATGAATAAAAGGAAATTATTTCCTACTGAAAAATCCCTCTTCTTTACCAATTATAGAAAAAATAGTTAAAGAAAAAAAACGTATCAACTTACCTTGAAAACATTCTCAGTATACCTACGTATAAAAACGCAGTAAAAAATGTGTCTGTATATTGAATACTAGCTGTGCCCCGCAGTTTTACCCGCGTATACTCTTACTACTACTAAAAATACGAATATTTCTGAGTATGGATGAATAGATCGCAACTAAGGCTGCCATCCGTCCGGGTTTTCCCGGATTTGTCCTAGTTTGGAGAGCATCCGGGGGGATTTTCCCAATAAGCATCCAGGTAAAACCCGGACACGCATTGGTCTTACAGGTACCAAAAAGTACGATCTCTATTATTATTTTCCTATGGTATTTCATCTCATTGTTTATGTTACGTTGATTAAATGAAAAGGAAGAGACTATTATTAAAACAGTTCTAAAGCTCTACAATGTTATCAATTTATCAGTAAATAAAAACCATAATTAAACATCGTTGTTTTAGTTTCAAGTTCAAAAATATATTTTTCTACGGTGTCCGGGGAAAAACTGTGATTTTACCCAAATATCCGGGGTTTATAACTCTTTGTTTGGGGCCGGCAAATTTGGTGATGGCAGCCCTAATCGCAACTAATTATAGAATTACTTTTATAATATCCTTTTTTAGGATAACTAAGAGTATTTGGCGAATTGCTAGCTTATAGCCTTCCTCATGAACCTGCCGATCATAATCAGAAATAATTTTTCAAATCCATCCGATAGTTTCGAAGATTAGCCCGTTTAAACGAACAAACCAACAAACTTTTAAAAATATTAGTATAGATATTGTCAAAAAATATTGAGTGACGTTAAGATAAAGTAATCGAGCAAGAATAAAAATATGTCTGTCTGTTTGTCTGTTTGTAGGTACACGTTAAGCTCAGGAACTACTAGACGGATTTGAATGAAACTGTTTTGTTATATTTTTTTATAATAAGTTTGGTCAACATATAGGCATAACACCTGATTTAGAACTTAACACGTAAGTGAAGTCGCAGGCAAAAGTTAGTTTATCTTATAAAATGTATTATCTGATGGTGAGAGTTTTGTGATTTACAGTGAGTTTCAACTAATAACAGGAATGACTGAGCGCCATATTGTGACGTCACAGCTGTCAAATCGAAGAAATTAGGTAGGGTGAGCAAAACTAGAATTCATTAAAATACAATGAAGAGAAAATAATTAGTCAGACTTCAAGTCTTCAATTCCTTAAATTTTTCTTTTATAATTTTGGCGTGGCTTCTGGGCTATTGCTAACATTGAATATATGATCGAGAAAAGTATGGTTATATAAAAACGAATTATGACTAAGTTATTAAATATTTTTTTTATTTAAATTTAGTTTTATTTAAATTAAACATAAAACTTGTTTAAATAAAGTAAAATAAACAAAATAAGATTTATTTGCAGATAGGATTTCTTTGCTAACCGTACTTTTCAAGTGACATTTGACAGATAGAGGTCATTAACGTTCCTATTAGTATTTGAAAAAACCGTATGTCATTGGTAGGTTTCACCCAAAATAAAAAAGGTAAAGTAAAAGTGACGTAAAGTACTTTAAGCCGCGTAATGTCCTTTGTGCGTCCATATCACCTTCACTCCTAGATCGTAACAGTAAATGTCAAAGAGCCATCATTGTCCTATGCATACCATATTACCATATTAGAGCTAGGTTTATCGCAGCAAAACACTTCTTCAGATAATCACTTATATGGCGAGTAGTCTACATTTGTTATGGACATGTACTAGACAGATAATCTCAGCTTGCGTAGTCTGTACGTAGCCTCGTTGTGTCGAAAGAGGTTAGATTATAAGTTTGTACAGTAACATGTTATTTACACTCATTCTGTCAAGGCTGAATGTATACATTCCACTGAAATTGGGATGACACGATAACAAGCGTATAAGTACAAATTCAAGGTTAAGCGACGTTTGGCAATAGCGGGCCAATGGGATGGGTGACCAATAATTACATAGCAAGATTCCTTCTTGCCCACTAAGCTGTTATTCTCGGCTATATTTGAACATATTTGATAATTAAATCCGCCTTTGTACCATTTGTGTTCCATAAAGTGTTAATAAAAAATCATTATGACGAGATAAATGGTGAAAATTGGACATCAGTTCTTGCATGGAGGCCCTGGGAGTCGGGGATCGCGTGCAGATCTCCGGCCACCGTAGGCGCGGGCTTGCGGACGGCGAGCAGGAGTAGCTCACTGCCCGGTAAGTACCAGGCAGAGGTCAGCGGCGCGTTGTGTTCCACGCGAGCCTCAAAGAGATGTCAGCAATAGTGACGGGGTCCTATAAGGCCATTGCCTGCAGGATTGCGAGAATGTTCTAACGAGATACCGCGGCCCCGGAACTTAAGGGCACCTGAAGGAACAGGGTGGGTTGTTAGTCAGTAGAATTCTGACACTCCCTTCAGCTCCACCCAGAGCGGGAGAAGTCATTCGATGATTTTCTCACCCAGAGAAAAAAAAAGCCTCTGCATGGAGTAGCGGGTAAAACAATTACTGAGTCGTGGAAATTTATAAAGCAATCGGTCTAAGTCGAATGTGCTCATTCGTATCTGGTTAGACTAAAAGCCGACGACGACATTGGGTAGGACACATCGATAAGAGCTCATCGGTAAGTAAGTAATAGACAGCTACTGCTGCATTCTCAAATTTCCCACATTTCATTCGGACTACAAGACAAACGGCGATGCGCCATCGTTACATGGTGGACATCCCAAACATACGCACAAAATGTTTTGGGAATACTTTCATTGTGCGTACGGCTAAGGAGTGGAATTCTGCCAGAATCTGTGTTTTACGCTATAACCTTTAAGTCAAGAGTGAATAGGTTACTTCTAGGCAAGCGTGCTTCATCTTCGACCACATCATCGCTTACCATCAGGTGAGATTATGGTCAAACGCAAGCCACCAACAATAAAAAAAAAAATTAGTCACCGCGGTCAAAATCGGTAATGAGGAATATTATCTAAACGGAATGGATATAAAACTTCTGCCTAGCTAGCCTGCTGAGAAAAACAGGCTTCATGTTATGCGTATATATCAAGTGGTTTAGATCCTTACCGGATACGGATGCAGAATATTATAACTATGATAAACGAAGCTCCTGTTGTTTGACCTCCCTGCAAGCATTCTACAATCAGTAAATAATTATTAAAATCAATTATGAAGTAGAAACAGCCTACATTACTCATCAGAATGCGTATAGGATGCCTTTTAATAGCCGTCAAAACGTCATGTAGATGTTAACGTAAGAATTATAATAATTTATCGTTTTGTGTGCAAGGGACCATCTACAAATTATATCTTATGTACAATAACGTTTCAATTAATAAAGTTGCGACCACATTGGAAGAATTAAATGCAGGGGCGAAATTTTCAAGACATATATGGAACTACTTTTTTTTTAAACTGCTGACTATAATTTGTTCAAACTAATTTTAGTTCAAAGTGTTCATTGAGATCTACATCATATATTATTTTTAGATTTCACGCTTTCTTATTTTAAAATTAAGATCTATCGCATAGGCCAGTAATCGCACAGGCCAGTAATATTTCTTTATTTATTTATTACAATAAATAAATAAAAAAATATTACTGTAATCTAAGTACTAAATTTAATTAAACTATTGTACATTAATGTCAGTTTCAAAGGCGAACTACTGTCTCCTAAACTAGACTACGAGTCTGTGTTTTAGGAGCCAAAGTTCCTCCAGAAATGCTCACAATACGTCATTGAAATATGCAAGTACTTTAAGTATCATAACTACATGCATTAAAAATCATAGCATAATTTTACTAGGTACCTCTTATTACGCAATTTAGATACTAAAAATTTAGCTCATTAATATTAAACAATTATTTCATTATATGTATATCATTATTATTAACAATTCTAATCTACGTTAAAAATTCTTACTATTACAACCTGTTTCATTCAAATTAATTATTATAACAACATATTATATGAAATGAAATATAACATTGTTTAAATTATATATATGCATTAAAATTCAAAATTAAAATTACATTAATTTTGAAGTTTAATGCATATATATGTGAGAGTGTGTATACTTAAGTGAGAGGCAATTATCAATTGATATTAATGATGGCAGTAACTGTAGAAATTTATGCGAATGGACAAGTAAAGGCATTTACCATTATTATTTAATATCGTTACATATACAATTTGTTAGAATATAACAGATGTCATTATATCCCAATATGCAGATGATTTCGTTCTTCAGTAGTAATAAGCTTAGTCAAAGCGCAGTAATTACGCAAAATGCGTTGAACTCAATATATGCAGTTCTACAAGATATAGGGCTCCAGTTAACTGGTTGTTACCAGTTAACTAAAACTAAATGATTTATTTTCGATAGAGGTTACAGGCAACTAGAAATTCAGTTTCAGATTAATAACACCCTATTGAGTTCAACAGAAAATATTAAATATTTGGGTGTGTGGCTTAACAGAGGTTTGCGTTGGAAAAAACATGTCAATGAAATAGTTCAGAAAACTGAAAAAATTATGAATTTGTTCAAAATTCTATCTGGTCCACCGTGGAGCATTCATCCAAACCATTTATGTAGATTGTACATAGCACTAATTAGAAGCAGGATTGATCCTTGCAGTTTCCTGTGTCATAACAGCGATAAAATGCATGTAAGTAAGTTGCACATTGTACAAAACCAAGGTTTAATGATTATTGGCGGCTTTCTAAGAAGTACGCCAGTACATGTCATGGAATGCGAAGTGAGTGTCCCGCCACTACGTGTACGTAGATATTATCTAGCAGCAAAATATATATTAAAAGCAAAATCATGGACGATTAATGTAACCAGAGTATTAAATGAACTTAGCGCTCTTTGTACCAACAGATATTGGCGAACAAAAAAAACCCCTTTTGGTAACATATATTTATAACGATACGAAAGATGACCATATAGCAATAGCCCTCTTAAAATGTTTACTTTAGACACTTGGGTAACAACCATTCAAATAAAATGTAACAAAAACAACTATCACATTGATTCACTTAAAAATAATGTCATGGAAGAATTATCAAATAAATATAATGGGTGGCACAAAATATTTACTGATGGGTCAAAGAGTGCTAATGGCATAGGTGTAGCATTTTTTTATCCGTGTTATAGTAATAGCGGTAGCTTTAAGATTAATAATATCAATATTTGTATAATGACGGTGGAACTCACTGCAATATTAGAAGCTTTACGTTATATTAAAAAAAAAAACTTTTTAGCGAAAAATAGAATCGACTTCCATATCAAAACACTACAAAGCCAAAAATAACTTTAATTTCAAAAGGCGGTGTCAAAAACAAGAAAATACAAAACCAATAACACCGACTACCGAAATTAAAGTTATTTTTGGCTTTGCAGTCTTTTGATATGGAAGTCGGTTCTATTTTTTTGCTAAAAAGTTTTTTTTTTCACGCTTTTTTTATTCCTACTAACATAGTTTTTAAGTTTATACTAACAAGTTTTAATGGATCCTTGGTCTGAAATAAAAAGTATACATATACACTTCTGGACACATCTATTGGCCCACCTTAGAGTTTAGGTTTCGATGGCCCCTACCGAAATATGATTGCTAGATTGAACAAAAACTGTTGATGCAGTTTTAAACCTGATACATTTTACCATCTTTTTCGATCGTATAGTTTTAAATTTGAATTCAGAATACCATACGACATGGACCTACGCCTAACAAGTCGGATATGCGCCTTGTTAAAGGCAATTAATTTTTGAATAAAATACATGTTTTATCAAATAAAGGTTTAATTTAATAACGCGTGTTGCCTCCATGGGCATCTACCACAGCTCTCATACGATTAGGCATAGAGTTTATCAACCGCTCTATGAAATTTTGAGGGATCATCTCCCATTCCTCTTCTATGGCAGTTTTCAACTCCTGCATCGTCTGGGCAACTGGCTGACGAGCCCTAACACGCCTTTTTAGCTCGTCCCACATGTGCTCAATGGGGTTCATGTCTGGGCTTCTGGCTGGCCAGTCCATAACTGTGATGTTCACATCCCGAAGATATTCCCTGACGATGCCGGCCGCATGGGCTCTTGCATTATCATGCATAAAAAGGAAATTTGGGCCCACATAGTCCGCGTATGGTATCACGTGAGGTTCTAAGCACTCACGAATGTATCTTTCAGCATTTAATGTTGGCAGCCGTGGTCCTGTAACAACCTCAAGTTGAGTTTTGCCGCTCGCGGATATACCGCCCCAGACAGTCCATGAGCCACCGCCATAAGCAACCCTCTCTTCAAAGCAGCATTGTGCGAAACGCTCTCCCTTACGCCGGTAGACCTTCTTCCTTCCATCATTGCCATGTAACACAATTTTAGACTCATCAGAAAAGAGTACACGGCTCCAATCTTGCTGTGTCCAATTTAAATGACTGCGTGCGAAATGAAGGCGCGCTGTTCGGTGGGCTCGCTTTAGTTTGGGCCCATTAGCTGGCTTGTGTGGTACCATATCGCGTTCTTTTAACCTTCTCCGAACAGTTCGAGCGCTCACAGATACTCCGTGGAAGTCGCGAAGTTGGTTTTGTATCTCAATGGAGGTAAGGTGACGATTTCTCAAGCTGGTCGTCACGATGAATCGATCCTGCCTTTCAGTTGTGACCCGAGATCGTGGCCTTCCTTGGCGACGAACAAAGCCGCCAGTCTCTAGGTACCTCCGATAAACATTTCGGACCGCAGATCGACTTAAATTAAGTTGAGCACTCACGTTTCTTTGGCTGTGTCCGGCCTGAATAAGTGCCACAGCTTGGGCGGCGACTTCAGGTGAAGTATCCATAGATTATTGATAGAACCTCACCTTAATGTTAAGAATAAGTAATGTTTGTTGCAAAAGCAAAGATATCAATCACTTTTTCAAGAATTAAATCCAAGTAAACCAATAAAACCAAGTTTTCTTAGTATTCGATTGTTTGATATCAACAAACAGGCTCCAAATTGTCTTTTGTTTCTTTAAATTCTGTGTTCGAAATTCAAAAAAAGACTATTGAATGAAATTGTGAATGTGCCAGGTTCAAAACTGCATAAAAACTTTTTGCTCGACCTAATATAAAATTTTAGCTAGGACCAAACGAAACTGAAAATACAAGGTGGGCCAATAGATGTGTCCAGAAGTGTATATCAAATCGTCTCACAGCGTGCCAGACCAACAATTCTACTGTCTTGCATCCTACCTCTACCCATCATTGCACCGACCGCAGTAAACCGCAAGAATCCGCATCCCTGCTTTGTTATTACATCGCCACGAGGAGCTCCTTTACAGACGAGCGGAGCGCTGTGCATAATGTTTCTGTTAACTTCGCCTGCTTCGCCTGCTTCCATTCTAACTAGATGCAACAGAGTAAGTACTAGTGTTGAATGTCTATCTGACCACTCCAGTTACTCGATACTCTTGTCAAAACTGGATTGGATTTTCTGGCTTCTGACTAAAGTACAAAATTCTTTGGCCCGGATCAAAGGATTTTGTACTTCTTTTGACCTTTATAACTTAACACAGGCGAGGATTCATGAAAATATAATAATACAGTATGAATACAAGTTCCTAGTAGTTTATATGTATGTACCAAAATAATATTAGGACTTTTTAAGAGATTTACCCACATTTTCAAAACTAAATAAGACACATATGATTTATGGTGTAAGTTTATTAATTTTTAACATAC
Source organism: Tholera decimalis (assembly GCA_943138885.2). Taxonomy (NCBI): domain Eukaryota; kingdom Metazoa; phylum Arthropoda; class Insecta; order Lepidoptera; family Noctuidae; genus Tholera; species Tholera decimalis. The sequence continues at coordinate 37,603,090 of OW964560.2, forward strand.
ATTTTTTACACTTTATAGACTTAAATAAAAAACCCTAAACTACATATATACATCTAAAAATAAACTAAAATATGGCATCCAGAAATTCGTGCGCATCGCTGTCCACTGGTAATGTGCCCAAAAGACTGGCGGCATTGCCACGTTGTATGGCAATGCTTAACCTCTGTCCAAGGTAAAAGCCAGCCCTTGGGTCACGCGAAGTGTCAACTAGGCGTTTGGATAGATCTTTAAATAATCTGTGAGCACTCGGACCCCACGACCCCAAGGTTTCAACCCCAAACGGTTCGAAAATATAACTACCAACAAGGTTATTATATTTCCGCCGCTTGAGGTTTTCAGCAGCCGCAGCGGCAGCGCCAGCACAGCAAGACGAGCTAGGAAGATGGGATGGCGCAAGAGTATCGACACAAGTTGCGTCCCACACTAAAGGCCTACCCATCTTCCAAGGAAATAAAGACATGCCGTCCGGTCTTTTGCCATCGTCGCGTGCCAGGCCATTGGGTTCTAATACAGCTGGAACGCCGACAGTGACAAGAGCTCGTCGGATAATGTCGTTAATATTCGCGTGCCGTGCTATGCGACCCGCACTGCGGCCGCATGAAAGGCCGTGGTGACCGAGGCTGTTGACAACTTCGCCGCAATGGCAGCGATGAGCAGAACAACATGGAGCACCTAATCGAAGGGAAGCAGCGAGGCGGAATGTAGTATCATCGAACAAGGTGCCTATGTTCGATGACGGTAGTGCGTGAAGCCAGAGACCCGACTCCCATTCACCCACAGCCAGCAGGCGCGCACGCTCTGCAGCCGAAGCAGATGTGGCAATAAGGTCACTCTGAACTGCTCTACAGAGCGGCTCATCCCACCGCCTCTGAGATGATGGATTGTCGGGTGGATTTAGGTTCGGGCAAGCGAGTCTCCAGGTATCTATAGCCTCGGTGAAGTACGGCACATTGAAATCAACCAGTGATGGAGCTAGGATATTCCTGATTAATTTCTCAGTGCCGTGCACCGAGGATACAAAAGCCGGTAGACTGATACTACTAATTTTGCGGACGCCGAGACCACCCATACGAATGGGAAGAGTAGCTTGTGCCCAAGCTCGGTCGTCCATAGCCACATTTAAAATTCCTGTCAGAGTTTGACGAATAATTTGGTCCATTTTTTCCAAAAGGTGAGGATGATGCCATAGATGTGAAGAACGAAGAAAGTACATTAATTTAGGTCCAAAACAACAGTAACGAATTAAGGTGATGGCCGAATGCATATTAATTTGGTATAATCTGTCCGAGATGTCATTAAAATTTTGTATTTTTTCCTTGACAAAATCGGGAAAGGAATTCTCATAAATTGGAGACCCAAGAAGACGAAGAGAACTTTTTTCCACAATTTGGATATCTGGGGCTATTGCGTTGAATTTTGAAAGTGTCAGTTGTCTGTCAGTACTGTCGGATATGAATAGTTCACACTTCGAAAGGTTGAGGTCCAATCCTATGGAATGGAGTTGATTTATTAAAAACTGTAGATCATCTAATACTGTGTCTACATCGCCTCCCAGGGTTCCATCATCGAGATACCAAACATTGAATTTGGAATTTAGCTGTCGAATGATTGGATGAATGGCTAAACTAAAGATCGCTGGCCCGAGGGGATCACCTTGTTGGCAACCAACAGCTGATTCCAAAAGGTTTTCCTTATAAATCAATTTGGTTGGATGTCTGTAACATTGCCAAAGAAAACTAAAAATTTGTGGTACTTCTTTTTTAGTTTCTGCCAACAAAGCGTCCCTATTGACTGAATTAAAAGCATTTTTGATATCAACCTTCAAGATGACCTCTCCTTTACCTGAATTTAAATAGGTCGTCAAGGCGTGTACGGCAGCCTCACAACCCCCTTTGGAGCCGTAACCCAGTTGCAGGGGCTGAAATTTGGTCGAAATATCCTCACCATAAAATTTGGAGCAAATCTTGGCTGCCATACGACGGTAGGTAGTTCCCACGGCAATGGGGCGGATGCCGCCATCCCTCTTGCGTAGGGCACATAGATTGGCCCCGTACAAGATATCGGTGACGGCTTCGTTCACCTGGCCTGAGAGCATAAGGTTAATCAGAGCTGTTAGCTCCTTCAAAAGCAACTCACCAGACTCTCCGGCGCCTGAGCTGAGTAGGTCCTTCAGGTGCTGCGGACTCAGCCCATCGAGGCCGCCAGCAGAACCGCTTCGGAAGGAACAAACGGCTGTGATCACTTCTTGACCTGTAACGGTGAGGGTGTTTATGTCCTGATTGGGGGGGTCGGGAAAGGAAAGACCATCCGCTGGGGCAGGGTGTTTGTTCTCCAGAGCTGCGAGAGTATCTGGAGAGTACGGGGCCACCACATCACTGCTGAAAAGTATTCTGGCAGCTCCGCTAATGTCACCTTCCCCTAATTTAGATTCGACCAGGCGAGATATACTTCTTGTGGTGGAAGTAACCCTCTGTGTCGGTAATTTTGCATCCTGAATATGGGCCGAAATATTACAATTTTCTTTAATTTGTGAAGTTAAAGTTTTTTTGGTTGCCAAATTCTTCCGAACATGTAGGATCCTATACGGGAAGGTAAGCAGATGTTCCCAGGCACTTTGAGAGTTCTCGCGAGCGGCAAGGCGAACGCATCCGGCTAGGTTTTGCGCCACTACAGGTCTAGCGCCGCGAGGAATTCGCTTTAAAACCGGAACAGAGTTTTTGAATTTTGAGAGGGTTTTCCAAAACGGATCCAAATTGGAACAAGGTGATGTAGGTGTTAAAGAAATAACGGGGTCTGAAGTAGATACATAAGGTGGTTTGTGTACCTTCCCAATATGTACTTTCAGACCTCGCTTACCTTTAAAAAACCGTGCCTGGGTGCACAGAGGACACCTCTCCAGAATATTTTGTGATGTAGAAGGTTGATCGGCACTATTACACAACACATCACTGCTGCCACTCAACATTTATCAGATTATGTTTAAAGAAAAATTAAACTTAGCAACTAAAGTAGTAAATAAATTAAATAATAAAAAACCAAGGAAAAACACTGATTAATAAAAACATCAATAAATGACACCACACGTCAAAAATTTGCGCAGTCGCGGTGGTGGCTTAGGGCGCCGCGAGGCCAAAGAAGACATTTCGGCGGCGCCCTAGATCAACATTGCCGGATAGCACGCAGCTGGTTGTAGGTCTTCGGTGTCGCCTCCAGGATCCTCGTCAACCACTAGTTAGATTTATAGATCCCTCTATGTGCTGGACCAACCGGCACTAAGCCGAGTTTTTCCTTCTTACAAGTTAAGCGGAAAGTAGTTACGGACAAGCGTTTTGCGACTCTTGGTGACTTCAACAGCTTTTTTCTTAAATAAATATCTTAAAAATATATTCTTCGATTTTTGACGTTTATCTTTTTCTTGTTTACTAGGTATTTAGAATGTTTATTTCAGTAAATTTTCAGTCCCCGTTACAATATAAAATCAAACGATTTGTCTCAACAATCTATCACTTTTTATTATAGTGATTTATTATTTATTATAACAATATATGGTCATAATTACGTAACAATTATTAAATGTCAATTAAAATTAGAGAAAGAAAATTAAATAAGACACATTAAATTACTGTATATATATATATATCGAACATATATATTATATTGGCTTTATTATTTATTTTTCGCAATCATGTCTAATTTTCTACAATTTTATCGAGCACTTGGGGCCGTAACTCAGCAATAGCACGGCGAATGCTAAGATTTCCTTTCTTCACATACGTGTCGTAATTAATTACTATTTTACAGACGTTATACAATGACTTTAACTGATACAGAATATATTGGTAGGCCTTGACGTCCTTGATGCATGACCTTGATACAATATGTTCAATGTTGTTTGTTTAGTCAATGAGCTTAGCATAACGATAAACGTGACATCTACACGGATGGGTTTTATATGTACAGACGCCAGCACATCAAGCTACAACAATCTGTCAAATTTCTTTAATAGATTTTCAACTTTATTGTTAAAGAAATTAGGTCCAAGGTTGATTGGGAAAATTTGACAGTTTCGGGTAGCTTCATGTGTTGGTGTCTGTACTATGTGTACGTTTGGTGTGGCAAAAGCTGTCTTCGAAACTGTTAAAAGAAAAATATGTATGATTACATAAATACACATCACTAGGTGCTTGTGTGAGGTCGGCGGCGTGTCGTGTTTTACGCGCGCCTCGAAGATTTGTGTAATAGTGACGTGGCCCCATATTACCATAGCCTGATGGGGTTGCGGGGATGTTTTAACGAGATACCGCGGCCCCGGAACTTAAGGGCAGTTGAACGAACAAGGTGGGTGTTCCTTCCGATCCACCCAGAGCGGGAATAGTCATTCGATGTTTTTCCCACCCGGAAAAACAGGTACTTATGTGAGTCAAAATATTACATTTTTATTGAAGACCAAATTGAATATCTTTCGGTCTTACAAAATTAAACTCGGCAGTTTAAAGTTAGACTTTAAACTGACAAGTTATGATAACACCGTGAGGTACAAAACTTATGAAACAGTAAACTTACTGGAGTCTAGATTCAACCGATATATTACAAAGTTACACCGGTTAACTTAGCTCAAAGTCAAAAGACAAATACAATAAAACATTTTATTTGATTACGTTTCACGTCATCTTATATTTCGTTTCAATTTAATCAGAACTTGGTGAAACAAACATCAAATGATTGCCGAAGTGGATATAATCAATTTTACAAATAAAGAAATAAATCTTACTACTAAAGTAATTATAGGTATTATTCAGCACTGAAAAGATCTTAACATAAATTGGTTTAAAATTAATTTTCTGGAACCAATAAATCAAAATTAATTTTGTTCCAATTATTTAAAAGTCTTTGTCATTATTATAAACATAATTTATACCTTTTGTTTCTTCAACATTTCGGTCTTAAAGAAATAATCGGCTTTGTAGTCGAACCAGTCTAACACTTTTCTGTCGTACCAAACATAGGATCCTTTGAGGCTATCAGGAGCATCCATTAACATATATATAGGAGTTTCCGTAGCCTGATCGGTGTCATAGAAACCAATACCAAACGTCATATCAGTCTGGACAAAACCTGGATGCATTGAATTCACTGAGATGTTCTTGGAGTTCAGTTCCTTTTGCTGCAGCTTCGTGATGGCACTGAGGGCTACCTTTGATACCCTGTATGAATCTATTGTTCCTTCATCTGCTATGTCATCATAGTTGAACTTTTTTTCCTTTACACCGTCCAAAAACCAGTTAACGAAGTCATTAATATCATCCACCTTTAAGTCCTTCTTTGACAGCCGCTTTACCCAGTATATATTTCTGATATTTGATAAATATCCACAATCACTGGAAATATTAAGGATACGCCCATTTTCTCTCACCAGTGGGAATAACAGCTCTTGGATTATCAATATGCTAAAATAGTTGATCTCCACAGCATTTTTGCACACTTCATATGGATTATTAAAACTGTCAGAGATACCGATGGCTGCATTATTGATAAGAATGTTGATACCTCCGTGCTTCTCCTTGAGGTGGTCTCTGAACCTGAGTACACTGTCCCTATCGGTCACGTCGAGCTGGTGGTACTCGGGTCGCAGACCGAGCTCATTCAGTTTGGCGACAGCTGTCTTCCCCCGGCATCGTCTCTTGAAGTCAGGTACACGACGCCATCACTGCCGTTGCATCTCTTCAACAGCCTTTTAACTATTCCGAAGCTGATCCTCTTGTTGGAGCCGGTGGCCACAGCTACTTTCACCATGTCTATTCCGTGTTGACACACTTTGTGGAATGGCAAGAGAGATAATGTAGAAATAATCACCATTACATTTATCAATGTCGCATTACCGCACTATCTCTAAATAAACTAGCAATGAACTCCGGCTTCGTTTTGATAATTATATGTGTTACATATTTAGTTCTGTCTCTCAGAAAATTGTGTTTTGTTTTAAACTGTTAGTACGTATCAATTCAATCGACTACTATTCAACGAACTACTGAACGGATTTAGATGAAACTTTACAGTAATGTAGCTTATACATCAGAATAACACATAAGCATCTCGGACATTTATGATGATTTATTCATTATTTAACAATGTACACACATGACACTTACAGGAGAAAAATATAAATACATACTAAAGAGCACAAAGGTGCTGCTTATTTCCTAAGAAATTTCTACCAACCAGGTCTGCGACATGAGATTTTGTGAAATTTTGCCATAGTATTACGAGAAGCATCAAGTGAGTCGGAAAAATTCCTGCCCTTTGAGAGCTATCTTGGTGTACGCTTCCTGGACTGGTGGACTTACATGAAAATAATGTACTGTGGGATTATTCGTCTTAAATAGTTCTACTAAAAAGTCAGTCTATCTTGTAAGGTTCACTCACATATAACCTTTTTATTATAATCAAATTTGTTCTAAAATAACGCATTATTATATAAATATTGATAAACGCTATCACCGGTAGTGAACGGTGATAGCGTTGCATATTAGATCTAATGAGATATAATGTGATTATTTTTACAATATCTCTAAAAATGAAAATTATATATAATCTAAAGTGCCTCGCAACGAAAATTTATCGCTCTTTATGCCACTCCCCAAAGTGTGTCGACACGGAATAGACATGGTGAAAGTAGCTGTGGTCACCGGCTCCAACAAGGGGATCGGCTTCGGAATAGTTAAAGGGCTGTTGAAGAGATTCGACGGCAGTGACGGCGTCGTGTACCTGACTTCAAGAGACGATGCCAGGGGAAAGGCAGCTGTCGCCAAACTGAACGAGCTCGGTCTGCAGCCCGAGTACCATCAGCTCGACGTGACCGACAGGGACAGTGTGCTCAGGTTCAGAGACTACCTCAAGGAGAAGCACGGAGGTATCGACATTCTTATCAACAACGCAGCTGTTGGCCTCGCTGACAGTCTTTACCATTCATATGAAGTGTGCAAAAATGTTATGGAAATCAACTATTTCAGCATATTGACTATCCAAGAGCTATTATTCCCGCTGGTGAGAGAAAATGGACGTATTCTCAACATCTCCAGCAACTGTGGGCATTTGTCGAATGTAAGAAATATATACTGGGTAGAGCGGTTGTCGAAGAAGGATTTAAAGGTGGATGATATTAATGACTTCGTTAACTGGTTTTTGGATGGTGTAAAGGAAGACAACTTCCACTATGATGACATAGCAGATGAGGGAACAATAGCTTCGTACAGGGTATCGAAGGTAGCCCTCAGTGCAATCACGATGCTGCAGCAAAAGGAACTGGAATCAAAGAACATTTCAGTGAACTCTATTCATCCAGGTTTTGTCCAGACTGACATGACATTAGGGACTGGTTTCTATGATATCGACCGGGCCGCGGAAACTCCTATATATCTGGTACTGGATGCTCCTGACAGCCTCAAAGGATCCTATGTGTGGTACGACAGAAAAGTCATAGATTGGTTCGACTACAAAGCCGATTATTTCTTTAGGGCCGAAGATTTGAAGAAACATAGGCCTTAAAAATACTGACAAAGATTTTGAACAATGTAGAACTGATTAAATTTTAATTGATGGTTTGGCGAAAAATAAATTTTAAACCAATTTACTCAAAGATCTATTTATCTATCTATGTGTTTGTGAAGTGTACTACTGTTTTTTTTTAATTGTATCCACTGCTGGACTTAGACTTCCACCAACTGATATACTTAGGACTTTTTTTTTTTTTTTTTTTTAACGTGGTAAAATTATCAAATAAGTCCTCCCACTCCGGGCAGGGTGGGAGGGACTGTCAGACTTTTACTGACTAAAATCCACGGTGTTCCTTCAATAACCCTTTACATACCGGGGCCACGGTAACGGGATGAGTCCCACGACCCCGGCGGGCTTCGGCCCTCTGCAGAGGGGGCCTCGTCATGTTGCTGACGCTCTTTGAGGCGCGCGTGGAACACGACGCGCCGTCGACCCGGGCATGGTCCATGGTCGGATAGCGAGTTGCCCTTTACTCGCTGTCCGCATGCCCGCGCCTACGGTGGCCGGAGATCGTCGGCCGACGTCCGACGCCGTGGGCGTCTACCACTGCGGCTGGGCTGGAGGGAGGACGCCATCCTCTCCCTCACGCGGCCCGCCTCCTCCTTCGAAAGCATGACTGCTTCGCAGAAGGAGGCGACCGCTTCCCACTCCCTCTCGCCCCGCAGCATGGCCTCGACCAAGGCCGGGCGCGAGAGGTCTCCGCCTATCGCCGCCGTGAGGACACGTCGGTGCTCTGCCCAGGCGGGGCAGTCTTGCACCGTGTGCTCTACGGTGTCCTCAGGGCGACCCTCGCAGTGGTGACACCCAGGCGTTTCCTCCTTTCCCATCAGACACAGGTACCTCCCGAAACTTCCGTGTCCGGTGAGGACCTGCGTCATGCGGTAGGTCAGGACGCCGTGACGCCGATCTAGCCACTCCTCAAAGAGGGTTCTTACCGCCGCAATTGCGGCGTGCCCGGCCGTCGGTTGCGACAGTCGTTCCCTCCATACTGCCCTGAGATCGCGCCGGAGCTCTTCCCGCCGCGCCTCGACTTCTCGAGGCAGCGGGGATACGCCCCGGCGCTGCGCCTCCACGCGCCATTCATAGACGCGCTGGAGGGCAGTCGCCTCCAGATCCCAGGGCAGCAATCCGGCAAGGAGGTTGGCCGATTCGCCGGCGATCGTGCGGTATCCCCGGATCATTCGGATAGCCATGACCCTCTGGCATGCGACCAACTTTAGTGGCCGCGTCCGGATGCACAGGGCCCACACTGGGGACCCGTAGAGGGCCATGGACCGCACGACGCCGGCGTACAGCCTTCGGCAGGAGGCGTTTGGCCCGCTGAGATTAGGCAGGAGTCGCCTGAAGGCGGCTGCTGCCCGGTTCAGCTTTGGGGCCAAACTCAGGAAGTGCTCCCTGAAGTTCCACCGGCTGTCGAGGACGAGTCCCAGGTACTTCATCGTCCTCCCGACGCCGATGCGAACCCCCTCCACCGTTATGTGGGACTCGGACCGTGGCGCGTTCCGACCGCCATGGAAGCACATGGCCTCGGTCTTGTGCAGCGCCACGTCGAGTCCCAACTGCCGGATCCTATGAACGACTATCGCAACCGCTTGCGTCGCCAGGTCGGCCGCCGCCTGGTGCGACTCTCCCTGCGCCAGGACGAGCGTGTCGTCAGCGTAACATACTACGCTGACGCCGTCAGGGAGGTCGCCGCGCAGCACCCAGTCGTATCCGATGTTCCACAGGGGCGGCCCCAAGACCGATCCCTGTGGGACACCGCACGACATCTCTCGCCGTTTCCACTCTCCCCGGTGACCGGGGTAGATGACGGCTCTGTACGTCAGGTAGTCCTCGACTATGCGACGGAGGTAGGTCGGCACCCGGTGATACCGGAGTGCCTCCCTGATGCAACTCCAGGGCAGGGTGTTAAAGGCGTTGGTGATGTCCAAAGACACCGCCAAGACGACCCTGCCCCGGGATACCGCGTCCCCCGTCGTGAGGGCTCTCACGCGCATGATGGCATCCACCGTCGAGCGCCCCCTGCGGAAGCCAAACTGGCACTCCGCAAGATCCGGGCCCACCCGATTCAGGTGCCCGAAGAGGCGGTCTGCAATTACTCTTTCCAAGAGCTTGCCCGCCTCGTCGAGCAGCACGATGGGCCGGAATGCGGACGGAGAGTCCGCAGGGCGCCCGGCTTTCTGGATCAGGACCAGCTTTCCCGTCTTCCAGCGAAGTGGAAACTGGCCCCTCTCCAGGCATGCGCTAAAGAGCCCCCCTAGTCGAGGCCCGAGAGTCTCCGAGGCCAGGACCTAGGCTTTCCCTGGCAAGCCGTCGGGTCCTGGGGCGGTATTTTTGGCCTTGAGCCGTTGTACCGCCACTCTCAAGTCTACCTCGGTCACCTCTGGAGCGTCGTAGACGTCGTCGTCGCTGTGGTCCGCGTTTGCGCCAGCTTCAGGTTCCGTCGGAGACGGAGCCATGGGCGGGGGAGCGTGCTCCCCTCGCGATGGGAACAGGGCGCTCACCACGTCCTCCAAGAACTGAGGCTGGAGACTCTGCGTCAACGGGGGAGCCCAGGGGCGGAGCTTCTCTCGCACCCACTTGTAGGGGCGGCCCCATGGGTCCCCGTCCAGAGTCGCCAGCATCTTCTCCCGGGCCAGTTCCTTGGCCCGCCAGATCTCGTCTCGGAGGACGGCTTTCGCTGCCCTGTAGCCCTCGTACAGCTCCGCCTCTACAGTCGCCGCATCCGAAGGTCGGGTGCGGCGCCTGCGGAACCTGGTGTACCGGCGTCGCGCCGCAACGCACGCTTCGCGCAGCGCTGTTAGCTCGCTCGACCACCAGTACAGCTGACGCCGGGCGCGTCCTTGCCGGACCCGGGGCATGGCCACGTCGCAGATCTCCGACATGGCCTCCCGGAACCACTCCGCCTCGTTGTTTATGTCGGCAGGCCTGTCCGGGGGTGACCCCCAGGCCTGCACGATCGAGGCTTCCAGGAATAGCTCCCGGTCCATCTGCTTCAGCGTCCATCGCGGACCACTCAGGTCCCGTCGGACCGGCGCGTCTGGGGTCTGGGCGGAGACGTCGAACCGGATATACCGGTGGTCGGAATAGGTCTCCACCTCCTCCACAACGCGCCAGTCGGTGACGCGCGGTGACAGGCTGGGGGTGGCGAACGTAACGTCCACCACCGACTCGCCCGTAAACCGCACGCACGTGGGGACAGAACCCCGGTTCTCGATCACCAGGCCCTGCGCACGGGCCCAGTGCTCGAGCATCCTGCCCCGCCCATGGTCCATGGACCGGGAACCCCAAGCCGGACTTTTGGCGTTGAAGTCCCCGAGGACGAGGGTGGGGAGGGAACCGAGGGCAACGACGACGTCTCCCAGCTCCGTTAGGGAGTTCTGGAACTCGGCGAGAGTTCGGTTCGGGGAGAAATAAACGCCTACCACAGCGATCTCCCCGAACCGTGCTGCGACGATCCCACGCCCTCGCTTGACGCGATCGAGGGGCGGGGTACCGGCGGCGGCCGACGAAACGAGGGTCACCGAGCCGTCCAAGTCCGCCACCCAGTCATTCCTGGGCAGGACAAAATACGGCTCGGCGACCACGGCGACGTTGATCAACCACTGCGCCATGCTCTGGAGCAAAAGTTCCTGAGCAGCGGCGCAGTGGTTGATGTTCGCCTGGAGGAAGCGCAATGGGGCCATTAATCGGGATCCATTGCAGCCTCCTCCAGGGCCCCTCGCGGGGGTTCAGCCATGACTTCGGTGACGGCGGTGGCAGTAGCGACGGCGGCGGCGGCGGCGGCGGTGGCGGTGACGGCGGCGGCAGAGGGCCTACCTCTGCGCCTGGCTTTGGTGGGTGGGGCGCAGGACTTGCCCCCAGCCCGGTGATCGGCCGGCTTGCCAACCGCCTCACATGCGAAGCAGTGAGGCGGGGCGGAGCACGAGCCGGCCTTGTGACCGGGCTGACCGCAGCGGAAGCACCTATCGCTGCGGTCTACCTCCGAGGTGCACACGCATGCCGCATGGTTGCCTACTTGGCAGCGGAAGCACCTCAGGGGTCTGGGGTCCAGGACTTTCACCTGCGCAGACACCCAGCCAACCAGGAGCCTTCGGCCCTCCTGCAACTTTTTCGCCCCCGGGACGGGGCAGCTAATCGTAATGGTTTGCCCCCCCGTGAAGCCAGGACGCAGGGTGCCCGCCCTCACCTGATCGGGAGGGCACTCCCCAGTCCTGGCAACGGCGGCCACCATTTCTTCGGCCGTCACAGAGTCATCCAGACCCAATATGCGCACGTCTGCGCGCTTGGTGGGTCTGGAGACTCGGGCCTCCTCCGCGTTTAAGGACGCTCTGAGCCGTTCGGCCAGAGCGTCAGCGGTAGGGCCACTGGCCGCGCCGGGGATCTCCAGCATCCGAGCCCCCGTCGCAGTGACCCGGTGACGGAGACCGCCGACGATGCCGAGCTCTGTTATGTCGATCGCCTCCCGCGCCTTCGCCAGCACGTCGCGGTACGACACGCCCCTCTTCACCGCGTCCGGCTGCAGTGTGATCACTACAGCCGCGGTCTTGGGGGCGCGCAATCGCGCCGCGGCGTCTCGCCGCCGCCGTCGCTCTCTTCTCCGCGAGGACCTGGCTGCGCCAGCAGCCTTCCTCTTCTCCCCGGCCACTTGCCAGTCGGCGCCGGCTGGAGGAGTCTTTGGAGGAGGCTGCTGGGACGGCTGGTTCCCGGCCTGGGCCTTCTTCCCTTTGGCCGCCTGTTTCGGCCCCGCAGGTGTCGGGGTCGGAGGCGGCTTTGGTGGGCCCTGTTTTGGCTTGGCCGGGGCCGTCTTCGCCCTCGCAGGAGCCGCCGTCGCTGGGGCCGTCTGCCCAGTGGCCGTCTTCGCCTGAGGCGGCCTCGTCGCCGTCCGGGGGGGCTTGGACGCGGCCGCAGCCGCGTACGAAGGCGCCGCCAGTGGGGGTCGCAGCACGCGGCTCTCCAATAGGGAGAACCGCTGCTGGAAGGCGGCCAACTCCTGTCGCACCAGGTCGAGAACCGAGTCCTCCGCTGGTGTGGGCTGGCCTTTCTCCTTTTGGCCCCGCGGCGGCGCATTCCGCTGGCCGTCTCCCCGGATTGCGGCCAGGTCCGCCTTAAGGGCGGCGTTCTCCCTCTGGAGAGCCTCGATGGCGGCAGTCAGGCGGGTGACCTCCGGCCGCAGATCGGACATGTCGTCCCTTGCAGCCGGAGCCCCGCCGTAAGTCCGCGCGGCCGCTATGATGGAGGCCGTGGCTTCGCCGGTCGCGTCCTCCTTACTCCTGCGGTTCCGCTTCCGCGAGATGGTGCGCATGGCAGCTGCCACGGCCTCTTCTAGTTTGGCCTCGCTCGAGGCCAGACCAGTGTTGGGCTCTCCAGAGGAAGGCCCCCTCCCTGAGGTCTTGCCTCGGCCTTTACCCCGCACGCTAGTGGGGATCTTACGGGCCGAGACAAGCCCCTCCTCCGACGACGACTCATCGTCGCGGGGGCGCTTGAGGAACTCCTTCCTCCTGTCGGCACCCCCCTCGTCGCTCCTCACTGCGCTCCCAGAGATCAAGCTCTGGAAGCTCTCGGCGTCCGATGCCGAGTCGGTCTCCGACCCGAGCATCAGCGCCCCCTTCCTCCGCGGAGCGGCGCTCTGCGCTCGCTCAATGTTCGGTGCCGGTGAGGTGGACGTGCTGGACAAGTCCAGCGACTCCACCTCACGGGCACGTGAGCCTCCCTGGCTCGATGCGGCGACTGCCGGAAATTTGGGGTAAAAGCGGTTGTTGTCCCCCCCAGAGTACGGTGGGACTGACCGGACGTGTCCGGTGCGGGACTCCCCAGCTGAAGAGCAGCTGGGACCCGCCTGGGTATCTTTTACAAAAGCTTTGTTCTCCATATTATTGTACTTTTTTAGAGAGGTGAGTTCCTCTGACCCTACACCCCATTTCCCCTCCCCTGGTTCACTTCACGGTTACGTCTAAAGATTAGACGCATACCGGAAGTGAACCTTTCCTTCCCCTTGACCCGATCTCTGAGACCGGGCCCCGCGCCGTCTAGAAGCTCGAGCTAGCTGCTCGATCCTCCAGGCGGCGCGCCTTTCCCCCGGTGTGTCCCTCTTGGTCTGGTTTCTCCCTCTGGGCCCGTCCGGCATGAGTGCCTCTACCGGCATGGCCCCAGAGATCATCGAAACACGCAAGCCCCACCACGACGACAACGTGGGGACACATTTGGTGGGGGATATACTTAGGACTAGGAAGTCTTGTCAGATAGCGATGACATAAGTAACAAGATAAACAACAACAACAACAGCTGTGCCCGTGACATCATGCACGTACTTGTCAGAAACTAAAATGCGTCGCTTAAATAAGAATACAGTCAATAGTGTCAATACCAAGTAATACCTGTGCTACCTGACCGCTTTAGTACTTAAGAAGAGGGAATGCAAGGTAATGTCCACTTCCATTTAAAATAAAGAATTTGTGAATACAGTTCTTGTAGTTTTATCTATAGAAACTAAAATCATGAAGTTGACTTCATGGTTTACTACCTCTGCAAGAGATAATGTCTGGCTTTGTTAATGGTCATGGCATCGAAGAGGATTACTGAGAATTGATAACATTCTAAACAATAATAAAAAATATTGGGAATAAGCGTATCTTGGGAATGTAAACTACATCACGGCAAAGTCAGTCAGAATTCTTTGAAAACTTAAGTGTGGAGACTTTCGGTGAAAATCTCAGGATCTCCAGAGAGGTCATGAAGCTCTCGGTTAGTTGATAACCACACATCATGTTCCTCATTGTTATCGGTCCCAAGAGAGTGATGAGGAACGTCAAGTTCTTCAGAATTCCTTGCAAACTCTGTCGCTTGTGGTGAAATTCTCAGACTTCATGCTCTCAGTCAGCAGACAATCGCAATTTTTCAATTTTTGCTGATACGCTCTACAAAGACGCTGTCAGAATCCTATGCGAATTTTAGCGTGACTCTCTTTTCGTGAAAGTTTCAGATTTACGTGAAAGTCTATGGTGCTTTCGGTCAGCCAATAAACGTGCTGCACGTTCCTCGTAACCATGTAGTGACTGAGAAATCACTGTAAGAGAATGCTATAGACTAATAATAATAATATCTTTATTTCGAGTAACGTAACATGACTCATCGTGTCAGTAACAATATTTTTTAATTCTATGTTGATATACATTTTAATGATCAGTAAGTCATAATAGAACTTTGACTTGCAATAACTATTGGTTCTAACTTAATGTCATTTGGAGATACATATATATCTTGGTCACTGAAAATTTGGGATTTCCGGTTTTTACATAATGAAGTTACTGAGGGACAAAAATTGCAAGAATGGTTTAGAGAAAAGGCACGGACTTTTTTGTGCTCGACTTGGCGAACGTTCTTTCGTGTCCCCGTTTCTTAGGATTTATTTTTAGTTTTGAACTGTTATCAATGTATTTGACTTACATGTCTTTCTAATCAAATTATTTATTTCAAAATATATGTCCTGATGTTCATACACGTCTGCTGCCTGTACACCTAAAACTGAAACTGCTGCTACAGTTTCTGCAGATTAGATAAAGAAGTTTGTTATAAAATCGAGTTTGCCGTTTTGTTTTTCATCTTTCACTAGTAATTATTAAAGACAATCAATCATATTCATCATATAGCATTTTTTTAGTATGTTATCAATAAATCATATTTCATACTCACTGTCATCAATAACTTTGATAACTTTACCGACAAGTTATCAAAGTTATTGTATCGATAAAATATAACATGTTGGTAAATTATTTCAGTTCAGTAGCCACACCTATAAGCATTATTTACAGTCCTCTGTAATGCATGCGTATGGGCGAGTGTATACGAAATATTGGAGAGATCATAGTCTAATGTGGCAGCTCAATTTATTTATTTGGCTTACCTAAAATTATCACACGAATACAGAGTTAGAAATACATGCAGCAGTAGTTTAAACCAAGTGTACAATATTAGGCGGTAAACACAAGAAGCAAAATTTTTGGTGATGCTCGTGCACTCGAAAATAATGTACAGAAACTATACATACAGTAGTTTACTATATATACAGTAGTTTCTAGCAAGAAATGATTTTTACAAGCAACATACGTGTGTGAACATCAGGACGCGTCACCATATAATGTTGATTACATCGATAATGTATCTACTAATAATTCAAAACAAAATACAACAACAGAAACAACTGAAAAAAATAACAAACAACTGAACTAAATGATGCATTTTTTACACGTTACTCCACGTAACACGTGTCCGTATAGACGTTATTCCAAGCGAAGCCAAAGTTCATTACTAGTTTTATACTATTAAGAGGTGCGCTAATGCAACATTGATAATCGTTATCTCCATCCACTGAATTTAACAGGTAATGATGATTATTTTTGCAAAATCTCGCAGATTTTGTTTCTGCGAGATATTTATTTTCTGCGATAAACAGTAAGCGATAGCAGTAAATTCATCGCTCTTTCTGCCACTCCACAAAGCGTGTCGACTCGGAATAGACATGGTGAAAGTAGCTGTAGTCACCGGCTCCAACAAGGGGATCGGCTTCGGAATAGTTAAAGGGCTGTTGAAGAGATTCGACGGCAGTGACGGCGTCGTGTACCTGACTTCAAGAGACGATGCCAGGGGGAAGGCAGCTGTCGCCAAACTGAACGAGCTCGCTCTGCGGCCCGAGTCCCACCGGCTTGACGTGACCGACAGGGACAATGTGCTCAGGTTCAGTGACCACCTTAAGGAAAAACACTGAGGTATCGACATTCTTATCAACAATGCAGCCATCGGCATCTATGATGGTTTTTCACAACACATGTGAAGTGTGCAAAACTGTTGTGGAATTCAACTATTTCAGCATATTGACAATCCAAGAGCTGTTATTCCCACTGGTGAGAGAAAATGGGCGCATTCTCAACATGAATATATTGACAATGCGCCCATTTTCTCTCGCTGAATAGCGACTGTGGACTTTTGTCAAATTTCAGGAATATTTACTGGGTAAAACCTATTTTAATATTAAAACGCAAAATGTGGTTTGTCACACCAGGTGAGTCTAGTGAATGTGACCAGCCGTGACAAATATGGGGGTTAAAAATCGTGGAAGTCGTGTACGTAATTTATGGCTGGCCCTAAGGGCATTACACGCTTAATCTGAAATGGAACTTTGTCGGCTTCTATGACTAATTTGACATAGAACGATTAACTTATAATCTTTGAGACATTAGGTTCTAAGTTTTAGTTCTAAGTTTAAGATAAGAGATCTATGACAACGCGTTTTCATGGAAATCGTAGTGAAAATAGAATGATTTCTATACAATACACACTTGCTTTTTTAATATGTTAGAATCTTAACACAGGTATCATTCAAACTACGCGCTTTTGTATCCAAAAGTGAATCATTTTTAAGGCGATGATGAACATTATCTATCTTTACGTTTATTTCATAATAAGTAAAATCACTATTCTCGCATTTTTATCACAAGTATCCCATTCACTCCTGATTACGTGTTATCCTAAAAAAAAAAACAGATATAAATTACAACGAATCAAACAAATTTTAAAAAATAATATTTCACCTACTTCTAAATATAGAATCTCCAAAATAAATCCGCTTTAATTCTACGAAGGTATAGCACTTAATATACTGACGTAGATATGATTTGAACCTGATTTATCCTTACAAATCATAAAAGAATTCACAGAATAAATAAAGTTGAAGGCTCCGCAAATAGTCAAACAAAGAAAAACTGCATCTTTTTGCTTGTCATCTTCACTAACAGTATCTATCATTCATTCACAAAAACTGCCTTATTGATTCACAGTCCACGAAGTCCGTTCCGTAATACTCACGGATCTTGCAGCACCTTTGCCTCAATGAAGGCCACTGAATAAGATCACTTCCTAAAGAAAATGTCAAAGGTTTAAAGAGCATTTTGTACACTTTATTCGGTCCAAATCCGATCTGAATATTGCTTGTATGAAACACCAATGACTTGTATACAACAAATAGTCTGTGTTTCCTGATTACTATAACCAGGTGGTTAAATATCCTTAGGTTATAGCCAAGAGTCAAGACTTCTGGGTAAGCGTGCATCATCTTCGGACACATCATCACTTACCATCAGGTGAGGTGGTCAAACGCGAGTGGTAGACTATATTTATATAATATGCCTAAATATAGAAATATATCCATTATCTTATTTAGGTTTTAAGTTTAAAATTAGTAATAGAGATTTATAACACTAGTCATAATAATAATTATGAGATGTAAGCATTTTGTAGACACCTTCTTCATAATTATAACCTTTACTTTTGCAAAATTTCAGATTCCTCCGTCCGGGTAATTTTCGTTAAAAAGGGATACAAAGTTTTTGCTTCACGCCTTAATATATAGATTTTTTATTTTTTATTTAAGTCTTGTTATTATATTGATTTGTATTCAATTACGAAATAAAATTTAGTCATATATTTCATATAATGTGTTATTATATTTTTATTACACACCGGATCCGTATTCCGATATTGATTCACGATTTTGTTATTGATCTTGTTATTTTTGTTAAGAACATTGAAATCTATTAGATTCAATTTGTTTTATAGTAATTATATCTGGGATCTGCACTATTGTTCAGTTTTGTGCGTAATTCTTTACTCTATAACATGCACGGTTACTGAGGGTTTCAAAATTGTTTGCAATTTTCAACATTTTTTTTCATTAAAATCTTCTTTTTTAAAGACCTTGACAGTATGATGTGTTATACATATACTTTACTACAACTACTACTAAATAATGATTAATATTATATATAGTAATATTTATTTGGAATGTTGTATTGAAATTTGGTATACAATTTTTTTTTTTGAGACTTTAATTATTACACTCCAATGGGACAATTATTACTTTTATTGTTCATCTCTGATTTGGAACAGATCCAATGTGCACATACACTAAGAGTCGTTAGCAAAAATCCAAAAGCTCTACAAACATAATTCTTACAACCTGTTGGAAAACTTAAATTAATTAATGGCGATGTTACACTATCGGTTTACGTTTATTTATTGATTTATTGGGATTATTAATGGAATTTACGAGGTACTGTGACCTGTGAGGTGGTTGTTGCCAATAAGTTCAACTGTTTTGTAAGAGGATTAACAAATTAAGACATGTTTAGTGCTGGTACGTCTTTCTTAGGAAATTTTATATACCTACTGACTTTTGCTTGCTGCTTTTCTCACGTAATTAATATTTTTTTAAGTGAATAAAAGATGTGCGTGTATAAAAATTATTTATCTTTGTTATGTGGAACGGGAAATAATTTTAATTATTTTATTAAATTCCCTTTGTCCCCTTTAACGGGGACATGGCCTACGGGGACAACGGGAATACACCGACTGAGGGACCACAGTTCAGTCGTTATATTTTTTTATCTTAAATGCTTTGTGGTCTGTTATTTAGTAAATATCTTTACAAATTCTTTACTAAATGTAATTAATGTAAAATTCACTAAACCTTCTTTTTTAAGATACTTTCAGAGATCTGGCTGATCGTCTGTGAGAACTGAGGGACCACACTTTACGGGTCGTAGTTTTTAATATATTTGCTTACAAATTCCCGGATTCATTCTACAATTGTTTTAAGTCTACTACTAAATCCTAGGATTTTCATTTCGCGAATTCCCAGTGTGGTCCCTCAGTTCACACGCACATAAAAAAGTAGGCTACGTTTCTCCCTAAGATTTAATCCACCTCTGTTCCAAATTTTATCAAAATCAGTTAAGTGGTTCAGATGCGAAAGTGTAACATACTGATAGACAATTTTATACAAATGCACCTAGTACTTTCGAAGATTTAGTGGGTTCAAACAAATTGAAGTGAAGTGTTCATAAATTACCCTTATTTTTAACCGACTTCGAAAAAGGAGGTTCTGTATTCGATCAGTATGTATTTATATATAAATATATGTATATTTGTATATCCGCGATTTTCTCTGAAACTACTGATCCGATTTCGATTGCGTTTTCTTCGTTTGAAAGCATATTTTACAAGAAAAGTTTTAGTATATAACACATTAGGTTCTGATGAAGACCTTCGGAGATAAGGAACTCTTCAATTTAAAACAGCAAATCTCCCGCGATTGCTGCTCTCGTACATCTATGTACTGTTATCAGCCTATTGAAAAAAATGTCACGTGTCATTATTCATCTGTTAGATTTTATTAAATTGTCCTATACTCTGATCTATCGCAGTTCATAATTAAGACTTGAACACCTTTCGATGTTAACATAAAGGATCAAAAATCACATACTTAACTCACTTAGCTAAACCTATAAGCTATTTAGAAATAATATTCCAATTAAACATTAGGAATCTGGACGATGTTCTTACAGCTAATAAACACAGAATAAGTACTCTACAGAAACTCATGCTGAATTTATTAGTCACAATATCCATTAGTTTTGTCGAAGAAAATAGCAATGTCACTTTTGACATGTTACATTGCCTTTGCACTAGGTTGATTAAAAGACTGGTTCTCATTATTATTTTAAACCACCTTCATAACTATCTGTCATATACTGAGATAGTTTGAGATCACATCGCTTCATTATCACAGAGCCATGTAGACATTGAATTATACCATCGTACTTGCATATTTGCCACTGTATTAATAGGCACCTCCTTTATTGCGACAACATTTGCCCTCATAAATCTCCATTGCATTTCTCACTGTTTTTTTCTGGTGGGAAAATCATCTAAAGTCATTAGATGATTTTCCCACCAGAAAAAAACAGTCCTGGGTAATGTTGCGGAAACCCTATTGACACCCAACACACACGCTCTATAAAGAATCCCAAATTCTGGCGGTAAGGCAGTTATTTGTCTTGCACACTACACTCCGTAAACACAGGCAGGTAAAATACTATCCAAAGTTTAGTTTCTCCTCACGTAGAAGAAACAGGATCTGTGATTCTGTCGCACATCACACTGCCTTCTTCAGGAGACAATCGTCTTTACTAGCGCCTTACCTGTACAACAAAATTAACTCCCTTTTAAATATATATCCCAAAACTCTCATGGTATGTAAATAAATGATCAAAACTTACCTATTAAACTTAAATTACATTGACACCGAGGCTCTCATAACCATAGTTAAGTAAGCAGTTCACATCAACGCTCAGACATCCACTCATACGTGCACATACATGCATACACCCTTATACACACGTGTTAATATAAATCACACGCACGCACAGACACACACATACATACATAACATACAAATTCAATCCCCGTCCACCCCTTTGGTCTGATTAGACACGATAAAAATCTGTTCCGTAGACGAGTGTCCTGGAGTCCTGAAATACAGGGTTTCCCTAGTTTAGGCTCCAGTCCACCCTTTGAATACTGTAATATAAGCGAATATTGTAACATTATAATTAGTACCTAATTAATTGTAACAAATTGTTAAATCTTACAATTGGGGTGGAAAATAAATATTTGATTTATGATTTATAGGTGTAGCAGAAGGGAATATCAGACTTCTACTGACTTAAATCCCACTCTGTTCCTTCAGCTGCCCTTAAGTTCTGGGGCCGCGGTATCTCGTTAGAAAATTCCCGCAACCCCGCAGGCAATGGTCCTGTTGGGCCCCGTCAACGCTGCTGACTGCTCTTTGAGGCGCGCGTGGAACACGACGCTCCGTCGACCCGGGCCTGGTTCTTACCGGCGGCAAGCTTGCATTTCTTACCTTAGATGCTTATCAGCCTACCGTCTGCATTTCTACTAATAAAACATAGTCTCTGTTACATGCTTCCTCCCAGTCTTATTAACCACTAGCCCTTTTGCCCGCGACTTCGTCCGCGTGGAATAGTTACTTTGGGCTAACGTTAAATTTAACCCCGATTTTGAAGCAGTCTTCATTGGCGCTCCGCTCCTATTGGCCTTGGAGTAATGATATATATATAGTATGATATATAATGATGTATGGTGATTTAATTAAAAAATATTTTTTCAATTCGAACCAGTAGTTTCTGAGATTATCGCGTCCAAACAAACAAACAAACTCTTCAGCCTTATATTATTAGTATAGATAGCTGTTGCCCGCGACTTCGTCCGCGTTTCCGTCGTTTTTCGTAAAAAAAAGTAGCCTATGTCCTTCCTCATGGTTCAGTGATTTTGATGTAACAGACAGATTAACTTTCTTAATTTAGTAGGGAAATATAATATATCAATCTTTAATACTGTTGAAAAATATCGCAATACGGAACAATATTATTGTTAATAGCTGTGCCCGCGACTCCGTCAGCGTGTAACTCCTTGTGTGTTATTAAGTTAATGTATTGGTAATATTGTTTAGATTACGTTCACATGAGGCTTAAGTACCTATAGAACGAAATTTTATACCTTCGCCCGCCAGACGCATCGAGCGCGGCGACCGATTCTCAAAAATAATCCTTATAGCATGATTCAGTATTCACGCGCGATGGCTTATTATTAGCGTGTTTCATGTATAACTTTGGTGTTTCTATACCGATTTATATGATTCTTTTTTATGGAATAGTTAAGAATGTTAACTTTTTCAATCAGGGGTGACTGAGAGTGTTATAAACGTAAGAGTACACAAATATTATAAACAGAAAGCTTTGAACTGCTAAGCTATCGGGAGTTATTGTGAGTCAACCATAAAAGATAGACATATGCTGTCGTGGGATATTTTTTGTATAATTTTAAGAAGAACATTTCCGTAATGAAATGATTTCTGTGTAGCTTTAACCATTAAGGTTGCACACGCGACGAAAGCTTAAAAAATGGAGTAACTTCTCCCGTTTTCCCAACATTTCCCTTCACTGCTCTGCTAAGAAAAGTATACTATAACCAGCTCAGGAGTATGAAAAATAATTGTACCAAGTTTCGTTAAAATCCGTCGAGTAGTTTTTGTTTCTATAACGGTTATACAGACAGACAGACAAAATTTTTACAGGTTGCATTTTTGGCATCAGTATCGGTCCCTAATCACCCCCTGATAGTTATTTTGGAAATATATTTCATGTACAGAATTGACCTCTCTACAGATTTATTACACTTCTGGACACATCTATTGGCCCACCTTGTATTTTCAGTTTCGTTTGGTCCTAGCTAAAATTTTATATTAGGTCGAGCAAAAAGTTTTTATGCAGTTTTGAACCTGGCACATTCACAATTTCGTTTCGCACAATGCTGCTTTGAAGAGAGGGTTGCTTATGGCGGTGGCTCATGGACTGTCTGGGGCGGTATATCCGCGAGCGGCAAAACTCAACTTGAGGTTGTTACAGGACCACGGCTGCCAACATTGAATGCTGAAAGATACATTCGTGAGTGCTTAGAACCTCACGTGATATCATACGCGGACTATGTGGGCCCAAATTTCCTTTTTATGCATGATAATGCAAGAGCCCATGCGGCCGGCATCGTCAGGGAATATCTTCGGGATGTGAACATCACAGTTATGGACTGGCCAGCCAGAAGCCCAGACATGAACCCCATTGAGCACATGTGGGACGAGCTAAAAAGGCGTGTTAGGGCTCGTCAGCCAGTTGCCCAGACGATGCAGGAGTTGAAAACTGCCATAGAAGAGGAATGGGAGATGATCCCTCAAAATTTCATAGAGCGGTTGATAAACTCTATGCCTAATCGTATGAGAGCTGTGGTAGATGCCCATGGAGGCAACACGCGTTATTAAATTAAACCTTTATTTGATAAAACATGTTTTTTATTCAAAAATTAATTGCCTTTAACAAGGCGCATATCCGACTTGTTAGGCGTAGGTCCATGTCGTATGGTATTCTGAATTCAAATTTAAAACTATACGATCGAAAAAGATGGTAAAATGTATCAGGTTTAAAACTGCATCAACAGTTTTTGTTCAATCTAGCAATCATATTTCGGTAGGGGCCATCGAAACCTAAACTCTAAGGTGGGGCAATAGTTGTGTCCAGAAGTGTATAAGTATAGATGACGATCTTGTAAAGGTGTGGCTGTGCTTAAAGTTTAGTTCAGACATGACATATATACCAAGTTATTGGACCGTATAATTTTATTTGGAGCTGTAAGTTTTGTATTAATGTTGTCACAAAGTTGGTGAGGTCAAAAGATCGTGTTTGGAGGAATCGGTATAGCAATTTCAAGTTTCCGTTAGGTCATTATGGTTTTAGAGGCTAGACCTATTAATAGTTTCACAATCGCCGTTGAAGTACTAAGTACTGGATTATGCGGAAGACAACGGCTTCACTTCTAAGAAGAGTAAAGGACAGTCGTACGGCATCCTGAGAATGGTAAGTGAGAGTGTGTCCTCTCCTAATTATGAAGCAGTAAGCAATTATGTATAAGTTTAATGTATCGTATTGTGTTGTAAATATCTATACACCCAGACTTTTATGAATATTTTTTGTAAATGATCCTGAATGAATCCTCTTGTGTGGAGTCTGTGTGAAGTGGAAGGGAGTGTCAGAGTTCTACTGACTACATATCCTCCCTGTTTTTTCAGTTGTTCATGCGTTCCAGGGTCACGGTGTCTCATTAGAACGTTCCCGCAACCCCAGAATTTTATGAATAACTAACACCAAGGCTACAATTAGCTACTTGACCTAATGGGCCCTCACAGTCAAAGGAGCTAAACATCGACTCGATCGTTCCGAGGTCGCGGTATCTCTTCAGAACATTCCCACATCTAGTCCCACATTTGGTCCCGTCATTAATGCTAATCTTTGAGATGCGCGTGGCAAAGCAAACACTTAAACCTGAAACAAATATTTGTAGACCGTTCAAACGTTTGTTTCAAGCACTTTCGGTATTCATCGGTAGCAAGATGCAATCGCACGGAGTATAGGATCGCTGTACTTAAATTCTTTGTATGTCGCCCTTTCGCAGTACAGGCACTGTCTTTATTGTTTACATCTACAAAGAATGTCCCAGAAATGCGTAATAACGATCAAACCCTCATCTCAAAAAACTTACGTTCAAAGCCTCATCTAGTTTAAATTTACGGAAAAAATTACGTGTAAAAGTGTTATTTAATAACCAACTTGCAAAATAAAGATAAAAAAAATTACAAAATTAAAGTCCTTGCCTGGGTACGAACCCACAACCTTCAACTTGCAAGTCGGGCCTGTAACCATAGAGCTACTGCTGCTCTCTATTTTAAGCTGAAAGGTCGCAAAATAAATCACTTTAGTGGCCTCTAACCCTGAGCATTACAATGAAATTTTTAGGCTAAAGAGCAATTTGCGTGATTCAATTGAGTTAGTCCATGTAAGGTAACAAAATAACGTAATGATGACTTGTAACTTTGTAATTCAGCGGGATTGTAATCATTCATTCAAGTAAATGGATTCTTATCAGTGATTTTATCGAACATTATGATGAAAATCGTGATTCAGTGAGTGGACGTCGAAATATACGGTCTTAATATTTACTACCGCCGGCTATCGCTTAAAAACAGCGCTGTGGTTATAACTGTCTAGCATACGAGTCCCATCATCATGCTGAATAATAGCCGTTTTTTTAAATAAAACTAAAAAATATATAACTACATATATGAGGCTCTTCTTCTTCTTCTCTGGTCTGGTTTCTGTACTTAGTCTCTGCACGAGACCATTGTGCGTGAGCCGTATCGGCCGTCACTCCATCCAGCCAACCTCCCTCCAGAAGCAGATCAGGTCTCTCGGTCTATTCAGGATGTCTGTAAGGGAACTCAATGACCCGAAGGTTTGTTTCCATATGTTGGTGATTCCCGTGCATTCTAGGAACACGTGTCCCACCGTTTCCTCCGTCTCCATGCATGCCCTGCACAGGGGATTGTCCGTTATACCTATTGTGTGATAGTGTTTGTTCAGCGAGTAGTGCCCGGTGATGGTCCGGATGGATATGAGGCTCAATTATACAGGCCGACAAAATTTAACAAAAATCCAGACCCAGAGACCAGACCCAGAGAACCAAACATACCCGAAGGATTTTGATGCGCTGAATCCGAATCCGTGCTCAGAATTGCTCTTATACGTCTGTTTTTTGAGATATCCTAACCTAAAAGAGCAAATAACGCGTTTTTTTGCAATTTTTGAGGTTATGTGACAGAAGGAAAAAAAAATATTATCAAAAAACTATGTATGTCAATTAAAAGTACCACCCTGTCCCTTTTAAACCTATTTAGATTTTATCAGACATTTTTTTTTTCACCAAAATATCGCTAAGTATTTGAAATTTTACACTTTCGCGTATTAACCCAACTACAAATAAAATAAAAAAAATTCTGCCCGAGACCAGACTATGTTGATCTTGTGTTTTTGGGGTCACTGATTCCGAATCCGAGGTTGAACCCATAGGGTTTTGCGCAGAAGTGACTGCTCTGAACATCAATAATATCTGACGTGGGTAAATGAGACATTAACCTACATGGTTTAGTTATGAGCAGTACAAGTTATATGGACTTTTAAAAATACTTTGAGCGCTGAGTTTGTTTCGGTGTTGCTTCTGGGGGTAGTGAGCTAGGCTGAGCTTGCTAAATACCGGCTTGATTTGGATTAAACAGGCAAAAACATTGGCATGTATTTGTAAACTTTTTTGAGAAATAAAAGTACTATAATTTACCTATTATCTATTTATTTAAAATTTACCTTTCATTTATAAACCTGTCTAATCGATGAATTTCCCACCAAAAAAAATCTATCTCAGTGTCAAAATTTATCCAGATCACACATTCGACATATTGAAGTGATTGAGTAACAAACATCCTGACATCCAACAATACATCTAAACATTAGAATATAAATAAGTGCCACTAGCTTTTGCCTGTGCCTTCGCTTGCGTGAAAATCGTTTTTCAGCTAACAATATACAATATGTTTAATTGTGTATAAATAAATATATTTGTATACGTCAGTCAGAAATAATTTAGCTTTCTATTGGGTTCAAAATATGTTCTGTAGGTCCGGAGAATACTTCCTAAAAACTAACAAACCTTACTTCTTTATAATACGCAAGTAATATGTGAATAAATAATATCGATTCCGCTTCCGACGCTCGCCCGCGACGGTCGTACCGCTCCGCGCTCTCGATCGTTCTGTGTCTGTGTCATCGCTTCGTCGCGCTCGCCGTGACGTCATTCGTAGTCGCCGACTACGACGCCTGGTCCGGATCCGCCTTTTTCGAGGTGGTGAAGGATTTCCTGTTTCTCTAACAGAGTATCGTCAAAAACAATTTGGTTTGGCCCCTTCAGGGTAAAACCACAATTTCGTGGTCCTTGGTGGAAACCTCACGGTGTCAACAAAACCAAGGGGGTGCTGACCCGACGCACCCGCTGATCCCCTTCAGGGTGAAGCAGTCAATTGGAGTCGAGTGCTAGGTTTTGGCCTTGGGGGATCTCCTAGTCAAACCTAGTTACTGAGTTTCCTTTTCAGCTACTCACCTAGTGTCGGTTGGGTGTGTCTACCCCTTCGCACTAGACTCAATAGGGCCCGGTTCGCACAATAAGACTGGCGACCGGTTACAAGCTTAGGGCTCACCATTAGGTACTCACCTCCCAGTCTCTACCCGACTGGGAGGGTTACACATCCCCGGACCCATCCATCCGGGGAGTTAGGCCAGTTAGGCTTTAAATAGGCCCCCCGCGGGAGAGAAATCTCCAAAATTTCCTCATTAAATTTTTGATCCATTCGCCAATCATGGCGAACTCCAATATTTTGGAGATATTGTTAGAGATCCTTAGGGAAAACCCTGCTATTTCCGCCAAATATGGCGGAAAAATCCAGCGTGAAATTGCTAATAGTCCTCCGGCTACCGAAGCCAACGTCGCTGATTTTAGTGACGCGCTTGACAGCCCATTATCTCCCCCGCTTGCCGATCAAGGCATCCCAGTTGGTCAATTCACGGAAGTGTTTATTCACTCCGATCCCATTGTTCATCAAACAACGAACGACTTCCAGGTAGATAGCCCTCTATTGCCCCCGCCCGCCGACAAAGTCGTGCCGATCGCCCGATTCCCGAAATCACCCATTGTTTCCGGGCCACCTACTAATCCCATTGTTCATAAAACAATGGACGCCGCGCAGGTGTGCGCTGCACCTGAATTCCGTGAAATGGACATCACCGAACCTATGTCCAATAACAACTCCGACAATGATTTGTCATCATGCCCCTCATCCTCGGAAGACGACTTTCAAGTCGTCACCGGCGGCAAGAGGAAGAAAGGGAAAACCTCCCAGGCCAGCAAGGCCAAAAAGACCACCGCGTCACCCCCGTCCCCAACCCAAACGCCCGTACGACCCGCTAGCCCCGTCCCAACGACCTCCACTCGCGCGCAGGATAGTCGTCCCCCCAGCCCGATAGCCCAAACTTCCTCAACCCAAAGGAAGCAACGCCCTCCGCCCCCCTTTTACATCCAGGACAAGGGGAAATGGACTGATGTGTCTAAGATGTGTGTTGATCGAAAGATCAACTACACAAACGCCCGTGCCTGCCAAAATGGCATTAAAGTCACCGTCCCTACGTCGAACGACTATAGGGAATTATATCGCGCCCTCCGTGAAAGGAATATTTCCTTTCACACTTTCTCCTTCCCCGAGGACACGCCCACTCGTGTTATTATTAAACGTGTCCCTAAAGAAATCCTAGTACAGGATATTAAAGACGACCTTGCCGATCAAGGTATACCAGTGATCGCCGTCCATCGCTTACATAAAGCGAGAGGCGGTGAATTGTACGACATGGTTCTTGTCATTTGTGAACCAACCGAAGGTCATCACCCAATATTTAAGATTAAGTCTATTTGCTCCCTATCCGGTATCTCAATAGAAAAGCCCTACAAAACCGCAACAGTGGGACAATGCCACCGTTGCCAGCTGTATGGCCATGCGCAGAGCAACTGCTATGCGACTCCCAGATGCGTCAAGTGTCTGGGCGATCATAGCACTGCGGACTGCCCACGGCCTAAAGACCGAACCCTCTGTTCGGAACCACCCAGCTGCGTTCTCTGCGGCCAGACCGGTCACCCGGCAAACTACCGCGGCTGTCCCAAAGCCCCCAAACTCGCTCCTAAATTAGCGAAGCGCGCCAACGCCCGCCAACAGAGAGAGGCACCTTCTTCTCAAATTCCCCAACGTCTCGCTCCTCAGAGACCGTCTCCGTGGAACAGGCTAAACCACGAAAAAGCCTTTCCCTCCTTGGCCCCTGCCAAACCTTTGCAGGCACTGATGGATATACCCATCGCAGCGCAGATTTATTTATTTATTTACACTTTATGCACATAGGTACAAAGGCGGACTTAATGCCGTAGGCATTCTCTACCAGTCAACCATGAGTGGTGAAGAGATAGTGTGGGAGGTGCAATATGAACGTGTGATGTAAAATTAGAAAAACAAATATATATATATATAATAATAGTAATAACACAAAAACCCTAGTATCACTAAAAAATAGAAATCTACAAAATAATATATATAAATAAATACTTATATATTTATATATATACAAATATATATAATAAAGAAGCAAATGAAAACCGAATGTGGAAATTCTGCTTATTGGTGTAGAAAATAGTTCCGCAATTTCTTTTTAAATGCATAGCGACTATCAGCCGTTCTGATCTCGAGAGGAAGTGCATTCCAGAGGAGAATCGACTGGATATGAAAAGAAGAATGAACAAAGTCAGATGTATGAGAAGGGCAGAGTAAGAGAAGATTATTGGATGAACGTAGATTCTTATTGTGTGAAGAACATAGAAATTGAAAGTGAGGCATTAGATAAGAAGGAGGGCTGGGAGAGTTGAGTAAAGAGAAAAGCGTTGTCAAAGCACGCAAACTTCTCCTCTGGCGAATGGTCATCCATTTAAGCTCAGATCTGAAACTTGAGACATGGTCATATTTCCTTAAATTAAATATGAACCGAATGCAGTTATTGAGGATACGATCCAGCTTATCGAGCAAGACCGCATTCAGGTCAAAGTAGCACACGTCACCATAGTCGATTAATGGGAAAATTAAAGTCTGCACAAGCATAGTCTTCGTCTTAACAGGAAAAAAGTTTCTCAGACGATACAAGGAACGCAAAGTGCCATTGGCCCTTTGGCTGACACTAGAAACTTGATTTTGCCAACCAAGTGTCGCGTCAAGATGCAAACCGAGATCTTTTACGCTAGGGCTGATGGGAATGACGGCACCATTAAAAATAATAGGTGGAAGAGAGTTAGCCACCACTCTACCCATCATGCGTGAGCTACCAATAATGATAGCCTGACATTTTGAGGGGTTTACTGACACCCCAAATTTGTCAGACCAGCTATTAATAGCATCCAAATCTCGGTTTACATCCCTTATAGCATCCGACAAACCTTCAACACGCACAGCAGTATATAATTGTAGATCATCGGCGTAAAGATGATACGAACACCGAAGACAGTGAGTTATAAAGTTAATGAAGACAGAGAATAATAATGGAGATCCTGCCTATAGCCGTGGCTACAGAGCCCACAGCCAGTCACAAACCCGCGCCTCAAACCACTGCTGCTCCTGCAGTCAAACAACCGCCCAATCCCTCACCCGTCGTGCACGGCGAGGCTTGCGCCCAGACTATACTGCGCCATTATAGGTTATTTATGACCCGCCAAGCCAGATCTCTCCGCGATGCCCTTCTGGCTGCCGAACAGCAGAATAACGGCAAAATTACGACGGCAATGTACAGCCAAATATTCAGCACACACAGTGATGTGGTGCTAGGTCTCGACCAGATGGATGCGATGGACTGATCCAATGGATTCCCAACGCACAAACCACACTAGGCCTCGATCCCTCAAATTAGGTTTTTTCAACGCCAATGGCATTTTCAACCAACGCGCCGAAATAACTAAATTCCTCCGCGACCACCAATTAGACGTCCTCCTTATACAGGAGACCCTTTTGAAACCCCACCGCGCTGATCCCAAAATTGCGAATTACCGTCTAGTTCGCAATGACAGAACACGTTGCCACGGCGGCGGTACCCTTATTTATTATAGAAAGGAGTTATACTGCATCCCTCTGACCCCACCCGCGCCTCTCTCTCACCTAGAGTACTCTGCCTGTCGACTAGGCATGACTGGTCATCCTCCGATAACCATCATCTCTGCCTACCATCCCCCACCATCGGTCGCGTCTCTTGCTTCAGACGATCCTATCGCGCTCACCAGCGATCTCACGACTCTCTTCGGCCTGAGTGACTCCGTCTTACTAGCGGGCGATCTCAACGCCAAACACCCCGCTTGGAACAGCAACACGACAAATGCCAGAGGCAGAATCGTGTATAACCTAGGCGCGACCCTAAACTACGACGTCATCGCTCCGATGACTCCCACCTACTACCCACACGACCCCAACCATAACCCCGATGTCCTCGATGTGGCGCTCCTAAAGAATGTAAACCTCCATTTACACTCTATAGAAGCGCTTCACGAGCTCAACTCGGATCACCGTCCCGTTATCCTACACCTAGGTTCCCGCTCGGGTAACCATGATCCTACCCAACCTCCTCCGACCCAATTGATCACCGACTGGAGGAAAGTAAGTGAAAAACTGAAATCCACCACGTCGCCTCAATTGGACACCATTCCTGACCACATAGTCTCAGTCGCTGACACAACGGCGGCGATCGACTCGCTTACAGATCACGTACAATCCGTCCTGAACGATTGTTCAAGGGAAGTTCCTGTAGTGGAAGACCACCGCTGGAAACTCCCGGACGATGTACGGAATCTGATAACCGAGAAGAACGCAGCCATCCGTGCGTACAGCGCTTTTCCCTGCGCCGCAAACAAAGCTCACATGCGCAACTTACAGCGTGCTGTAAGGAAACGCATTACCGAGCAGCGTAATGCGAGCTGGGACAAGATGCTGAGCGAACTTGAGCCCACCCATCTTGCCTTCTGGCAGCTTCAGAGGAAGTTACGATCCACTGAAGAGGCCACAATGCCTCCTCTCATTCGTCCCGATAAGAGTGTCGCCTTCGATAACTCTGAAAAAGCAGAATGCCTAGCCGACAGCCTAGAGTCCCAGTGTTCTCCCAGCTCTCAACCAGTAGACCAAGCCCACCTCGATATGGTGGACGCCGAAGTCGAACGTAGAACTTCCCTTCCGCCCGTCGAAGATCCCGATAATCCACTGGCCCTCATCACTCCTGATGAGGTCCAGGATATCATTAAAAGTCTCCAACCGCGAAAAGCCCCTGGCTCCGACGGCATCACCAATAGGGTTTTCAAACTTTTCCCCGCCCAGCTTATAGTGCTAATGACTGCCATCTTCAATGGTGCATTGAGCAATAATATGTTCCCCACAACCTGGAAACAGGCCACCGTCATAGGTATTCCCAAACCAGGCAAGCCCAAGTCTGACCCGTCTAGCTACCGTCCCATTAGCTTACTCAACGTCCTTGGTAAAATCTATGAAAGGCTTATATATAAGCGGCTCAAAGATTTTGCCGAAGCAAAGAGTCTTATACCCAATGAGCAGTTTGGATTTAGAACCGAACACTCATGTATCCAACAAGTCCACCGCATCATAGAACACGTCAGCGCCGGCTTCCAACGGGGCGCAATAACGGGAGCCTTATTCTTCGACATAGCGAAAGCGTTCGACAAAGTCTGGCACAATGGCTTAATCTATAAGCTATACCAACTCGGCGTGCCTGACCGTCTCGTGCTCATCCTACGGGACTTTTTATCGAATCGCACCTTTCGTTACCGAATTGAGAGGGAGCTTTCCTCCCCCCATCCCATTCGCGCAGGAGTTCCTCAAGGCTCCGTACTATCCCCCCTCGTTTTCACGCTATTCACTAGCGATATCCCCAAGCATAAAAATACTCAGCTAGCCCTATTTGCCGACGATACGGCTATCTATTATACCGGTCTTAAACCCGATGCCATCGCTCGCACTCTCCAAACTTCCGCAAACACTCTGGCCAAGTGGTTCCGGAAATGGAGAATCGAAGTCAATCCAGACAAAAGCCAGGCAGTCCTCTTTTCTAAGCCGCGGATAAACCCACCCTCCCCCCGTCCGATTACCATGTACGGCAAGCCGATCCCCTGGGAAAAGCAAGCCAAATACTTAGGCGTGGTCCTCGATAAACACCTTTCCTTCGCTGAGCACATAAAGCAGGCACGTTCGCGCGCCGCTTTCGCTCTAGGTAGGCTCCACTTCATTCTTAGCTCCCGCAGCAAGTTATCACTCAGGTGCAAGCTGCGTATTCTCACCGCGGTCATCCGTCCCATCATGACCTACGCCTGCGTTGTTTTCGCACACGCAAAGCCCTACCTCCTCCACAAGATGCAGACCCTTCAAAACCGATTCCTCCGTAGAGTCACGGGAGCCCCCTTTTATGTTCGAAATGAGCTTCTTCATGTAGACCTCAAGATGCCCACCATCCAGCAGTTCATGAAACGTGTCTCCAAGCGTTTCTTTGATACTGCAATCCAACATAGGAATCCCCTTATCGTATCGGCCGCCCAATACGAACCCTCGCGTATCTCTAAGATTCGCCGACCAAGGCATACCCTTGTCACTCCCGATGACGCAATCACCCTGCTCCAAGAGAGCCGTAGGGAAACAAGTACAGTGGCACACAAAAACAAAAACCGACCGTCCTTCCGTCCTCGCCGCCGAGGCCCGCCGCGACGTCCCCGTAATAGTCCGCCCCGACCCTTGCCAGAGCCAGCCCGCGACGCTGAGCCAGTAGCTTTAAATTCCCTTATTAATAATAAAAGTGATATGATCCAGCCTGTCCCTAGCTGCCCTCCCACTGCGACGCCCTAAGCCGAGGTCCGTACCCCACAGGGGGTGCCCTTAGCGTGTAGTCGCCTAGTTTGTAAGTTTTCTAATAAGCCCTGGCTGGAGGCTTTAATTAATTTATTAATTAAGGCAACCACAGGCAAGCCCGGTTAAGCAGCCGACAACCTCAGAGGTTGACCTGCGAGATGCCAAACACACAAAAAAAAAAAAAAAGAATAAATAATATAAATGGCGTCATAGCCACTTTAATCATCGTCCCTTGTTCAACTAATATCGTATCAACTGTCGATTGACAAATATACGATAACAGATTTATATCCTTATTGACATAGTCATAAAACTTAGATCGGCATCATAAAGCCATGAAGATTCAACTTAGTGCTACTGTTGTCCATGTGACATGAACTCAGCAAGATTAGCTCATCTTGGAGTCACGCGACGCAGGGAAATATGAGACACGGTGCTTGGTATAGAGTTATTAATTCATAATTAATTATAACATTACTGGGTAATGATAAAGTGCGTGTCAACAATCTATAAAGGTGTGTCCAGCTTTAATCATAATTCTATTAACGTCTTAGATCATTTATTTGTTTACTAAATTTTGCCCGCGGCTTCTCTCGCATGATTAATTTTTTCAGCGAAAATGTAGCATTTTGACCATTCTTCTTCTTCGTCTTTAGGGTTTTGTTTCCACATTTAGTCCCTACATTGGACCATTTTGCGTGGGCGGTCATCACTCCATCTAGCCAACCTCCCTCCAGAAGCAGATCAGGTCTCCCGGTCTATTCAGGATGTCTGTAAGGGAACTCAATGACCTGAAGGTTTGTTTCCGTAAGTTGGTGATTTCCGTACACAATGGGAGCACGTTTCCTACCGTTTCCTCCGTCCCCGTGTATGCCCAACACAGAGGGCTGTCCGTTATTCCTATAGTCCTTTGACTATTATATCGGGTGATTAGTTTTGTGAATTACTCCTTACATATAAATTCACTCAGAAACATTGGGTAGGTACTCCTTGATAATATTAATAAACATTTTGTTGAATTTTGCATACTATATGACATGCCAAAATAATATGCCGCAAAAACATATAATAAAAATAAAGTAAAATGTTGGGTCGATAAATTTTAAATCTGTAGGTATGCGAGGCAGAGGTTTGAGTTGGTTGTTGCAAATGTCACATATTCTGCATGTGCGTATATATTTGTTAGCAGCAGTGTGTGGTTGACCGAATACGAAAGACGACGATACGGTCCAAAACCATCATCAATGAATCAATGAGATTGGCCGGGTAGTATATGCATGTTGCATCAGAACAGATGAGTTAGAGTCGATACGCAGTGTGAATCAGACGGTCTTCATCACCGAAGAAAGGCCTAGAAAACGATGGCGTGATGATTTAGAGGTGTTCATAGCGGATTCATCAAAGAGGGCAGTGCAAAGGCAGAAGTAGGAAGAAGACCTTTGTCCAGTAGTGGAACGATATACATTAACTAAAACTAAAAGATTAGTGTTTCATATATTGCATTAACACTTAAACGGAATGTATGTCCCGTTAAAAGACAAAACAAACACGACTCACATGTTAAATATGCGTTCTAATTACCATTAAAAATAATATCGATCACAAATTCTTTCCTTGGCCTTTCACCCCTAAACGAAAAACAAGTCAAGACATATATGATTACCTACATTGCCTTTAGCTATCTATGAAATTTTTAAAAGACGTTTCATATTTAATCATCATTATTATGCAAATGTCGATACTCATATTGCTTGGGGCAACATTGCTTAAATTGCTATACCTAGTTCACATAGTATTCATTAAGATGTGATCCGTTATTATTAGCATTTTTTTGTGGCTAGTCAGGTTGTAGTATGATGTATGATCGTGTCTGATGGGTGTTGCCAAGTTTCACCTGGTGTGAGATGAGCACGACTCCTATTAGCGTTAGTGTTGTCATAACAACAAGAGACAAGATTATATTTTTTGGACCTTTAGAGTAACTCTGTGTAGACTGGATAAGCACTTTGGCAGGGCTGATGTATATTTTCTGGTTTCTGACCAACCGGAATGACTGTTTAAAATGTCTATGCTGCCTTGTGCAAGAGTCGCAGTATGCAATCAATGGTTATCATAGACCCACGGCGTCGGGCGTAGTTTAACATTATTTTCTTGCCAAGGCCACAAACATAACATATTTACTATATGTAAGGAGAAGACAGTAACATCTCCAACATAGTATATACTAGCGCAAGTGTTACAGATTCCTATGATGCTATTATTAGTACATTGTGTATTAAGGGCGGTAAGTAAGGAATTACGATCGAAGCTCTAGTAGAAGCCCGAAGTCGGAGACTGAGGGCTTTCTGAGTCGAGGTTCGTAATTCCCGTACCGCCCGTGAAATTCCATTTGCGAGTAAATAAATAAAATTATAGGGCAGAAAAACATATGTATTAAAATTTATAGTCACTGTGTATCATTAATTGTTTTTGCTGCATGGATAATATCTGGCGGTGTTGCATTTAAATCACACTCATCGGACGACGCCGACGACATTTTTTATAACTTTTTTACTTGTCTTCAAATACAAAAGGTAAATAATTATGAATTATAGCTTTAATACACAAGTCAGCACAACTATTATTACGTAACTTACGAAATAAGTGATTTTTTTAAGCGGATGGCGGGCTTTATGCCTACACCACAGATTATACAAATGTTTCGTTCAGAAACGTTAAGGGCAAATAATAATATACGTATAAACGTACAAATAATAATAATAATATACTGCCATGACGGAGTGAAAAAAATAATTTCGACGGTTTGATACAAAAAAAATCTATTATTAAGATAGGTACCCTGTTTTTTAATCTCAGAGACAGTATTGACACATGGAAATGTCAAGTTTAGAAATAATGTTGCCCGCTCTTTTCTGCAGTGTTATACCTACGATACCGGTTTGTTGAATCGTAACTTTTTACCCTTCTGCGCGAAGTAAAGGAAGGTAATGTGTTGCACCGTCTATGTAAGTATGTATGTTTGTACCTATTTGGCGTTGTACAGGCCAAACGCGTGGGCTGATTTGAATAATTCTCACGTTAATCAATTCGTCTTAACCATGCGAGTGTCACAAGAGATATGACAGTTAATTATAAAAAATCGACAAACTATAGCAAATATCGTTGGGGTATCGTTGAATAGGTCATTTTTATAAAGAGAACTAGCAATCTGGGTGGTTGCGCCAACATTCAAAATATGATTGACATCCGCTATTTCCTATATCCATCTCCTTCCCGCACATACCTCGCGAGTGAGTAAGAAGATTCGCCCGCCATTTGTCGAAAAAACGACTTCCGAATCGCTCCGCAAGAAGTTAACAATGGCGTCGACGCGCTCCGCTTAAAAATATTAATAACTTTGGAATCACCGCATTTTCGCATGTAATAAGACTTATAATCCATAGTTTGTGCTTGTGTTTAACGTGTGAGGACAATAACTTGAAGCCCAACTGCCCTGAACCTGGAAAAGTGAACCGGTGCACCGGCGACGACGCGAGCACGTGGCTCCCGCAAAAGGTTTGTGCTTTCCTTCCCTACTTATTTCGGGTTGTATTCCATTGTCCCACACCCACTGCAACTCGAATTACCTAACGCCAAGCGTTTGTCAATCGTTTAGCTCCGCACCGCAAATACAGTCCACTAAATTAGCCTTTCGCGCCAACATTTTCTTTGGTCCCTCTCACCGGATAGTTAGGTACTTATTTGAATTAGGTACATATTTGTTGTAGTTATCGCATTGGTATTTATTCCATAAGGAATAAACGCACCGCACCGCAGTCTTATACCTAACCCAATTCGTTGTTTGTTCATCTATTACCTACGTACGTGCGTAATACCTACATACCTACGTAGCCATAGATCGCTCGTATTAGTTATTCATTCGGAAGTCTAAAATTATTTGTAGTATATCAGAAACAGAGACACAACCTAGTGGGTAAATTAAGATTGTTTAAAAACTACCTACAGTGGTTTTATTTCACCCGCAGTTCGTTATAACTACCTACCCACTTTAGGTATTTAATATTGTCCGCGTCGCTGTTCTCCATCGCTTATTTGTTAAAATAACTTTATTTGCTTGTTTACCGCATTGATTGTTTGTAATAAATAATTATTATTCACGATGTCTCATAAGGACGTCAAAGTTCAATTGAAACTTTTATATGCTAAAAGAGACATGATATTTTCTCGCGTGCAATCTATTTGTGATAATGCACTTAAAACACTTGATCTAGCTATTAGAGATTCGTTCTTATGTTCTATAGAAAACTTGGATAGTTTGCGCACGGAATTTGAATCCGTAATTCATAATATTAACGTTTTAGAGTTAGAATTAAATCCAGAATACGCTGTGAGTTATCAGGCTTTGGCGTCATTTGATGATTTATTCTGTCGCATCAAACGCGTCGCGAGGAGCTTGGAGAAGCCGTCTGTCCATCAGAGCCAGGCAAATCACACTCGCGATCGACCCAAATTACCGCCCATTCAGATACCTGAATTTAATGGTGATATTCGCAATTGGAATCTATTTATAGATAGTTTTGAAAACACTATAAATGGGAACGTCTCTTTGACAGATCATGAAAAGTTACACTATCTGGTTGAAAAGTTAACTGGTAAAGCTAAAACTGTTTGTGCCGGCATTACTTTTAGTGCCGAAAATTATTCATTAATTTTAAAAACTTTAAAGTCGAAATATGAAGACAAAAGATTAGTTGCTACCGCATATTTAGATCAGCTATTCGAGTTGAAAAATATTACAGTTTGTAATGAACATAATTTAGAGAAGTTTTTAGATACTTTTGCATCATCTGTTCGCGCAGTAAAGAACCTGAAGGTCGATGACCTCTGCGACTTTTTGTTTTTATATTTGGGTTTAAAGAAATTAGATAGTGAAACTGTTCGTTTATTTGAAATAGACCATCGCAGTAGTAAACTGCCAAAATTCAATGATTTGGAATGTTTTGTTCGCGATCATATTAAAATATTGCAACGCACTTCGTCAACCCATGAAGTTACGAAGAAGTTCGACCGTCGAACAGATGCGGCTTCGAAGTCACAAAAGTCGACACATACGTATGTGAATACAGCACCTGCTCCTGTACAATCGAGTTGTTCTTTGTGTAATAGTCAACATTCGCAATTGTACAAGTGTTCTGGTTTCTTAAAATTTACGCCCTATGAACGTTATAAGTTTGTTCGCGAAAAAAAGTTGTGCTTTAACTGCCTTAGTGACAAGCATCGGGTTACGTCTTGTAATAGTAGTCAAAGTTGTCGTAAGTGTTCTTCGAAGCACCACACTTTACTTCACATGGAGAAAAGTTGTAATAATGCCGCATCCAATGTGAGCACAGTTAGTTTACCAAGCGGTGACACGTCGTCGCAGTCAGTCGGTGCGAACTCTGCGTCCGCTTCGCAGCCGCAGCCGCAATCAACGCGCGACGTTGCCCGCTCGCAGGCCGCCGTGACTGACGTCACGTTGTGTTCGATGTCCGCCGCAAGCAATACGTGCACTACCGTGGTGCTCGCGACCGCTCACGTTGTTGTTGATGATGCTTTTGGTAATCCGTGTCTTGTTCGAGCGTTGTTAGATTGCGCTTCGCAGAGTAATTTTTTAACTCAAAATTGTTGTCAACGCCTTGGTTTTAGTATTAATAACCGACCAGCCCGCTCAGTAGTTAAGGGGTTCGGTGGTTTAAAATCAACCATTCATGGTTCGATTAAAATTAAATTTGCATCGCGTTTTAATTCTAATATTTGTTTTGATATGGATTCGCTTGTCGTAGATAAAATTACGGAACAATTGCCTACTGTCCCGGTTGACACGTCTTTATTGACCAAATTTAAAGACCTACCGTTGGCAGATGAATCTTATGGTGTCCCTGGAGACGTCGATATGTTGATCGGCGCATCGATTCTCCCGCACCTTCAGTTATCTCGTAAGATTCAAGGTCATTCGTCGTTTCCCGCACCGCACGCCCTAGAAACAGTTCTAGGTTTTGTTATTGTTGGTTCCGCACCCGCACATTTAGATAATTACTCGACTGTGTCACATTGCTGCACTGTTGAGCCGCCGCTGGAGTCTACCATCCGCAGGTTCTGGGAAATTGAAGAGGTCAATGTCCCGCCTATCCTAAGCCCCGATGATAAGGTGGCTGAGGAGATTTATTGTGGCACGACTACCCGTGATAATGATGGTCGTTATATTGTCGGGCTTCCATTCAAGGGAGATATTTTTTCGCTCGGTGACTCCTACGCTTCCGCAGAAAAACGCTTTTCTTGTTTAGAACGTAAGATGCAAGCGTCTCCGAAGTTGAAGCAAGCCTATGATGAGGTGGTTACCGAATACTTAGATAAAGGGTACATCTCACCTGCATCCACCGCCGAGACTGACGAGACTCTTGATCATCCATCTTACATCATCCCACACCACGGAGTTGTTAGAGAAGACAAGCTTACTACTAAGCTCCGCGTGGTTTTGGACGGCAGTGCTAAGACTAGCACTTCCGTATCGCTCAATGATATTTTGTATTGTGGTCAAAACCTTCAAGGTAACTTATTTGACATTATTGTGAATTTCCGCTTGTTTGCTGTCGCGCTTTCCGCCGATATAAGGCAAATGTTTCTTTCTATTGGTATTCGCGAATGCGACCGCAAATTTCAACGTTTTTTGTATAGATTTTCGCCTCAAGAACCTTTGAGAGTTTACGAGTTTAACCGTGTTTGTTTTGGGCTTAAGTCGAGTCCTTTCCATGTGCTTCGCACTATCAAGCAATTAGCCACTGATGAGGGTGAAAGATTCCCGAAAGCGAAAGACACTATTGAGACTGGGCTATACATGGATGACTTTGTTTATAGTGTAGCCAGCGAGGCGGATGCCGTTGAGACCGCCGCTCAAGTAATAAGTCTTATGAAGGCCGGTCAGTTTGATCTTGTGAAGTGGACTAGTAATTCGCAGGCCGCTCTAGATTCGATTCCACTATCGCATCAATTATCTTCGGTGAAGGAATTTGATGGTGATGATACGCACAAGGTTCTAGGTTTAAGTTGGTCACCCGCGTCTGACATGTTCAGTCTTAAAGTTAGTTCGACTCCGCAAATTTGTACTAAGCGCATTATCCTGTCGTGTGTAGCACGTATATGGGATGTTATGGGATTTGTAGCTCCCGTCGTTTTATATGCCAAGTTGCTTATAAAAGAACTTTGGCTTTCCAATAGTGATTGGGACGACCCCGCGCCCGAAAATATTGTTAAATTGTGGGCTCGCTTCCGGAAAGAACTTCCATTGCTCAATCAAATAAAAATTCCTCGCCATGTTGGTATATTGTCGAACAGTATAGTTACTGTTGTAGGCTTCGCCGACGCCAGTGCAAAGGCTTACGGGGGGGTAGTTTATTTTCACGTTTTGGATGCTGACAAGGTTTCGGTTAGTCTTATAAGCGCTAAATCCAAAGTCTCCCCTCGCAAGGTCGTTTCTCTGGCGCGCCTGGAGCTGTGCGCTATACTTTTGTTAGTGCAATTAATCAGCTCGATTGTCAATGCTTGTAGGCACCGCATTATTATTGATAGAATTATGGCTTTTTCTGACTCTACTGTAGCTTTGTGTTGGGCACATTCTTCGCCCCATCGCTGGGACACATTCGTCGCCAATAGGGTGGCCAAAATCCAGTCCGAATTACCACCACAAAATCTCTTTCACGTTGCTGGCACAGATAATCCCGCCGATTGTCTCTCCCGTGGGTTGCTCCCTTCGCAAATTTTAGATCATCCGCTGTGGTTCTGCGCTCCGTCTTGGATTCATAGCGTGCTCGAGGAATGGCCGGTTAAGCCCTTTAATCCAGCTGCCGTTTCAGAACCACCCGAGGAGAAGAAGCATTCGCTTGTAGTTTCGGTTCCACGTGAAGAGTCGATTATTTTATCGTTATCTAATCGCGTCTCGTCTTGGTCGAGACTTTTGCGTTGTGTGGTGTATGTATGTCGTTTTCTAAAACTGTTACCCACGCGCGGTGTTATAACCGCCGCTGATCTGGATAAAGCTGAGTCAGTCGTGCTACGTGAATTGCAGAGATTTTATTTCGCATCCGAAATTAGTAGTTTGGAGTCCAACAAACCTTGTAGCCGCGCCTTTCAACATTTGAAACCTTTTTTGCAGAATGGTCTTATTCGAGTAGGTGGTCGTTTGAGAAATTCCGATTTAGGATTTGAGCAAAAGCATCCAGTAGTTTTACCCCGCAAGGACCAGATTTTAGATTTGATTGTAGATTATCATCATAGGTTGAATTGCCACGCAGGTCCAGACTTGTTGATGTCTATCCTTAGACAGAAGTATTGGATACTTTCCGCTCGCAATTTGATTCGTGCTAGAGTACACAAATGTGTGCCCTGTTTTAAGCTTCGCCCGCGTTTTATCGCGCCTGAAATGGCCGATCATCGCTCTTGTCGTGTTGTTCAATCCGCTAAACCTTTCGTTCACACCGGTACAGACTTCGCCGGCCCGTTTAGGGTAACTGTTGCCCGTGGTCGCGGAGTACGCTCCACAAAAGCTTACGTTTGTCTATTTATTTGTATGACAACTCGTGCAGTTCACATAGAATTGACCGGTGATTTAAGTACGCAAAGTTTTACGTCCGGTTATTCGCCTCTGTCCTCTGCCCAATCAGCAGCAGGCTTCAAATTAGTTTAGTAGTTATGGTAACGCTTTATATTATAGTTTAGGAATAAGGTTAGAAGTTAGATGTTACTCCAGAGTTTAGTTCTTTGATTAGTTTCGCTTATAGTTTTTGAAGGTAACCCTTCAAACCGGGGGGAATGGTTGCGCCAACATTCAAAATATGATTGACATCCGCTATTTCCTATATCCATCTCCTTCCCGCACATACCTCGCGAGTGAGTAAGAAGATTCGCCCGCCATTTGTCGAAAAAACGACTTCCGAATCGCTCCGCAAGAAGTTAACAATGGCGTCGACGCGCTCCGCTTAAAAATATTAATAACTTTGGAATCACCGCATTTTCGCATGTAATAAGACTTATAATCCATAGTTTGTGCTTGTGTTTAACGTGTGAGGACAATAACTTGAAGCCCAACTGCCCTGAACCTGGAAAAGTGAACCGGTGCACCGGCGACGACGCGAGCACGTGGCTCCCGCAAAAGGTTTGTGCTTTCCTTCCCTACTTATTTCGGGTTGTATTCCATTGTCCCACACCCACTGCAACTCGAATTACCTAACGCCAAGCGTTTGTCAATCGTTTAGCTCCGCACCGCAAATACAGTCCACTAAATTAGCCTTTCGCGCCAACACTGGGTATCATTCACATTACTAGCAATCTTGTTGACCCCTCCAACTCATTGTTTGGAGTGGGTTCACGGCAATAGTGTAATGGGAGGGGTTCGAACTCGCGATCTCTCGATCACAAGTTCGATATTTTAGCCATTTTTAGGTTATTTCGTCTATTTTTCATTTAAAGCAATCGCTTAAGATATATAAGTTTTAAAACGGATCAGTGCCATATTCAGGTGTGGTTTTTTTTTCTTTGAAACCCATCGGGTGGGGTATCAAAATAAAGGGCTTCACGAGAGAATAGTAGATAAAAATGTGATTAATTTGTATTATTAAAATAATGAAAAATCGTAATACTAAAGAAAGAATAAATTTGGAATTATTCCTTCTTCCTTGACTTATAATGTTGTTATTTGATAACATTATTGGCCAGCTAAAGTTGTCCAAATAAAATCATCACTACCTTCACTTGGTGAAGGTGGTGATGATTTTATTGGCTTGACCCTGTGATGATGCTGCCGCTTATATTGTGCTGGGCAGTAACAATACATTGGCGTTTCTTCATTGGCCGGCCCGGCACGACACCAACATTAACTGCAAGAGTTAAATAATCTGTAAAATAAACAAAAAGCTAAAAATAAAAAGGTAATAAAAAAACTAGAAATCCTGACTGCTCAACTGAAAGGATTTTATTTAAAAAAGTGACAAGTAGGCGGCACCCTTCCTATTTTTGTAAATATATATGTTCGATTGGGTCCCGGCTGTTTGTAGTAGAACAATAAATAAGTGTTTTAATGTGTCATCTGGGCTACATAGTCGACGACATTACTGATAGGTTTTAGAAAAAAAGGAGGATTCTGATGATTCAGAATATTCATAAATAAAATAAACATTTCATTTCATTTCATTCCTTCTTTATTACTTGATTCTGATTAACGAATACCTGTAATTGATTATGTAATTAAAATATATATATCTTACATTATTATTTTGTATTTCTATGTTTTAAATTAGCACGTACACATTATTTCAGGCTAACGTATTATAAAAAACCGATACATGATTTTAGTAACGTTAAGCTTCGATAGTGGCACATTACTATTTAAGAATTGCAAAAAACTGGCAACCGTCGTAATGTCAACTTTATCTCTGTGTTTAAAAAACAGGGTTATAGTTGAGTATTTAAGTAACATGTAGCGAGATTGCAATGACATTCCTATTTAGATAACATTTTAAGAAAAATTTTCAATTGCATGTAAACTCCTTGCTTGAACTTGCATGACCTGTGTGCTGTGCTATAAATAAATAAAAAATTACTTACCGACCTTTGGTTTCATGACAAAAAGAAAGCCCGAGGGTTTTATATGGGACATTACGGCCAAGTTAACCTGTACGTTTAGATACTGTTTACGTGCAAGTGTGATGAAAAATAACTTATGTCAATAAATAAATCTATCTATCTTGTAACGTAGTATAATCAGCTTATAAAGTTTCTAATGCTACGGCACGGGCCTCATCTTATCCTCCTCATATTATCCAATCCTCCGATTGAGGTATTTGACTCT
This sequence comes from Tholera decimalis, assembly GCA_943138885.2. NCBI lineage: Eukaryota > Metazoa > Arthropoda > Insecta > Lepidoptera > Noctuidae > Tholera > Tholera decimalis. Next base: position 37,647,339 of record OW964560.2, read on the forward strand.
CCCCATGTAATCTAAGATTTATATTTTATGATACTAAGTTTTTTAATAATTTCACTTTTCACGTACGTATGGCACCTGCCACACTATCTCTTCACCACTTATGGTTGAATGGTGGAGAATTCCTACGGCATTAAGTCCTCCGTTGTACCTATGTGCATAAAATGTAAATAAATAAATACGCTACAAACCAATATTATCAACATGTACACCTTTATCCCAAATATGAAGGGAAATCTAAATTCAAGGATAGTGACTGATGCACATAATTTCAATCTGCACTAATTACCAGTGATCGCAAAGCGGTGCGTTCTAAGACGGAGTAATTAATATTATGTGTGATGATCAACCAAGCACACAATATTAATTAACTCTATTGCACATAATGTACATATTGAAACTGGCACAACATCGACCCGTCCGGTGCTTTGATACTTTAGATTTGGCGAAATTCAATCGTTCCTTCACCGAATAATTTACTTCCTAAACCTATATAGCCCTCCTCATTTTAATTAAAGCTCGTAAAGTCCTTCCAAAGGTTGTCTGGAAGATATCGCTCTCAGCGGTAAGACCGCCATTGTAACCAATTTTATTTACGATATTGTTACACATCAACCTACCTTAATCTGTCAAATTTCTTTAATAGATTTTCAACCTTATCACAATAGTGGAAGGTTAATGTTCGATTGGTAAAATTTGACAGATTGGGGTAGATTGACGTGCTGGCGTCTGTAAAATAAAGTATAGTCCATCTGTCTGTCTATGGATACTATTCTTTGAAGCTTTCTGTCAGCAATCCTCATTTCATTTCGAAAAAAATTGACGTAGCTTCATAATCCTCTGCTTAGCCGTTTGTCAACTATGTTGGGGTTGATTTCCAGTCTAAGTAGATGAAGCTGAAAACAAGTTACTTACATGGAGCGACTGTGCAGCCGCTCCATGTAACCAGGCCCGAGTCGGCGGAGCACCGTGTTCCGCGCGCGCCTCAAGGAGCAGTCAGCAGCATTGACGGGGCAACAAGATACCGCTGCCCTAGAACGCAAGGGTAACTGAAGGAGCAGGGTGGGTTTTTAGTCAGTAGAAGTCTGACACTCTCTTCCGCTCCACCCAGAGCGGAAGGAGTCATTTGACGATTTTTCCACCCAGAAAAAAAAGCCTTCCTCGCAGTGGTGGCACCCGGGCGTTTCCTCCCGCCGAATCCGACACAAGCAACTCCCAAAACAACCATGTCCGGTGAGCACCTGCGTCAGGCGGAAGGTGAGTCACTCCTCAAAGAGGGGACTTACCGATCTGGCCTCTATAGCCTAATAGTTGGGTAACACGACACCTCTTGGCCTCTTGGAGTTCTGACTACCCGTAACGAATGTCAAAGTTGTACACATGACAGCCGGGAACAACGGCTTTACCTGATTTCTGTGGCACGATAATATCCATGGACCTACCAAAGTTGGTAACCATTAACAATGCATTAGCAATGTGTAACAGAATAAACGCAATTCCTGAAAGTACCTAGTTGGTTCAGAATCGGCTTCTGAATCACAAAAAGTAGGTGTTAAATTTTGATGGAAAATCTTTTACTTAACCTTTAATGGAAACACACATCGTTTTTATAGCAGATGAAAACCAAAATATTAATGTACAGACGCCAGCACATCAAGCTACAACAATCTGTCAAATTTCTTTAATAGATTTTCAACTTTATTATTAAAGAAATTAGGTTCTATATTGATTGGGAAAATTTGACAGTTTCGGGTAGCTTCATGTGCTGGCGTCCGTACTTGTTTCAAACTCATAAAAATTGTTATAATGTAATTTTCTGAGCAGGCAATACCACAAACAGTACGACTTAATTGACTGTAAGCATTTTAATTAATAGTAAATACGAGTGACCTAATAAATAAAATAATCGACAATTTTATGATCTTACTCCACTTATTACACATCTTATAATACATAATTTATAAGCCAAATAAGTAAAATTAATGTTACTTGAAGTTCATGACATTTACAACCGTGGGTGCTAAACTAAAATAATATATTCAGAGCATCAATTTATTATTATAATTACCCACGATTACTTGCCATTCAATCGATGCAAAGGTATCCTTGTAAAAATAGATTGATTAGAATTATAGATCGGCCCGGCTTCGATCGGGTAATAAAGTTTATATTTGCTTATATATGATTTTGCTTAATCAATTTCTCGTCCGGTAATTTGCCACACTCATATATCGGCGATAACTCATAAGATATTCATTTTATTGATATAGTGTAAAAAGCAATTTTGATCTACATTAAATCCTCAACATACCTGACGTATTTAATTGGATAAGGAATAATAGTGTACTGTTAAAAAAAGATTCGTAAATAACCCATCATTTTAATGTAAATTGTAAAAGAAAAAAAAAAATTTATTGTGGGTTATTCTTGGGAGATAGACATATGCCAACGCGGACTTTTTTGTAGATCTATAAAAGAGAAACAATCCTGCCATACATTGTATTTTTATAACTCAAAAGGTATTGGCAGCGTTTTCGACTAAAGCTCCTGATAGGCTTAATTGTTTCGGACATGTTGAAGTAATATCGTCGTATTTCATTTAATCTACACAAAACGATAACTTATTATACACTTAAACCTTCCTTAGGAATCACTCTATCTACTAAAAACCCGCATCAAAATCCGTTGCGGAGTTTTTTAAATCTAAGCATACGTAGGGACAGACAGACAGGGAAGCGACATTGTTTTATACTACATAATGTAGTGATACATTTTAAGTAGTTTTAAAGTCATTACAGCAATTAGTCTGCAAAACATAATAAATAATATACGTATGTATGTCGGTCAAGTTTTTACAAGTCCACGACTAAGCGCGTATTTTGCATACGGGTCATCATCAGCTTAACCCAGGGCTTTCCAACCTGTGTGTCACGACGCCCTGGGGCTCCGCGGTATTATCCCAGGGGCGTTGTGAGGCGATCTAAATAGGTTGGCTTGGCTGTATGTGTCGCCATGGGCATTGTGATGCAGCGGAAGCGGGCGGTCAGTGCAAGGAGCTCAGTTTATCAAGAATATCGTTCCATCAGCATTGAGGGTTTTATTACCGTTTGCGACATTATACTTGTGCGAGGCAGCTAGCTTTCATTTTTGTTATTTTTTTCTTTATTTTTTTTTGAAGACATATTTACTGAGGAAAGGCTATTACAGCGTCGATGAATACCTAGATGATAAGCGATAACCGTAATATTATATATTGTTATTATTTTTAGATTGAATTTAATTTTAATCACATGTCTATTATTTTTGTTTTATTATGTCACTTTGATTAATTTTTGTTATTTTGTTTATTATTTATAGCATAATTATAAATTTTATCTTTGACATTTCATTTTACAATTAGATGACATATTATTACGGACCTTTTTATAACAATTTGTTTATTTTTATTTCCTCTTTTTATTTGAAATTCTAGTTTTATTATCGATCATTCACAGACAATAAGATGACATATTATTAATCTGTTTTACACAATTTTTATTTAATTTATTTGTATTGTATTATTCTTGATATTTTTACACTAATCTGATTTTTGTTTTTCCTTTTTATTTGCCTGATTATTATATGGTAAAACGATTACCTACTTATTTTAATTTAAATGTGGGCTTTTATTGTTTTGAATTTGTAATTTTCTTTGATAAGTATTATTTTGTTTGATTTATTTGCATGGTATTGTTTTATTTTACATAATTTCTACACAATGTATATTGTTACGAAATAAATGACTTATGGCTTAGTCGCGTTTGCAACTACTAGACCAATAAGGCAGTTGAGACGGATAAGACAAACAAATCATTCAATCCTTTCCAGCTCCTCTGGAAAGATTAGTAACGTCATGAAGCCATAATTCAGATACCACAATAAGTTTTAATTATTTTTTTATCAGTATCCTATCATATTATTTAGAACTTGTTATACCTATTACTTGCTTATTTATCCAGAGTACAAAAAAAACGTTGCGTCTCATCAGCAATCAGGTTGAAAATGCGGAACCCAAATAAAACTTGAAAAAGGTAAGCCAATTCTTTCAAGTTAAAAATACGTGTAGCAACGAACCAAAGCAAACAAATTAACAACAACATTTTTCTCAAATTCTAAAAATAAATCCAATCGCAAACTGTCTGAACGAGATTCCTCTATAACCCAATGAGGAAGATAATTACACCGCAATAACTAGTTAATTGTAACAATTTAAAATGAATACACGTGCTTAACCTTTACTTAGCAACGTTTACAATTACCGACAGGATGTGTTTAATTAAAGCTGCTTTAATTATTTCATGTTAATTAGGTTTAAAGTTTACATTAGGTATTTATATGGAAGACACAGAAAAGTGAATCATAGGTATTTTCTTCCTGTATTTTAAGTGTCTTTGTGATTAAGAAAGACTATTCAATGAGTCTGCCTATTCTTTTCCTAATTATGTTTTGTTTGCCTTCCATTTCCATCTTGCATTTGGATTTCAAATGTTATCACAAGTCATATTTTATTTATTAACGATATTCCAGTTCTCCGCGCGTCTACATAATGATTATAAATATATTTAATTATTTTAATTATGATAATAAATCTATTGAGATTTAATGACTTACAAACTCCAAACTAGGCAGCACTTGTATCTTTTGGTCACCAAGATACAGGCACCGCCTAGTTTGGAGGCCGTTGAAATCCTTTTTAACAAATCATAGTTTTCTTACAGACAAAAATATACTCGTAATGTTAATTGTTTAGGTTAAGAAAACTACTGTAACTCTGGTCCATTAAATTATTCTTATTCTTCCAAGCGCGACATGTTTTATTAAAAGACGCACCTCTAAAATATAAACAAATATATATGTATAATTTTTTACTTTTTTACTGATAATAGATTCGCGCTTGACCATCATCTCACCTGATGGTAAGTGATAATGTGGTCGAAGATGGAGCACGCTAAAGCTACTTTTATAAAGACTCCCAGGTTGTAACTATCGGGAAACACAGACCCCGGCTGGGAATTCCACTCCTTAGCAGTACGCACAATAAAAGTATTCCCAAAACGTTTAGTGGCTATAAACAGGAAAAATATAAAATAACGACAATAAAATAATAATTAAATCTCAACATTCGTTTCATTAAATTGTGCCCTCCTTTCTCAATTACACATTTTATATTCATTAGTTTATTATTTTAGTATGTTATTCATCATTAGTATGTTAAAATTTTAAAGTTTTTAACCTAAAATGGTCACTAACAGTATCATACTATATACCTAGACTGGTAAGGGAAGTGATTGAGATTACCAAATACAAGAACTTCAACCGGGGACGGGTTTCAACTGTCGAGGGCCTGGAATCCAGTGGTTCAATTGTGTACACCCCGTAAAAGTGTTCAAAAAAGTTCGCGAGCGGACACGGTGAGTTTTGTGTGTCGGGAACAGAATCGAGTTTTGAGTAACACATGTGACAGTGGTACCCGTGGCGATCACAAAAAACGAACGAGAAAAAGGGTAGACCGATTCGTCTCATCCGTGATCACGGATCACGGCGCTTGCAACAGTGCCGAAATATCGGAAACTCGAAACAAAAAGTACTCTCATGGTAATTATCCCGTTTTAAGTTCTAATGATAATTTTAAAGTGTTTCTACACTGATATCCCTATATATATATCTTCTTTGATTCTGTCTATTTAAAGGTTGTCTGTTACAGATTGCCTTGTGCGATAAGACCGATAGTAAATTGTACACGAATACAATAACATAACGTAACCATAACCAGCCTAAAATGTTTTCTATGTTGGGATACAGGCCTTCTCTCTAGGTAGGGGTTGAGTCGTGAGTAATTGTAAATTTGTTTTTTTTTTTAATAATTTTTATACCATGAATAATTTGCAGCGTACTATCATCATCAGAAACACAGGTTTTTATAAACCTACATCAGGCAGGTCACTACATTATAGTAAGCAGTATATTTGACCGCTATTCACCATTTTATCAATGTTTTTCAAGCACTTAGATTTACCCTTTAAGAACTATTATATATATTTATGTTCTGGACTATATGTACTTTTCTGTAAACATGTTATTTGAATAAAAATTATTATTATTATTTCTCTTCATGCTTTGCATTTCTCCCATTTAAGTGGGGATTGCAGACACGGGCCGAAGCCAAGTGAGGTGTTTAGGAATTTTCGAGTTAACGTTTAGTTTAAGTTTTGTATTTAAAATGACTGCGTTTTGCTAATATTTAATGAGTTTAAACTATTGTGAAGGGTTTTTGGTATTACTCCAGTACTAGACAATATGATGGGGATGGTTTTGGTATGAGTAATGTTCCATTGCGTTTTGATTTTTGTGGATAAATCTGTATATTTTGCTATTTTCTCTGAGTATGTGCTTATAAGGTTGTGGGTGTTGCATACAGTAATATCTATTATATATCCTAATTTCTTTTGTTTATCTAACATTGTTAAATCTGGTCTATTATTGTATATGGTTTTGTTAGTAATTATGGTCCTGTCCCAATATAACTTGCTTGTTTTAGTTTTCTAATACTGCCTGCGGTTTATATTTATAGTATGGTACTTTATCGGTAACTAATCACGTTTGGATGGCTAGAGTTTTATGTATACTGCCCTACTCTAACTAAAAAGCCGCTAACCCCAAAAAGTACTTTTCGAGTAAACTTAAAAATAAGTGGGAAATGATTTTTCTACAAAACTGCGCTATCTAGGACGATGGCTGTAAATTATTTTTGTGGACTTAGTTACTGTGCACAATATATGACATTTTTTTTGTAAATATTAATTATTTTTTAGTATTGTATATATAGTATTGTTGTTTACTCGCTTTTTAACTAAGGAAGTGACAAAAATTATGTGGTTTAACTGCTCAACAAAATTGCTGTATCTCAAAAAGTATTAATCGTAGAAAAATGATTCTTAGACCAAAAGATAGAGAATCAAAAATAATTTGAGGTTACATTAAAAAGTGAAAAATTACCTTTTGTGGCTTAACGGCATTGTAGTTAGTGCAGGGCAGTATAGTTGCAGCAACTTGGTCGTGACGGTGTTTATAATCTGTTTGGTTTATGGCTCTACATGCACCTGTAATGTGTTGTATGGTCTCTGAGGCACCATGACAACGTCTACAGGTATCATTGTAGTTGGGTGTGCGAATTATATATTTTTGGTAGTTGGTAACAGTCGGAATCAACGACTCAAGGGGGTCGACTCAAGGCGCGCGAGCTGGTGGGTCACAGATCCAGTCTCTCCGTGAGGACATGGTCGGGAGCTTGAACTTGACCTTGAAGGCTGTCTCCGAATGGGGCGATGCCAACCTGGTCAAGTTTAATGCAGCTAAGACCCAGGCGTGTCTCTTCTCCGCAAAAAGGAGCCAATTCGAACCGACTCCTACTTTCCGAGCTGTAACCGTGCCGATAACCGACCGTATCGAGCTTCTGGGGGTAACACTAGCTTCTACCCTCAATTTTGGCCCGTTTATCGAGGCTAAGGCTCAACTAGCAAAAGTTGGGAATCCTAGCAAAGGTGAGACGGTACTTCACACCCGAACAGTTGCTCAATCTCTATCAAGCCCAGGTTCGGTCGTGTATGGATTACTGCTCTCATCTTTGGGATGGATCTGCTAAATACCAACTGGACGCGCTTGAGTCAATCGAGAAGCGGGCCAAGAGACTCATTGGCAACGATGCACTGGTCGAGCCAAAGCTCCATAGCCTTGAACATCGACGACGAGTTGCAAGTCTATCGGTTTTCTATCGGTTACATTTCGGGGAGTGTGCGATGGAATTACACAATCTAATTCCACCAAGCCCGTTCCATCATCGGACTACGAGACAAACGGCGAAGCGCCATCGTTACATGGTGGACATCCCACCCATACGCACAAAACGTTTTGGGAATACCTTCATTATGCGTACGGCTAAGGAGTGGAATTCCCTGCCGGAGTCTGTGTTTCCCGATAGCTATAACCTAGGAGTCTTTAAGTCAAGAGTGAATAGGTTACTTTTAGGTAAGCGTGCTCCATCTTCGACCACATTATCACTTACCATCAGGTGAGATGGTGGTCAAACGCGAAACTATTTTAAATAAAAAAAAAGTGGGAATCTGCGTTTAAAACAGGCGTTCATCCCAACTTATAAGCAAATAGTTCTGAATCTCAAAGACTGATCAATGTAGCTATTATTATACTAGCCATAAGTCCCCGCATTAACGATTCTCATACGCTATTTATTGCTCGGCGACAATCTCTTATAATCGAGTTTAGCAATTTGTGGAAGTAAGTGGCCGTGCCCAATATTGACTGGTGAGCTATGCCGCTTATTCGGCCGTTTAGCAATTTAGATAGCTTATGTTAGAGACCCATTAGTTATATGTTCTCATACCGTTTAGTACACTGACGTAATTATATTTGAAAAGCTCGACAAAACTATTTCTAAAATAAGCAATGATCGCAAAAGCATGAGCGTTCAGAACGAGCATTTTCTCGTGACTTTGCTTGTACTCTTTCTGCACTGCGATAGTAGAATACCTAAAGTAGGTACCTAACACTTTTTTTGGATTGAAAAACGTGGATTTGAAAATATGATATTACTGTGAATCAGAATCTATTTAAGGTTCTGAAAAGGTTCCATATTTATCTAATTCTATCGCTGGATACAAATATTTTTTATATTTATGTCACCAGAGCATCGCAAACTCCTTTACGACACAAAATATGTTAAGAGATTTATGCACACTTATTTTTCCACATTTATTATGCGCACAGCCAAGATGTGGAATTCTCTGCCGGCTTCTGTGTTCCCTGCCACTTATGACCTTTCAGCCTTTAAAGTACGAGTAAATAGGCATCTTCTGGGCTCGCTCGTCACATTGTAGACCTCATCTATCGCTTACCATCAGGCGAGATCGAGCGGGCTCATCCGTAATTAAAAAAAAGGTTTCGATAAATTGCCAACTGAACATAGTGATACTAAAAACTAAAAGTTATGAAGTTATACAAACTGGTGACCAATCAGCGCACAGGTGCTTTATTGATTTTGGTATAATATTAAAATTAAGAATATGGCCATAATTCGTCTGTATTAAAGTGAAACAACACGTACGCCATAGAACTACTTATTAAATGGATTATCCGTTGTTCGATATGGTTTTTTATAGATTATAGGCTTGTGTTTGCCATCATCTCACCTGTTTATAAGCAATGATGACGTCAATGGCAATGACATGTCAATAGTTATTTGTGTGCCTCCCGTTTTCAATAGCCCGTTCCATCATCAGACTACAAGACAAACGGCGATGCGCCATCGTTACATGGTGGACATACGCACAAAACGTTTTGGGAATACTTTCATTGTGCGTACGGCTAAGGAGTGAAATACCCTGCCGGAGTTTGTGTTTCCTGATCTATATAACCTGGGAGTCTTTAAGTCATGAGTGAATAGGTTACTTCTAGGCAAGCGTGCTCCATCCTCGATCACATCGTCACTTACCATCAGGTGAGATGGTGGTCAAACGCGAGCCTATTATCAATTTAAAAAAATTAATTACATGAGGGTACCATGATTTCTAGCTGGCCAGCTATGATTTTAGACACACCCACCCTTCTGATATGCTTTATTATTACTTTTACTGTTTTATGTTTCAAAATCGTCGTCTAATGCTACTGCATGCATCTTTAGACGACGACTAATTATTGTTTCATTTAAAATCTTGTTCTAGTGAATCGAATTCTGAACTTTTAAAAATAAAAAATCTTTAAACCTTAACCTACATTCCGAAGTAAACAATTTGTCGCCTGTACAATATTAATAAATAATTAAGAGTAAAGTAAAGCTGCGGACTGAAAAAAAAAAAATTAATGCCAATCAGTTTGGAATGTAGTAGGATTTATCGAGAACATCCTTGTGGACCAAGCAATAGAAACGCTTTACATCAAGAGCAATCTGTTAATAGTTCGTAATGTGACCACTCACTGCCATACGCAGCGAGTTGGACCAGCGCAAGCTAAGCGAGTAGAGCGAAGCGAACAACAATATAAAAAAAATACTATCATAGATATGTACAGACGCCAGCACAACAAGCTACAACAATCTTTCAAATTTATTTAATACATTTTCAACTTTATTGTTAAAGAAATTAGGTTCAACGTTGATTGGGAAAATTTGACAGTTTCGGGTAGCTTCATATGCTGGCGTCTATACATTAATTTTCATGTAATAACGTACATTTAGTAAGTAAGTTTGCATGCTTTAGTTTTAAGCAAGACAGGTCGATCTAATATTTATAATAATAACTTGTATACCATGTTTCATATAATGCGGAGAAGGGATGACAACTTGGATAAACTGGTCGTTGTTGGCAGAATAGAAGGCAAGAGAGCCCGAAGTCGCTCGCTAACTAGATGGTCTGACCAATAAAAGGATGCAATAGCCTCAAAAAAAAAAAATCAAGTGGCGCTGAGGGCGGCGATGGCCAGGGTCCGGTGTAGGACTATTATCAAAGCAACAGAAGCCAGTTATCACGATCCTCAGTAATGAGGGAACGATCAGAGAGAGAGATACCGTGTTCTATGCCAATAATCTGTATCTTGTTCTATTCTAATACTTTCTGTGAAAACTTGTAATTCAATATTTTTTAAGAATCTGTATCCTAGCTGTAAGTTTTCCTAAGAGAATAAAATACCACCAAGCGCGCAGACGTGCGCATATTGGATCTGGATGACTCCGTGACGGTCGAGGAAGTGGTGGCCACCGTTGCCAGGACTGGGGAGTGCCCTCCCGATCAGGTGAGGGCGGGCGCCCGCGTCCTGGCTTCACGGGGTTGCAAACCATTACGGTTAGCTGCCCCGTCCCGGCGGCGAAAAAGCTGCAGGAGGGCCGAAGGCTCCTGGTTGGTTGGGTGTCTGCGCAGGTGAAAGTCCTGGACCCCAGACCCCTGAGGTGCTTCCGCTGCCAAGTGGGCAACCATGCGGCATGCGTGTGCACCTCGGAGGTAGACCGCAGCGATAGGTGCTTCCGCTGCGGTCAGCCCGGTCACAAGGCCGGCTCGTGCTCCGCCCCGCCTCACTGCTTCGCATGTGAGGCGGTTGGCAAGCCGGCTGATCACAGGGCTGGGGGCAAGTCCTGCGCCCCACCCACCAAGGCCAGGTGCAGAGGTAGGCCCTCTGCCGCCGCCGTCACCGCCACCGCCGCCGCCGCCGCCGCCGTCGTTACTGCCGCCGCCGTCGCCGAAGTCATGGCTGAACCCCCGCGAGGGGCCCTGGAGGAGGCTGCAATGGATCCCGATTAATGGCCCCATTGCGCTTCCTCCAGGCGAACATCAACCACTGCGCCGCTGCTCAGGAACTTTTGCTCCAGAGCATGGCGCAGTGGTTGATCAACGTCGCCGTGGTCGTCGAGCCGTATTTTCGCCGTAGGAATGACTGGGTGGCGGACTTGGACGGCTCGGTGACCCTCGTTTCGTCGGCCGCCGCCGGTACCCCGCCCCTCGATCGCGTCAAGAGAGGGCGTGGGATCGTCGCAGCACGGTTCGGGGAGATCGCTGTGGTAGGCGTTTATTTCTCCCCGAACCGAACTCTCGCCGAGTTCCAGAACTCCCTAACGGAGCTGGGAGACGTCATCGTCGCCCTCGGTTCCCTCCCCGCCCTCGTCCTCGGGGACTTCAACGCCAAAAATCCGGCTTGGGGTTCCCGGTCCATGGACCATGGGCGGGGCAGGATGCTCGAGCACTGGGCCCATGCGCAGGGCCTGGTGATCGAGAACCGGGGTTCTGTCCCCACGTGCGTGCGGTTTACGGGCGAGTCGGTGGTGGACGTTACGTTCGCCACCCCCAGCCTGTCACCGCGCGTCACCGACTGGCGCGTTGTGAAGGAGGTGGAGACCTATTCCGACCACCGGTATATCCGGTTCGACGTCTCCACCCAGACCCCAGATGCGCCGGTCCGACGGGACCTGAGTGGTCCGCGATGGGCGCTGAAGCAGATGGACCGGGAGCTATTCCTGGAAGCCTCGATCGTGCAGGCCTGGGGGTCACCCCCGGACAGGCCTGCCAACATAAACGACGAGGCGGAGTGGTTCCGGGAGGCCATGTCGGAGATCTGCGACGTGGCCATGCCCCGGGTCCGGCAAGGACGCGCCCGGCGTCAGCTGTACTGGTGGTCGAGCGAGCTAGCAGCGCTGCGCGAAGCGTGCGTTGCGGCGCGACGCCGGTACACCAGGTTCCGCAGGCGCCGCACCCGACCTTCGGATGCGGTGACTGTAGAGGCGGAGCTGTACGAGGGCTACAGGGCAGCGAAGGCCGTCCTCCGAGACGAGATCTGGCGGGCCAAGGAACTGGCCCGGGAGGAGATGCTGGCGACTCTGGACGGGGACCCATGGGGCCGCCCCTACAAGTGGGTGCGAGAGAAGCTCAGCCCCTGGGCTCCCCCGTTGACGCAGAGTCTCCAGCCTCAGTTCTTGGAGGACGTGGTGAGCGCCCTGTTCCCATCGCGAGGGGAGCACGCTCCCCCGCCCATGGCTCCGTCTCCGACGGAACCTGAAGCTGGCGCAAACGCGGACCACAGCGACGACGACGTCTACGACGCTCCAGAGGTGACCAAGGTAGACTTGAGAGTGACGGTACAACGGCTCAAGGCCAAAAATACCGCCCCAGGACCCGACGGCTTGCCAGGGAAAGCCTGGGTCCTGGCCTCGGAGACTCTCGGGCCTCGACTAGGGGGGCTCTTTAGCGCATGCCTGGAGAGGGGCCAGTTTCCGCTTCGCTGGAAGACGGGAAAGCTGGTCCTGATCCAGAAAGCCGGGCGCCCTGCGGACTCTCCGTCCGCATTCCGGCCCATCGTGCTGCTCGACGAGGCGGGCAAGCTCTTGGAAAGAGTAATTGCAGACCGCCTCTTCGGGCACCTGAATCGGGTGGGCCCGGATCTTGCGGACTGCCAGTTTGGCTTCCGCAAGGGGCGCTCGACGGTGGATGCTGTCATGCGCGTGAGAGCCCTCACGACGGGGGACGCGATATCCCGGGGCAGGGTCGTCTTGGCGGTGTCTTTGGACATCACCAACGCCTTCAACACCCTGCCCTGGAGTTGCATCAGGGAGGCACTCCGGTATCACCGGGTGCCGACCTACCTCCGTCGCATAGTCGAGGACTACTTGACGGACAGAGCCGTCATCTACCCCGGTCACCGGGGAGAGTGGAACCGGCGAGAGATGTCGTGCGGTGTCCCACAGGGATCGGTCTTGGGGCCGCCCCTGTGGAACATCGGATACGACTGGGTGCTGCGCGGCGACCTCCCTGACGGCGTCAGCGTAATATGTTACGCTGACGATACGCTCGTCCTGGCGCAGGGAGAGTCGCACCAGGCGGCGGCCGACCTGGCGACGCAAGCGGTTGCGACAGTCGTTCGTAGGATCCGGCAGTTGGGACTCGACGTGGCGCTGCACAAGACAGAGGCCATGTGCTTCCATGGCGGTCGGAACGCGCCACGGTCCCAGTCCCACATAACGGTGGAGGGGGTTCGCATCGGCGTCGGGAGGACGATGAAGTACCTGGGACTCGTCCTCGACAGCCGGTGGAACTTCAGGGAGCATTTCCTGAGTTTGGCCCCAAAGCTGAACCGGGCAGCAGCCGCCTTCAGGCGACTCCTGCCTAATCTCAGCGGGCCAAACGCCTCCTGCCGAAGGCTGTATGCCGGCGTCGTGCGGTCCATGGCCCTCTATGGGTCCCCAGTGTGGGCCCTGTGCATCCGGACGCGACCACTAAAGTTGGTCGCATGCCAGAGGGTCATGGCTATCCGAATGATCCGGGGATACCGCACGATCGCCGGCGAATCAGCCAACCTCCTTGCCGGATTGCTGCCCTGGGATCTGGAGGCGACTGCCCTCCAGCGCGTCTATGAATGGCGCGTGGAGGCGCAGCGCCGGGGCGTATCCCCGCTGCCTCGAGAAGTCGAGGCGGGGCGGGAAGAGCTCCGGCGTGAGCTCAGGGCAGTATGGAGGGAACGACTGTCGCAACCGAAGGCCGGGCATACCGCAATTGCGGCGGTAAGACCCCTCTTTGAGGAGTGGCTAGATCGGCGTCACGGCGTCCTGACCTACCGCATGACGCAGGTCCTCACTGGACACGGAAGTTTCGGGAGGTATCTGTGTCTGATGGGAAAGGAGGAAACGCCTGGGTGTCACCACTGCGAGGGTCGCCCTGAGGACACAGTCGAGCACACGGTGCAGGACTGCCCCGCTTGGGCAGAGCACCGACGTGTCCTCACGGCGGCAATAGGCGGAGACCTCTCGCGCCCGGCATTGGTCGAGGCCATGCTGCGGGGCGAGAGGGAGTGGGAAGCGGTCGCCTCCTTCTGCGAAGCAGTCATGCTTCCGAAGGAGGAGGCGGGCCGCGTGAGGGAGAGGATGGCGTCCTCCCTCCAGCCCAGCCGCAGTAGTAGACGCCCACGGCGTCGGACGTCGGCCGACGATCTCCGGCCACCGTAGGCGCGGGCATGCGGACAGCGAGTAAAGGGCAACTCGCTGTCCGACCATGGACCATGCCCGGGTCGACGGCGCGTCGTGTTCCACGCGCGCCTCAAAGAGCGTCAGCAATATGACGAGGCCCCCCGTAGAGGGCCGAAGCCTGCCGGGGTCGTGGGACTCATCCCGTTACCGTGACCCCGGTACGTAAAGGGTTATTGAAGGAATACCGTGGATTTTAGTCAGTAAAAGTCTGACAGTCCCTCCCACCCTGCCCGGGGTGGGAGGACTTATTTGATAATTATACCATGCTAAAAAAAAAAAGAGAATAAAATAAATAATATTTTAATGGCATAGAACATGTTATCTAAGATAAGATATATTTATCTTATCTTTTCATATCATGCTTCATGGTACGATAAAATGAATAAGTAATTATTGAAATTTGTTCCTTATTAGAGTAGTAATTACACACAGATAAACATTAAACATTTTATTTATCTTGATAAATTATGAGATCAATCAAACTAACCAGTTATCTAATTCTTCATAACCCAGTAACTGGTAATTCCAGTAACCGTTGCCAAGACGGAAGGTCAAACTTTCGGGCTTCTGACTAGTAATGTATCTAAAGAAGTAAATATACTGACTCTGCCTTCTCTTTATATATTGGAAAGCATATTGTATGTACGCAAAAATATAGGACTTTTTAAGATTAGAAGCGATTTCCATACAATAAACACGCGCAATAAACATGAAATTGTTATACCCAAATGGAGATTAGCCAAGACAAACAAGTCATTCCTTATAAACAGCATACGCTTTTATAACAAGTTGCCAAAGTATGTGACAGATCTTAGCGACGAAAAATTTAAAACCCATATTAAACGTGTCCTTTTGAAAAAAGCATATTATAAGATTATGTTACGGACTACGTTGAAGATAAGACTACTGCTTGGCAATGATTCCTTCTGCATATGTGGCTTCCCTGGCTTATTGTGACTACGTTATTGTATAAAGGTCTATTAACAACCCCACTTTTTTGTGTTGTTGTTATTATTTGTTTTTTTTTTGTTGTTATTTTATTTTATTTTACTTGTATATAATTTTTATTTTTATGTCATTTGCTTTAGTTTATTTGCAGTTTTGTAAAGTTAATTTTTAATGTAAATGTATGAACACTATAGACTCTGAGATTAATTTCTGATTAGCTATATTACATTTTATTATGTCAATTGGTCTATACTGTCCTCTCATACCAAAAAATGAATAAAAAATTGTAACTATTATGCAAAGATTGTGAAAATCAAGAATTTTTTTAAAAGAGTAACCGTGGAGTTTCTTGCCGGTTCTTCTCCATAGGAAACGACCAATTTCGAACTGTGCACTAACTTCTGACGTTTTATGAATGCCCATTTAGGCCTATGTAAAAATCAAAATCAAAATATAACAATTTTGATTTTGAAATGACTGTCCAAGATCTAGAAATCAACAAATGAAAGCCAGAGTAAATGGCGTCACGGCCACGGGACGGCGGTTGGATATTTATTTTTCATTTGATGATTTTTCACCGAAAAAAAATTATTAAAGCGTCGAACCATGTAATTGGGTTAGTTAATACATGAGGCCACGAGCTCTTCAATAAAAAAGCAAGTTTAGAACTAAAACCCGACTACGACAAAAAATATCTACCGAATAAAAAGGTACCTATCAGGTACATTGCTTAGAGTAAGCTGTACTTACCATAATTAGATAGTTCTTGGAATTAGTAGTTGACGATTTCAAAAATTAATATAGACCGCCAAAGAAATCTTAATAATTATTATGTTCCATAGCTTGTACTACACGACAATCTCAATGTAAGTATCCGTAACTGGTGATCGTCACGACCTTGGCGTGCATTGCCGGAACATATCAAATGCGTGCGGTACACTCTTAATATCGCTGCCATTACACGGATCTTCGACTTTGCTACATTTATTTTATTCACAACATTATATAGCCTCCGGGTTTTTAAACAGCTTAAGAAAACAATTGCTTTGGGCTTTGGTGTTCAATTTAATTGATTTTGTAAGGCTTTTATTTAGCAGAACCTTGGTAATGAATTCGATTGTGAAAGGTAAAGGTATGAAAGATACGCATATTGTTTATTAAAAGGGAGAATAAACAAATTTTTATTACTACATAGTAAATAAATAGTTCAAGTAGAAAATGAGAACGATTTTACACTTTATATTATTCAATCTGATGTCTTTTTCGCAAAAGTTAGGTATATACGAGCTTAAAAGTTTAAAACGAAAAATGATAAGCATTTCTCATATTATTTACATATTACTTCAAACAGAACCAAGTGATTAAATTATAAAGAGAATGTTCCAGTTAAACGCAACATTGAAAGACTGCCCACTAGGTGGCCTGATGATCTGAATGAACACTTTCAACAAAAATTGATTTGAACGGGATAAAGTCAACACTTTGTTTGAGACATTTAAAAAAAACTTGTTTGATTGAATATGGGCTCGTACTTGACCACCTTCTCACGTGAAGGTAAGCGAAGATATGGTCAAAGATGAAGCATGCTTACCTAGACGTAACCTATTCACTCTTGACTTAAAGACCACCAGTTTATAGGTCTCAGGAAACACAGACTCCGGCAGGAAATTCCACTCCTTAGCTGTACGCACGATGAAAGTATTCGTAAAACGTTTTGTGCGTATGGCTGGGATATCCACGACGTAACTATGGCACATCACCATACATCTTGTAGTCCGATGATGGAACGGGCGTGGTGCAATTAGATTCTGCAATGCCATCACACACTCCTCGAAATCGCGATAGAAAATCGATAGGCTTGCGACATGCAGCCGATGTTCAAGGCTCGAGGGCAAGGATGTTTAGATCAATCATAGATTCACTGCCATCAACTGCATGAAACTACTTCCATCCTTACTAAATTGTAAAAATAAAAAAAGTATGGTTACGTATGGTTGTGTAGTCTAAATAAATAGGCAAACTCAGGTTCGAAAGGATATTTATATAATTGTCCACAAATCCTTACACCATAACAAGGTTCAGAAGGCATAATAGGGAAGCGTTCACAAGCACGAGCGAAAGCACAGTATATAAGTAGTAGCGGAAGGACGAAGGTAGAAGAGTTATAAACGGATAAGAATCATATAAATCGGTATAGAAACACCAAAGTTATACATGAAATACGCTAATAATAAGCCATCGCGCGTGAATACTGAATCATGCTATACTTAAGGATTATTTTTGAGAATCGGTCGCCGCGCCGAAGGTATAAAATTTCGTTCTATAGGTACTTAAGCCTCATGTGAATGTGATCTAAACAATATTACCAATACATTAACTTAATAACACACAAGGAGTTACACGCTGACGGAGTCGCGGGCACAGCTATTAACCCCTCGAGTGTCGCATGTTGAATTTCCTTATGATTTTTGGGTAGGACTTCAGAAAAAATGATAAATCGGCAATTTATGGCCATTATCATGGTATATATTATACCTTCCTGGATTCGTTATGAGTTTATCTAACTATTTATATCATTCAATAAGCAAATCAAACTGACCATATCTCGCAGTGATGTGATATGTTTACACTTTTATAATTTTCACTCATATTCGAAAAAAAATAAAAAAAAATGTGCCTACACATTTATTTTAATTTTTAATTTTTATTTTATTTTAACACAAATTATTCCAAAACATTAATAAAAAACTATTATAAAAAGTAATAAAACTATTTAATAACACAACGAAAAAGTCTGCGGCGTCACAACAAAAACCACAGATGCATTTTGTAATTTTTTTTTCGTTCATTTTAGCGGTGTATGCAGAACGTATTGCTACTTGCAACACAACTACAGATATTTATCGACCAATCCTGACCAAGCCCTTAAGTGTAACTGTCCGACTTAAGACATTTGGAGCATTTTTTTCTTATGTCGCACTGTGTAACATAAGACACGCGAGAGGTTAACAATAATATTGTGAGGTTCCGTATTGCGATATTTTTCAACAGTATTATAGATTGACTTATTATATTTCCGTACTAAATTACGAAAGTTGTTACATCAAAATCACTGAACCGTGAGGAAGGACATAGGCTACTTTTTTACGAAAAACGACGGAAACGCGGACGAAGTCGCGGGCAACAGCTATCTATACTAATAATATAAGGCTGAAGAGTTTGTTTGATTGTTTGAACGTGATAATTTACTTTTGCGGTGGTTCTCATCATACGTGACAAATAGGACCCAAAAATTTGCTATACGCGGTTATGAGTCCGCTTCAATTGGTGTTACCTCTGGTGTACCCCAAGGCTCAATTCTAGGCCCTCTTCTTTTTATTTTATTCATTAACGATATTCATAGTTGCTTTAAACATTCAAAATTTTTCCTCTACGCTGATGACCTCAAGATTTATAGAAAAATTGAAAATATTAATGATTGCAATTTATTTCAAGAAGACTTACATCGATTTTCATGTTACTGTAACAATAACAAGCTTCAATTAAGTATCTCGAAATGTCTATCTATAACGTTCACAAAAAAAAAACAAAGATAATATCACACACTTACTATCTAAATCAGACCCCTCTGCAGAATAAATCTTCAGTTCGAGACCTTGGGGTGCTGCTAGACACTAAACTGCATTTGGACCAGCATATTAATAATATTATAAGCAATGCGTTTCGTATGTACGGATTTGTAATGAGAGCTACAATTGATTTTAAATGCCCACATACATACATACACCTATTTAAAGCTCTTATTAGATCACAGCTAGAGTACGCCGTCACAGTGTGGAATCCTTATTACAAAAAATACATTCACAACCTAGAGAGGGTACAGTATAAATTTTTAAGATCAACGCATTACAGATGCTTTCGTAGAACTTTGAGTTACGATAAACTATTGAATTATTACAAATTAAGCAAATTGAAGTCCAGGCGCACTCTTCTTGAGACAATGTTTCTGTATGATCTCTGTAATAACCGTTATGACTGTTCTGACCTAACGAATAATCTATGTTATATTGTACCTAGAACTGTGGTAAGACGAGAGGTGCGCGTGCGTCCACTGTTTGCGGTATTTTCTTGTCGTACTAATGCTGGGAACCGTGCACCTTTGCGTCGCATAGTGAAAACCTATAACTCACATTTTGCAGATATTGATATATTTTCGTTGTCTGCCAACAAATTTCGCAATATTGTTAGTGTTGAAATGAAAAACTCAGAAACATAGGATATAGTGTCACTCGTGTATGTTTTAAAATGACTTAGTTTATAATTATATAAAATGTGGATAACGTAGTGGGTTACACACTTATACATATTGTTGCATGATAATTTTAAGTTCATTTACAGTGTGTAATTGTTTGTTTTCCCGAATAAATAAAATAAAAAATAAAATAATCTCAGGAAGTACTGGTTCGAATTGAAAAATTATTTTTTAATTAAATAGTCAATTTATAGAGAAAGGCTATATATAGGCTATATATCATTACGTTAAGGCCAATAGGAGCGGAGCGCCAATGAAGAATGCTTCAAAATCGGGGTTAAATTTAACGTTAGCCCAAAGTAACTATTCCACGCGGATGAAGTCGCGGGCAAAAGCTAGTAATATAATAAGAATGCGAAAGTAACTCTGTATGTCTGTGTCTAAACGCTAAAGAAACATTTTTATAATTTTTTAAGCTAACATACATGCGCTGGACACATAACTATTATTCTGCAATAACATACACACGAACAGTATCATTAGAACTTAAAACGGTATATTGCAACTGTGCCGTTATATCGGAAACTCGCAACAATAAATATACATGGTAAATATCATGTTTTAAATTCTAATGATACCATTAACTGTATTTTAAGTAGGTATTTGGGTACAGAGATAGATGAGACCTGAGAGAGGGACAAAGGCTACTTACTTATGGTTTTGCTGAAAATAACTTTTCTTGGGAGCAAAGCCGCGAGTAGAAGCTAGTATAAAATAAAGTGGGCTGCGGGAATGATCTAATGAGATACCGCGGCTCCGGAATGCAAGGGCAGCTGAAGGAACAGGGTGAGTTTTTAGTCAGTAGAAGTCTGACACTCCCATCCGCTTCACCCCGAGCAGGAGAAGTCATTAGATTTTCCCACCCGGAAAAATAAAGTAAGTGATGGTATTGTGACCCCAGAAACTCTAAAGCATTGCACAAGTAATCCCTTTCTCAAAATAAACAACTGTGTTTGCCTTTTAAACCCTACGATCCCACAAAGGCATACGTACTACGAACACGACATACGTTTAAAAAATATATATTACTAGCTGACCCGCCACGAATTCGTTCGCGTGGTATCCTACCCCTACCCAACCAATACAACTACCCCTATCCTACCGATATCCTACCCATACCTTACTCTACACCTAACCTACCCAAACCCTACATTACCCCTACCCTGCCCTACCCTACCAATACCCTACCCCTGCCCTACCCTACCGTACCGTATCCTACCCCTACCCTACCTCTACCCTACCCTGCCCCTACCCTTGAGACCTTTCCTACTTTTTTTTCATAATAACCTTCTCCTGGCAAAACCAAACACAACAAAAAAAGAATCAGCCAAATCGGTCCAGCCGTTTTCGTGTTTTGCGCTTAGCAGCACATTTAGCGATTTATTTTTATTATACGAGTATACATAACCTCTTTGACTAAGTGCGACAAGGATTTATCATTTTTTGAGTAAAATATTCTGTAAAATAATATATAGTAATCAATATAATACAATTATATATAATATAATAATCTTAATCCTAAAATAAATACTAAATAAATACTAATAATCCAAAGGTTGTCTGTAAGAGATCGCCTTGTGCGATAAGGCCGGCCATTGTACCCTAGTTTTACTTCTTTTTCCGTAGAAATATTATAAGGTGTGCAATAAAGTATATAATAAATAAAGAACTAATAATATACATAATAATATACACATAAACAAAATTGAAGTGTCTGTCTGAGATTTCAAAATAACGGTGTTGTCTTAATTGCTTATAAGTTATTTATGCGATACTAAAACAAATAAATTTTATAGAATTTTGGTCGGTCTGTCGGTCTTTCTGTTTGTCCGGGCTTATTTCTGGAACAATTGAACCGATTTTTATGAAACAATTCCCAAAACGTTTTGGTGTATGGGTGTAAACCCATACACCAAAACGATTTGGGAATTGTTTCAATCTGCGTAGAGCTAAATGGTGGGTTTTCCTCCCGGGCTTTGAGTTTCCTGATAGCTATAACCTGTGGATCTTTAAGTCAAGAGTAAATAAGTCACTTTTAGGCAACCATGCTTCATCTTCGACCACATCATCGCTTACAATAAAAAGATTTTAGTGGACGTTATAAGCCTTTAACCTTTTATTTCGGAATTCTCACAGGATCGAGGCTTATGCTGAAAAAGCCGCATCTTAGTTAATGAGTACCTACTCATTAGTACCAAGGTTCCTACCTAATATTATTTTTTAGGAATAAAGTAATTTCGCGTCCCACTCGAATAAATCCGCGGCCACAGCTAGTTGGTAAATAAGATAAGATAAGATAAAGATAAGATAAATTTTATTTCCAAGATATATGTACATTGTTTCTTAAAAATAATACAGTGCATAATGATAGTGCTTAATTGTACACAAAAGTTGTAGAACTTGAGGCCGAACTAGGCAAAACCTGTATTTCGGCTCTCAAGGCCATTCCCCTTGAGTAACCGATACAATGGACGACTAATAGCAACTTAACATAAAATAAGTAAATTAAACAATGACAAAGAAGAAAGTATATGTGTAGTATGTCCTCTCTTTGTGTGATATGTGGGTGTGAGTGTATGAGTGTAAGAGGATGTGTGCTTGTTAGATGGAAGCGTGATTGTTGCACGTATAGCGTATTGATATTAGATGGAATTAATCAAATTAAAATAATAATAATAAAAAAAAATAGTTTATACCGGTATTTCTAGCAGTTCTTCTGTCTCCTCATACGTAAGTTTCTGAAGATAAGTACTTACTATAGTTTTACAGGACCCACTGGTCAATGGATATATATTTAAAATTTTATTTATCTTGTTGTAAATGTAGGGGCCAATGAAGGGAATAAATTTAGTACTAAATTTTGTTTTGTATGATTTTTTTTGTGGACATACTAAGTGTTTTTTACGTTTATTTAGAATTGCAGTGTTAAAAATTAATGTTTTGTGTTGCTTCATTATAATATTTAGGATGAAGAGCTGTCTCACAGTTAATACATCACAAAACTCATATAAAAGAGACGTGGGAAACAATCTCGGTTTAAAAGTGCAAATCTTCAGTATGGCACGCTGGGCAATCTCAACATGCTTTATTATGGTTTTTGAGGATCCACCCCAAGATGTTATACAATATGTAATGAGGGACTGGCAGAGAGCAAAGTATATTCGCTTCAGTATATGGGGTTCGGTGACATATCGCAGAGTTTTAAAGACGTAAATTAGTTTCCTGATTCTACCACAAAGAATCTTTATATGGTCTTTAAAATTTAGATTGTTGTCTAGGGTAACGCCAAGGTATTTTATAGTATTGACAGGTTCTAGTTTTGGACAAGAGCAATTTTCTTTAGATAAACATTCATGCGGTATGATACTATGAATATCTAAGTTGGGTTTTGTGCTAGACCTTATACTGAAGCAAACATATTTAGTTTTGTCCACATTTAAGGTCAAAACATTGTCCTCAAGCCATTCCCTCACGGCATCAAAACCAGATTGTGCCGCATTGAAGACCTCTTCCCATGTACTGGCAGAAAACGTGAGAGCAGTATCGTCCGCAAATGAGATTATTTCGCCATGGGGAAGCTTTTGAGTTGTGAGATCGTTAATATAAACGAGAAAAAGTGAGGGTCCCAGGATACTTCCTTGCGGAACGCCGTGTGTAATTGGAAGGTCGCCACTGTGGTAGTTTCCAACCCGGACACACTGAAGACGCCCCGCCAGGTAACTTTTGAAGAGTTGCAATTGTGTCCCTCTGATACCTAACATTTCCAGTTTGTTGAGCAGGATCGGGACAGAAATTGTATCAAACGCCTTGGCCAAATCAAGAAAGATTGTTAGGCACTTCTTCCCTTTGTCAAGGCTATTCGTTATGGAACTAACGAGAGTGTTTACAGCTTGATCTGTTGATTTGCCCTCACGAAAACCATATTGTTTATCTGAAAGAAGACCTTTAGATTCCAGATAACCTACGAGTCTTGTATTAATTATTCTTTCCAGAACTTTAGATAGCGATGGGAGGATCGAGATTGGCCTATAATTGTTGATTTGACTTCTGTCACCGTTTTTATAAATAGGACACACTTCAGATTTTTTTAAGCAATCAGGAAAAATACCGTTCTGAAGACAAGAGTTAAATATCGAGGTAAGTGGTGCGACTAAAAGAGTCCTATGTTCCTTTAAGAAAGAGCTGCTTATTTTGTCGCAACCTGTAGCACAATCTGTTTTTAAAGAAACGATAAGGCGCTCCACCTCTTCCTCGTTAGTGGTTTCTAACACAAACGAATTTAACTGTGTGATAATGGGAGAGTTCCTAGATACAGCGTGATTAGATTTGGCAGACCTTTTTTGCTCAATTTGGTCGGCAAGTGATTTACCTACGTTTACAAAATAGTTATTGACTGTATTAAGAGATGATTGGGGAGAGGAAGACAGAGATAGTAGTTCATTAGGGACGGATTTCTTTTTGGAGGTATTAACGATTTCCTTTATTGCTTTCCATAATTTCTTATTATCTTTTTGGGCCGATTGCATCAATTGTTTCTCATAGGATCTTTTTACTTTTTTTAATATATTGTTGCAAAAATTTCTGTAGCGTATGTATGTTGTTTTTAATGTTATATTATCTGGTGAGAGTTTTGACTTCTGATGTAGATTATCCCTATTTTTCATGCAGCGTAAGAGGCCTGGTGTAATCCACGGTTTTATTATCTTTTTTCGTCTTGATAAGTTTATTAATTGAGTGTTGTTTTCTATGGCTGTTTGGAGACAATTTGAGAGATAATTCATTGAAAAGACGTTATACCTCTTACATAATTACTATTCTAAATGTATAAAACAAATAATGGTCTTCATTAGTATAAAGTTCATTAGAACAAATAATTTAGCAAAAGCATAATTTTATGTTTGCATTTTGCACATTTAATTGCAAACATCAAATTTTGCTTTTATTATTACTAGCAAGGATTGTAAAAGGTGTAAATCATTCAATGATATTTATTTTGCAAACTGGTTAAGTAACATTTTATTTTTTCGTCCATTTAAACTAGATGAGTTCGGTCTTTCTAGATTACTACCCTGAGAAGAATCACCGAAATAAACTCAGAGGTCAACGTCTATTTTGGTGTCTATACAACGTGTAATTTACAGGGTATATACAATATACATACCAAGTGCACGGTTTCTTTAGATGATAATAAACGATATGACAAGGTTTTTATAATCCTATGTCTATATGTGTGAAGTATAATAGAAATTTCAATACATTGATACCAGAGGCAGAATTTTCAAATTAAGAAGAACGAAGAGAATCACCGTGTTATTGGCAAGTGACGGGGAAAGTTATCGACCCTCGTAGTGCTGTGACACGTTTATTATGATTGGTATTCAAGAAACTTACTACTTCAACTTTATTGTGAAAGAAATTAGGTTCAACGTTGATTGGGAAAATTTGACAGTTTCGGGTAGCTTCATATGCTGGCGTCTATACATTAATTTTCATGTAATAACGTACATTTAGTAAGTAAGTTTGCATGCTTTAGTTTTAAGCAAGACATGTCGATCTAATATTTATAATAATAACTTGTATACCTTGTTTCATATAATGCGGAGAAGGGATGACAACTTGGATAAACTGGTCGTTGTTGGCAGAATAGAAGGCAAGAGAGCCCGAAGTCGCTCGCAAACCAGATGGTCTGACCAAGAAAAGGATGCATTAGCCTCAAAAAAAAAAATCAAGTGGCGCTGAGGGCGGCGATGGCCAGGGTCCGGTGTAGGACTATTATCAAAGCAACAGAAGCCAGTTATCACGATCCTCAGTAATGAGGAAACGATCAGAGAGAGAGATACCGTGTTCTATGCCAATAATCTGTATCTTGTTCTATTCTAATACTTTCTGTGAAAACTTGTAATTCAATATTTTTTTAAGAATCTGTATTCTAGCTGTAAGTTTTCCTAAGAGAATAAAATAAATAATATTTTAATGGCATAGAACATGTTATCTAAGATAAGATATATTTATCTTATCTTTTCATATCATGCTTCATGGTACGATAAAATGAATAAGTAATCATTGAAATTTGTTCCTTATTAGAGTAGTAATTACACACAGATAAACGTTAAACATTTTATTGATCTTGATAAATTATGAGATCAATCAAACTACCCATTCATCTAATTCTTCATAACCCAGTAACTGGTAATTCCAGTAACCGTTGCCAAGACGGAAGGTCAAACTTTCTGGCTTCTGACTAGTAATGACTGTCCAAGATCTAGAAATCAACAAATGAAAGCCAGAGTAAATCGCGTCACGGCCCCGGGACGGAGGTTGGATATTTATTTTTCATTTGATGATTTTTCACGGAAAAAAAAATTATTAAAGCGTCGAACCATGTAATTGGGTTAGTTAATACATGAGGCCACGAGCTCTTCAATAAAAAAGCAAGTTTAGAACTAAAACCCGACTACGACAAAAAATATCTGCCGAATAAAAAGGTACCTATTAGGTACATTGCTTAGAGTAAGTTGACGATTTCAAAAATTAATATAGACCGCCAAGGAAATCTTAATAATTATTATGTTCCATAGCATGTACTACACGACAATCTCAATGTAAGTATCCGTAACTGGTGATCGTCACGACCTTGGCGTGCATTGCCGGAACATATCAAATGCGTGCGGTACACTCTTAATATCGCTGCCATTACACGGATCTTCGACTTTGCTACATTTATTTTATTCACAACATTATATAGCCTCCGGGTTTTTAAACAGCTTAAGAAAACAATTGCTTTGGGCTTTGGTGTTCAATTTAATTGATTTTGTAAGGCTTTTATTTAGCAGAACCTTGGTAATGAATTCGATTGTGAAAGTTAAAGGTATGAAAGATACGCATATTGTTTATTAAAAGGGAGAATAAACAAATTTCTATTACTACATAGTAAATAAGTAGTTCAAGTAGAAAATGAGAACGATTTTACACTTTATATTATTCAATCTGATGTCTTTTTCGCAAAAGTTAGGTATATACGAGCTTAAAAGTTTAAAATGAAAAATGATAAGCATTTCTCATATTATTTACATATTACTTCAATCAGAACCAAGTTATTAAATTATAAAGAGAATGTCCCAGTTAAACGCAACATTGAAAGACTGCCCACTAGGTGGCCTGATGATCTGAATGAACACTTTCAACAAAAATTGATTTGAACGGGATAAAGTCAGCAGTTTTTGAGACATTTAAAAAAAACTTGTTTGATTGAATATGGGCTCGTACTTGACCACCTTCTCACGTGAAGGTAAGCGAAGATATGATCGAAGATGAAGCACGCTTTCCTAGAAGTAACCTGTTTACTCTTGACTTAAAGACCCCCAGTTTATAGCTATGAGGAACCACAGACTCCGGCAGCAAATTCCACTCCTTAGCTGTACGCACGATGAAAGTAAAACGTAAAACGTTTTGTGCGTATGGCTGGGATATCCACGACGTAACTATGGCACATCACCGTACATCTTGTAGTCCGATGATGGAACGGGCGTGGTGGAATTAGATTCTGCAATGCCATCACACTCTCCTCGAAATCGCGATAGAAAATCGATAGGCTTGCGACATGCAGCCGATGTTCAAGGCTCTGTATGTTTAGATCAATCATAGATTCACTGCCATCAACTGCATGAAATTACTTCCATCCTTACTAAATTGTAAAAATAAAAAAGTATGGTTACGTATGGTTGTGTAGTCTAAATAAATAGGAAAACTCAGGTTCGAAAGGATATTTATATAATTGTCCACAAATCCTTACACCATAACAAGGTTCAGAAGGCATAATAGGGAAGCGTTCACAAGCACGAGCAAAAGCACAGTATATAAGTAGTAGCGGAAGGACGAAGGTAGAAGAGTTATAGACGGATAAGTATAGTTTAAACTAACATACAATACGCAAAACTAAATCGCGAGAGATACCGGGTGTTTATAATATAATAAGAATGCGAAAGTAACTCTGTATGGCTGTGTCTAAACGCTAAAGAAACTATTTTTATAATTTTATAAGCTAACATACTACACGAACAGTATCATTAGAACTTAAAACGGGATATTGCAACTGTGCCGTTTTTTTTTTTTTTTTTTTTTTTATTTAGAATAGGTTCGCGTTTGACCACCATCTCACCTGATGGTAAGTGATGATGTGGTCGAAGATGGAGCACGCTTACCCAAAAGTAACCTATTCACTCTTGACTTAAAGACTCCTAGGTTATAGCTATCGGGAAACACAGACTCCGGCAGGGAATTCCACTCCTTAGCCGTACGCACAATGAAGGTATTCCCAAAACGTTTGGTGCGTATGGGTGGGATGTCCACCATGTAACGATGGCGCTTCGCCGTTTGTCTCGTAGTCCGATGATGGAACGGGCTTGTTGGAATTAAATTGTGTAATTCCATCGCACACTCCCCGAAATGTAACCGATAAAAAACCGATAGACTTGCAACTCGTCGTCGATGTTCAAGGCTCTGGAGCTTTGATTCGACCAGTGCATCGTTGCCAATGAGTCTTTTGGCCCGCTTCTCGATAGACTCAAGCGCGTCCAGTTGGTATTTAGCAGATCCATCCCAAAGATGAGAGCAGTACTCCATACACGACCGAACCTGGGCTTGATAGAGATTGAGCAACTGTTCGGGTGTGAAGTACCGTCTCACCTTTGCTAGGATTCCCAACTTTTTTGATGCTAGTTGAGCCTTAGCCTCAATAAACGGGCCAAAATTGAGGGTAGAAGTTAATGTTACCCCCAGAAGCTCGATATGGTCAGTTATCGGCACAGTTACACCTCGGAAAGTAGGAGCCGGTTCAAATTGGCTCCTTTTTGCGGAGAAGAGACACGCCTGGGTCTTAGCTGCATTAAACTTGACCAGGTTGGCATCGCCCCATTCGGAGACAGCCTTCAAGGTCAAGTTCAAGCGCCCGACCATGTCCTCACGGAGAGACTGGATCTGTGACCCACCAGCTCGCGCGCTGGACACATATCTCTCAGAAACTGTGCTGTCGTCTGCATACCCAAAGGTACCGGGCATTAGCAGATCGTTCCCGTTATATCGGAAACTCGCAACAATAAAAACACATGGTAAATATCATGTTTAAGTTCCAATGACCAATACCATTCACTGTATTTTAAGTAGGTATTTGGGTACAGAGATAGATTAGACCTGAGAGACGGACAAAGGCTACTTATGGTTTTGCTGGAAATAACTTTTCTTGCGAGCAAAGCCGCGGGTAGAAGCTAGTATAAAATAAATTGGGCTGCGGGAATGACCTAACGAGATACCGCGGCTCCGGAATGCAAGGGCAGCTGAAGGAACAGGGTGGGTTTTTAGTCAGTAGAAGTCTGACACTCCCATCCGCTTCACCCCGAGCAGGAGAAGTCATTAGATTTTCCCACCCGGAAAAATAAAGTAAGTGATGGTATTGTGACCCCAGAAACTCTAAAGCATTGCACAAGTAATCCCTTTCTCAAAATAAACAACTGTGTTTGCCTTTTAAACCCTACGATCCCACAAAGGCATACGTACTACGAACACGACATACGTTTAAAAAATATATATTACTAGCTGACCCGCCACGAATTCGTTCGCGTGGTATCCTACCCCTACCCAACCAATACAACTACCCCTATCCTACCGATATCCTACCCATACCTTACTCTACACCTAACCTACCCAAACCCTACATTACCCCTACCCTGCCCTACCCTACCAATACCCTACCCCTACCCTACCCTACCGTACCGTATCCTACCCCTACCCTACCTCTACCCTACCCTACCCCTACCCTTGAGACCTTTCCTACTTTTTTTTCATAATAACCTTCTCCTGGCAAAACCAAACACAACAAAAAAAGAATCAGCCAAATCGGTCCAGCCGTTTTCGTGTTTTGCGCTTAGCAGCACATTTAGCGATTTATTTTTATTATACGAGTATACATAACCTCTTTGACTAAGTGCGACAAGGATTTATCATTTTTTGAGTAAAATATTCTGTAAAATAATATATAGTAATCAATATAATACAATTATATATAATATAATAATCTTAATCCTAAAATAAATACTAAATAAATACTAATAATCCAAAGGTTGTCTGTAAGAGATCGCCTTGTGCGATAAGGCCGGCCATTGTACCCTAGTTTTACTTCTTTTTCCGTAGAAATATTATAAGGTGTGCAATAAAGTATATAATAAATAAAGAACTAATAATATACATAATAATATACACATAAACAAAATTGAAGTGTCTGTCTGAGATTTCAAAATAACGGTGTTGTCTTAATTGCTTATAAGTTATTTATGCGATACTAAAACAAATAAATTTTATAGAATTTTGGTCGGTCTGTCGGTCTTTCTGTTTGTCCGGGCTTATTTCTGGAACAATTGAACCGATTTTTATGAAACAATTCCCAAAACGTTTTGGTGTATGGGTGTAAACCCATACACCAAAACGTTTTGGGAATTGTTTCAATCTGCGTAGAGCTAAATGGTGGGTTTTCCTCCCGGGCTTTGAGTTTCCTGATAGCTATAACCTGTGGATCTTTAAGTCAAGAGTAAATAAGTCACTTTTAGGCAACCATGCTTCATCTTCGACCACATCATCGCTTACAATAAAAAGATTTTAGTGGACGTTATAAGCCTTTAACCTTTTATTTCGGAATTCTCACAGGATCGAGGCTTATGCTGAAAAAGCCGCATCTTAGTTAATGAGTACCTACTCATTAGTACCAAGGTTCCTACCTAATATTATTTTTTAGGAATAAAGTAATTTCGCGTCCCACTCGAATAAATCCGCGGCCACAGCTAGTTGGTAAATAAAGACGTTATACCTCTTACATAATTACTATTCTAAATGTATAAAACAAATAATGGTCTTCATTAGTATAAAGTTCATTAGAACAAATAATTTAGCAAAAGCATAATTTTATGTTTGCATTTTGCACATTTAATTGCAAACATCAAATTTTGCTTTTATTATTACTAGCAAGGATTGTAAAAGGTGTAAATCATTCAATGATATTTATTTTGCAAACTGGTTAAGTAACATTTTATTTTTTCGTCCATTTAAACTAGATGAGTTCGGTCTTTCTAGATTACTACCCTGAGAAGAATCACCGAAATAAACTCAGAGGTCAACGTCTATTTTGGTGTCTATACAACGTGTAATTTACAGGGTATATACAATATACATACCAAGTGCACGGTTTCTTTAGATGATAATAAACGATATGACAAGGTTTTTATAATCCTATGTCTATATGTGTGAAGTATAATAGAAATTTCAATACATTGACACCAGAGGCAGAAATTTTCAAATTAAGAAGAACGAAGAGAATCACCGTGTTATTGGCAAGTGACGGGGAAAGTTATCGACCCTCGTAGTGCTGTGACACGTTTATTATGATTGGTATTCAAGAAACGTATGAAACCGATAATTTGGTATCAATTCTTTGAGTCACTTATTTTGAGCTGAAACTGTGCATAAAGACTCCATACCAGATGTTGTCTTCAGCCCCTTTGGATAGATATGGGGTTTCCGTTACACGTTGTATACCTATAATCCGTACTAGTAAAATCATATTATGAGAACTATGTAAGTTTATATCTGAGATGTTTCTTTGAGGTAGGACAGATTTGATAATTAGTGAATTTTTACCTATTAAACCTGTATTATGGATACACTGTAAAAATGAATTGTGTTTTAAAAAGAGTAACTGTGGAGTTTCTTGCAGAAACGACCAATTTCGAACCGTGCATTAACTTCTGGCTTTTATAAGGGCCCATGTAGGCTTAGGTATATGAAATAAAATATTTTGAGTTTGAGTTTGATAAGACCTGTTCAAACAGGACAAACATTTGTCAGTTATGTATGTATATCAGTTATGTATAGTATATATTACTTCACCATCCTCGATTAACTAGTAGAAAACGCCTATGAAATTAACTGCATCTCTAGGTAACAGTTGTATGATATGAATTGCAAATAATATTTAACAATCAATCTTTAGGTAACAGACTAGACATGGGAAAAAAAAATTATACTACGTCGTAAAATTTAGATGGTACTTTCATAGTTTTTTATTTAATCTTATTGACTGTCACATAAAAATAACTACTTGGTCTGTAAATAAATTAAAAGACTCAAGCGTTTTACATTAAGACTTTAGGCTTTTAAACCATATTGCGCTCTCTATTACGGTTTTGCAACAGTTCAAACCATACTTGCAATTACCAAACGATTACATAACTAATATATAATAAAGTACAGGTACACGGGTCGTGGGATGGTCGACTTTTTGAAACTATTGAGAAATATCAAATTGCATAAAATTTCGTCAGCATCCATACTTACCGGTAGAGATCAGAAAAAAAAAATGTAATACCTACATCGTGAGTGAATAATTAGGAGGCAATCCCAGCGCGATGCAATCTGATTGAACTTTCATAGTGCAATGATAGACGGGCAAGCTGTAATCATTGAAAAAAATAATATTAATATTCACCGAATATTGCTTTGGGTATTTTCAAAATCATTGAGAAGAACTCATGCATAGCTAACCTTACATATACAAATCATTCGTTTGATTGGCCTCTATTAGAATTGATATAGTACCATTGTTTGTTTTTTCAAAAATCAAAGTATTGTGGTCATTGATTACCAGAACTAGTTTGTTTCAGCAGACTTTTTTTATTGGGTGGAAAATCAATACATGATTCCTCCCAGTCTGGGTGAAGTGCAAGAAAGTGCACATCTACTGAATTAAAAACGCACACTGTTCTTTCAGTTGCCCTTACGTTTCAGGACTACGGTACTCGTTAGGGTATTCCCGCCACCAATGCAATGACGCCATCAGGCCCCGTCACTACACCTTTTTGAGGCGCGCGTCTAACACGACGCGCCATCGACCCGGTTCTGGTCCTTACCGGATGGTGAGCTACTTCTATTTTTGGCCACAAGCCCGTGCCTTCGGTGGTGGCTGAAGAACGGCTCGCGATCGCCGACACCCGGGGCGTCTCCCGTAGTGGCCCGATGTCCTTGCAGCCTAACATGCGGTCTTCTTCTATGTTGCCTCTATATAGCCTCTTTTTAAAAAAAAATTAAAAGCTACCCATCCTTACTTAAAATCTAGACCTAGACCATCCACTGTTTTTTTCAGTACTTATCCTCATTAAGTCTCAAAATTACTTACTGATCGGGCATGAACCGTTTCTCTGTGAGGTATAATGGGTCTGTTCTGCAAGATTGTGTTCCAAGATTTAGTCATAAAACAAATTAATTATGACATTGAATCTATCTGAGTATCTTCTTGCTAATTGGAAAAGAGCCAACTCGATTATTCTTTACGAAAGTTTCTTAATAAGTCTCAACATCTTAATAATATCGAAGTGTCCGCCTATGAATTCGATACACACGACACAATACTAAAACACAAACAACCTTTTTTATTTTTTGGTCTTTCTGTAAGTCCGTGATAATCTCTAGAATGTCTGAACCGACTTTGATAGATTTTCTTAGGGAAGGTTTTAGGGCAACATAGCTACTTTTTATCTTGGAAGTCCGACGGAATCGAAATTTACTGCAAAAACAATATCAACTCCCACTCAAAAGAATTCGCGGGCACGGATAGTATTAAATGCAGGTAGTTAAATCCGCACGAATATATAAAAATAATAGAAAAAAGTATTTTTGTATGACGATAACTGTCAATTTCCTATAACAACTAGTTTTTCTGATGAACCCGCTCTTGAACTCGATCTCGCCTGATGTTAAGCGATAGATGAGGTCTACGATATGACGAGTGAGCCCAGAGGATGACTATTTACTCTTGTTTTAAAGGCTGAAAGGTCATAAGTGGCAGGGAACACAGAAGCCGGCAGAGAATTCCACAACTTGGCCGTGCGCACAATAAATGTGGAGGAGAAGCGCTTGGTAGGACAAGACGGTATATCAACCAAGTGTGGGTGGTACCTAGCCGTGCGTCTAGTCGACCGGTAGTGAAATGGAGATGGAGGAATCAGGTCATGGAGCTCCTGCGCATACTCCCCGAAGTACAATCTATAGAAAACCGACAGGCAAGCAACGGTTCGCCGATGAGTCAGCCTATGAATCTTGTCCACCAGCATCTCGCCGCCTATAAGCCTTTTAGCTCTGCGCTCGATCGAGTCCAATGCAGCAAGTTGGTATTTTGCAGAGTCATCCCACAAGTGGCTGCAATACTCCACGCAGGAACGGAGCTGTGCTTTATTCATAAGCTGTTCAGGCGTGAAGTATCGCCTCACGCCTTGTGTAGAATTCCCAGCTTTTTTGTTGCAGTCTGAGCTCTGGACTCGATGGTTGAGCCAAAGTTGAAAAACAAAACTATCGATTTATTCTTTGCTGGAGATCTAAATTAAATAAAGAATAAAATAAATACCCACCTCATTTATTTATTTTATTACAAACTTAAATCTACCATTACAGGTTGCACCCAATGCGATAGATAAGTTATAATTATACATTATATAAACACAATTAAGATTCCCTTAATATATTTACAAATCATGGTAACATAACACAAAATATATGGCTTTTGTGAACTCGCTCATTGCACAGGAAAATAAGTCGATACGTGAGGCTACAGTGTTGAGTGCCCGCAAGGCTCGCGTCATCGCTCATAGTGCAATATGTTGCGAACTGCAAAATGTGTATTCGATATAATTGTACCATAAACATTTGCTAGTAGTAGTACATTTACTACTACACATTATTTCATAATTTTTGCTGATGTGAGAACGTTGGATGAAAATAATATATAAAAGAACACTTCGTGATTAAATAATTGCACAGTAAAGTGTATATAGTTAACACATTCATGAGATCCTGATCTACGATGATGTTATTAGCAATAATTATAAAATAACGAAGTTAATTGCTAAGACAACGTAGGTAATAATTTTGAACGTGCGAACAAGTTTGTTAGGCATGAGAGTGAAGATTGTCGAACTTTTAATATCGTTTCTGATGCTTAGTTCTTTAGTACCATTTAGCACGGTAATATTATCTATACAGTATTGTAACTTGGCCGTATCTTAGAAATAAATGCCTACAGCCGCGCGGTACGTAAACATGCGATAGGGCTGCCCGCCTCCAGCATTTTAATTACATTTGCCTACTTTGCGTTTCCATTTAGTCTTGTGATTGTAAATATACTTTTTTATATAAACAAATAAAATAGTTTGTGAATTGAATAGGAAGTGTTCAATAAAAATGCGTGTTGTTTTTTGATTGGTAGATTTAATTATTAAAAAAACATGTTTATATTTTTTCTAGTATTATTCATACACACAGGACAATAAATAACTATTATTAATAATAAAATACCACGTCTTTACTTTGAATTGTACAAACTAACAAAAAAGAAGTCACATGCCCCGAGGTTTTAACACAAACGTACCTACCGTATCATGATTCATGAACCACCTGTAACTACCTATTTCACTCGTGTCAATTACTTTCCTTTACTTTATTCACTTTATTTATTAATCCAGACATCTTTTTTTTTGGAGATAAAAGGAAATATTTATCCATTAAAAAGAAACACATTATGTACATACCTACTAGTAAGTAAAATTATTTTAGTCTTAGGTACCTTTCAGAGTTTCCAGGTAATCTAAAAAAAGGTTATCTCTGGATGCGTTATTGACGAATTCATGCAACCAAAAACAGCACAATATATCCTACTCGTCATATTAAATATGTACTTGAACTTAATTTTAGTGAAAAAATCGCGCGGTTATTGTTAAAAAAAACAACACGCCGTCCGTTCGTCACTGCGGCACAGTCGTGACGGTCGCGACTGTCAGCAAACCGAGCGCACACCGAGATCGAGGCGCGTAGGTATAGCTCGCGCTTTGTTTGTTTGTATGAAGTTGGAATACTGTATAGATAAAATTACCGTGCTTTTAGTTGCTTGCCGAGGAATCGTGGCTAATGAGTAATAGCCGCAAGGGTTGATCTTCACGATAAAGCAACCTGGCTGAGGCCAGTCCGAGGATGGGTAACCATCTTAGCGTAACATATCGAAATTCTTCGGTGTCTTGGAAGACACGTTGCAGCGTTTGTCCCGGCTGTCATTTATTATTCTTTGACAGTCATTACGTGCAGTCAGAAGCCAGAAAATCTGACACAAGTCCAGACGTATTGTGTTGCCAGATACGCCGGCGCTCGATGTGAAACACTAGTACACAACTGCTTCCAGAGAAGTTAACATGTTCGCTGACAGTACGTCGTTCGGCGGGAAATTAAAATAGTGCGTTAAGACAGTACGTCGTTAGGCGGGCCACTTATTTTTAAGAGTACGTCGTCTCACGATAATTTTTCATTCATATAAGTATTATGAAGAGTAGTATTCACTGTCATATTATGAGCAATTTCATATTTCTTACTGCCGTAACACGAGTATTTTGTGGGTAGTTTCATATTGCTTGCTTGCGCACGAGTACTACGTTGATTTGTCATTTAGTATGGAAAATTCTACTGTCGTAATGTGGTGTCAGGGTAAGTGCTCACTGTCAGCGAACGTGTTAAGGTCACCATAATTATACTTATGAACCCCGCTGAGTCGAGCACGTCGTGATAAAATCCACGGGAGCAAAACCCCTCGTGATTACTAGTAAATTATATTTATTTTTGCAAGTTATAAATAAGCTATAAATAAAATAAAATATTTTTGTCATAATTTTTTTCGTGAATTTAAACTGGATGATGCTGGAGTTTTCTAACTGACTACCCTGAGAAGAAACACCGAAATAAACTCTGTGGTCAATGTCTTTTTTTAATTCCAAGTAAGTTTAACTAACGGGTTTTAAATACGTGATCAATAAAATATCTTGTTAGTTATTTCTGTTTATTTAATTCTAGAACAAACTCAACATGTACATGACCTGCCTCAATAGAAACTAAATTGTAATTGATCTAAATACAAGTGATCAGGCCATAAGTGTACGACGATGAGTCGGCGGTGACAGAATAGATATGTTATAATTAATCAAGTGGTTTGATCACATGTGCGACATAAGGTAGATGTTACATAGGTTAGGTTAGATCGGTCAAGCTCGTTGGGTTGTGAGTGATGATGCGTTTTGATTGATTGATGAGGCAATCCGAATTGCGGTGATAGTAGTAATTGATTTGAGTTTAGTAATTTATAGTGTTGACTATCGTGCCTTTGTAATATGAAGAAAAAAATGGCTATTTTTCATCTTAAGGACATATCGGACATTGAACTGCGAAGATTATTTGTTTAAGAGTCAGATTTAAATATTTCGATCCAAGTAAATTTTAATTTACAGGGATTTTAAATTAAAATATGTAAATATATTTCATGTGAAATTATATTGACAAGAGTTATTTTTTGTTTTGTAGTGTCTCCGTTATAGCCAAGTAATCAATAACAATTCATTTCCTTGTTACGAGCCATCTCTCAGATCCCTTAAGCCATTTTATTTTACATTCTAAAATTGGCTAGCTTTAACTATAATTATAGGTATAACGCCATCGACTTTAATATTTACAACTTCCTTAGAATATGAACCACCTCCATGTAGGTGTTTACAGATAGGTGATCAATTTTACAATATTAATTTAATTCCAATTTAAAATCAGCAGGAATCAATCAGCTTGGCATACCAATTACCGTGGACTTAAATTTAGCTTATAAATTTCCACCCACGTAGTTTGGAAGTCAAAGTCAATGTAACATCTATCGTGTGTCATGCTACAGATGTAGCGAAACAGAACAGACACAAGGTTGTCTACGGAATCGCACTTGTGACCTCTGGCGGTATATGTGATAGTACATCAATTGGTATTACTAATGATTGGAAAGGATAATTAGGTAAAGATAGCGTTTTTAGACATGTCAGTTTTTACTTCATTTTTTATTTACATAGCAATCTTCTTAACCCATCCAATTAAGCTACATATGATTTTATCCGGAGTGGTATAGAATAGTGTAATGGGTGGAGTTCGAACCCGCGATCTCTCGATCATAAGTCCGACGCCTTAGCCATTGGGCCATTGAAGCTTACTATTTCCTGAACAAGGAGACATTAACCCACAATAAGGTGTCGTCAACCCTTTGACCGTAGATTTCTAGATTGGACTAATTAAATATACGATACAAAAGAGTTTTTTACTGTCTCGCTAGAAAAAAGTGAAAAGAAAAAGTCCTGCGCCTGTTTTTTCAACGAAATTAAAGTTGGTTATATAATAGGAAGTTGGTTTTTAAATAAACTGATTATAATTGTTATTTCGCGTTAAGACAATTAAGTTTTGATTGACTGATTATTTTTAGAAACCAATGTACTTGGTTTTCGAATAAATTTCTGATTTCGACATTTCGTTTTTTGTGTTTCCTGATCGCTTTAACCTGGGAGTCTTTAAGTCATGAGTGAATAGGTCACTTCTAGGCAAGCGTGCTCCATCTTCGACCACATCATCACTTACGATCAGGTGAGATAGTGGTCATAAAAAAAAAGAATTGGTACAACAAAAGTTTAATTTTGAAATATAAACTTTATCAGGTTTATTATGTTATGATTAAAATGGAAAAGTTGAACGCTTGTTAAATTAATTATTAGTACTGTCAGTGTGCGAGTCCTACTCGGACTTAGCCGGTTTTATTGAGAATATCTGCAAAATAAATCTTACTCGACAATCTAGCTTTAGTATAAAACGCGGGGCAACATAAATTGTATAAAATGTTTTGCTAAACATAACGTTCGCTTGAACTTTCAACTTGACATTAATTTCAAGAAATATTACACAACTTGTGAATCAATCACCCACATACAAATTGTGTAAATGTTTTTTAGACCTGCTTTGCAAAAAATATATATTTATAGAGCCATATTCGATAGGAAATCTTCACACTAACGATTGAGAAAAGTAAACAAATTATAAAAGTACCAGTGTTCAGACAAATAATTGTTTTACCACTCAACCAGAGTGATACGATTGGCACAGTGGTTGATTGTTTAGAAGACGCGCTGCGTGTCGCGGGTTAATTTCCCGCAAGAGAACATAAAATGTTTATATGGCCTTCAGATAGTTTGCCGAGTCTGGATGTGTGTGTAGAAGAGCTATTTTTATAACAAAAAGTTTATTCATTTATATCAAACTGTTTTACTATGAGAGCTCAGTGGATTTACAAGGACTTACGAGTTGTATCTATTGGGTTTGAACCCAGCGAGCGCATTACTTTATCTAATTTAAATTATTACCACTGCTTTCAAAGTATTGAAGACCTTAAGGAAACCGGTATGTCCTTGAACCAAAAATCTATTGAAATGTGTCATCTTCCACGCAGACATGGCTTTGGGTCGATTACAACCAAAAGGAAAGGTTGTCTGTAAAAGATCGCTTTTAGCGACAAGACCGCCCATTGTATCACTCTTCTTTAGTTGTTACGTCTTTATTTGTTTTCTGTTATGATGTGAAATAAAGAGTAGGTATATTTATCTACGACCTATTCCCGTCATAGATACGTCCCAGCTGTAGGAATATTATAGGTTGATTATACACTGATTAACATAAAAAAATCATAAATAACTAAACGCCTTCATTGGAAATTTTAGACACCTTCCATATCCACGTTTATACGATCTAAGCTAATTTACATACAGACTAGATGCGTTACATGCACGATCAAAGTTTATTACCTTTCTGAACTTGATTATTAAGGTCAATTCTCTGAGTTTAGCCACGTCATAGAACTGCACAGAAGATCATTACCTTTTGCTTAGCCAAATATGTTGGGGTCAGGTTTCAGTCTAACCAGATGATGCTGAGTATTAGTCTGCCTATCTGACCTCCACAACCCAGTATCTGGGTAACACGATACTTTGGCTAGAACAGTGTCAGATTTAGAAGAACGAAGAAGAAAGATAGAACAGTGTCAGATTTAGAAGAACGAAGAAGAAAGCTAGAACAGTGTCAGATTTAGAAGAACGAAGAAGATAGCTAGAACAGTGTCAGATTTAGAAGAACGAAGAAGAAAGCTAGAACAGTGTCAGATTTAGAAGAACGAAGAAGAAAGCTAGAACAGTGTAAGATTTAGAAGAACGAAGAAGAAAGCTAGAACAGTGTCAGATTTAGAAGAACGAAGAAGAAAGCTAGAACAGTGTCAGATTTAGAAGAACGAAGAAGAAAGTTAGAACAGTGTCAGATTTAGAAGAACGAAGAAGAAAGCTAGAACAGTGTTAGATTTAGAAGAACGAAGAAAAAAGCTAGAACAGTGTTAGATTTCCAGAAGCTTGCTTTGTGTCATAAAAGATCTTTCCCTCACAGCGTGCAAAAAAGTTGTCATACAATTGCTTTTAGGTCTTTC
The DNA here is from genome assembly GCA_943138885.2 of Tholera decimalis. NCBI lineage: Eukaryota > Metazoa > Arthropoda > Insecta > Lepidoptera > Noctuidae > Tholera > Tholera decimalis. The sequence goes on from OW964560.2 coordinate 37,687,542, forward strand.
ATATGATGAATCTGAAAACATCCTAACATCGCTGTAACTCACTCACTCTAACTCGAAATCTCATCAGACACAAACTCCGACACTACACACACGAACACATACACACAAACCACACACACACACACATAAACACACACATTTTGTATTAGTTACTATAAAATTTGTTTTGTTTTTGTCATTCAATTATGACAAAAACAAAAGTTGAATTTAAAGAAGTTTTGAAAGAAGTTTATTTTGTACTTAATTATTATTTTTTCGTCTTATATAATTTTAAGTAAAGTAGTTTTAAGTCGATCTCATTTTATCTAAAGTTTTTGATGTTCTCACATACTTATGTTTTTTGTTCAGATCATCTTTGTTATTGTTGCCACAACATTGTCTACCACAACTTAGGTCCCCAAGATACAGGCATAGCCTAGTTTGGGGATCATCGGAAATTTGTAAAGAATCTAACAATGGTCTCAATAAATTCTATTCTATTCTATTTACAGGCTTCTGACTTCCCGTAATGACTGCCAAAGATGGCCAAATGACAGCCAGGACCAACACCTTAGCCTGATTTCTGAGGCATGGTGGTATCACATCGCCAACTTCCAAAATCCGGGCTACTACTGAGAAATTCCTTAGAGAAAAACCTTTTTGGCCAACCTGATATCACGAGCTCGACAATCGTGTTTATAACCACTCGACCAACAAGGCAAGACTGCACAGAAGATAAGTTTATTTAATTAATGACTCCGCCAACCGAGTGCACTTGTTGAGCAATTGATTTTTGCGCTCTGTATCTAGTGTCCGGTTCCCGCACTAAACTTTGTATTGCCTACCAATATGTTCCTGGGTGTCAAAAATTTCTGAAAATTTTCAATTCTTTTTTTAAATTGTTGATGGTGATAAAATGATATTCTATTTTGCAAATTGGTTATAAATACCACTTGTTGATGTAATTGTTTGCCGCTTTGATTTAAGCTAGATGAGGCCAGAATAAAAGTTATTAATCAATAAGTATAATGATGGTGATGTTAATACTTGTGATATTAGGGTACATCATACTATATTCGGCATGTTATATGAAAGAAAAATAATTTATTTACATCAAATATGTACATGAATCATGATTAACTTAGGAAAATATGAATTATATTTGCGCAAAGCATAATGCTAGTAATTATGTATGTACGAGACAAAGTCATGGCACTGGCTTTTAGCGGCATTTAGATTACACAGAATGAAATTAATGATTATTATTGTTTATAAATACAACTTATCTATCAAATGAATGTTATCGTAAATGGTTAATGATCTTTTTTTTGCAAATTGGTTATTAAAAAACACGTTTACACGTAATTTTTTTCATAAATTTAAACTAGATGAGGCCGGTGGTTCCTAACTGTTGACCCTGAGAAGAAATACCGAAACAAACTCAGGAGTCCGTCATTTTGAAGTCCATACAATCTATACTAGTTAAATTATATGGGAACAAAAGATTTCCGAAGACTGTAAGCTACATGGTTACAGTCTTCGGCAATCTTTTGAGGTATTTGTGTATGGCCATACAGTGCAAGCATTTGTCAGATAACGTGTAGCTCAACTTGGGACAAGGAGCTTAACGAATTGACGAACAAAACTAAGCTAAGGACGTTTAGGTAGGCCGCAAAAAGTACTCAAACTGCCAGACAATCATGTTTAACTTGAATAAAACAACCTACATAATTCACATAATTATTTACAATAGGTAATGAAGATTTTGCAGATTACAATCTGAAATGGCGTAACCATCGTAATTAATCTTATATTTTAAGTGAACATTCTTGTCTGTAGCAAGTTGAACTTCTGCATGTATGTTTTTCAATCATTGTAATTCACATAAACATTACCAAATACACTGATTAAAATTTTACATATGAGTGTAAGATGAACTTTATATCAGGTATTGAAATGTAATTGATGTTTACCATTATTTATGTTCCAATTCACAGACAAGGTCAATTTATTTAATGCAATGTTCTAGCTATATTATTTTATGTGTAGGTATTCCACTTGTTAATATTTTCGGATATGTTTGTTAATATGATTAGTCAGGATTGCAACACCTTTTATATTTTCATGAATAAAATATTAATATTTATTTATTTCGTCATGTTGTGCTTATAACGCTTTGTACAGAATAATAGTCATAACATATGCCAAAGAAAACAACTAAATGCCAAAAAAGGATTTTTTAATGAAATCCTTAAAATTCAATATCTCCATAATGGTTAAGTTTCGGACACCCTATTATAGAATCAAATTCATCAGAAATGACCTGCGTAATAGATAAATTGTACCTATATGAGTTAAAGCACAATATTACAATAAAAATAAAATAAAATAAGCAACTGCTACACCTGTATGTAAAATAAGTACCTATGGATTTATTGCTATTATACGTTGTTTGGAAAAAGCGTACTTAACCTCAATCGACCCATTTGTCATCTTATCTAAAATAAAGTTTGATGACTTCGGTGATTACTCATCTGCAAAATATTTCATCCGCCAAAAAAACTTTGTCTCAATCAATTTGTAAATTCATTCATATTTTTTTTCGGATGTAACAGCGATATTATTACACATGGCTGCTAGCGAAACTGGCGAAACCAGTACGAATTCCATCATAAAATTAAAATCGGAAAGCAAAAGGTTTACTTTCCGATTTTCCAGAGGTATTTTTTCAGAGGTTCCTGTGGAAATCCTAAATAATATTTAATAATTACTAAAACTGTGGTATTCCACGCAAAACTGCACAATATAATTCCATAAATTCAAGCATTCCGCCATTTTGAAATAGTTGTAATAATTTGGGACGAAACCGGATGATTGACAACACTAACGTCGCAATAACAGTTCGTGTTTCGATTGTTGAGTGTAGGTTGTAGTAGTGATGTGACACCCTAATATTCTGCGTGGAGTTAATTATTTGAGTTATTAAATATTTATTTATTTTCACCTTGATTTGCCCCTTTGTAGGGCAAACACGGCCTTGGCTATCTGCGGACTACAGGTCACGGGTCTATTATGATCAATTTGATATTTCTTAAAGCATATGAAAGTAGTAGGTATATACTCCAGGGTTGCGGTAAAGAGATACCGCGGCTAAATAGAAGGGCAAATAAAGGAACAGTGTGGTTTATTAGTCAGTTTGACACTCCATTTAGCTCTAACTAGAGCCAAAGGAGTCATTCGATGATTTCTTTGCCCCAAAAAAGAATTTAGTATTAACTAATTCAAACATAAATTAAGTACGGGGGAGATAATTACAAAATTTGTCCAATCATACCTACTATACCGCCTTTGCTGTTTTATATTCTTCTCTAAGTTTCAAAATAAATAATAGTGTTACGAGCTGGGGTTCAGGATAGAAATAATTAACGCCAATTAGACAAAAATTAACACTTTAATTAAGTAAACACCAAATAAAAATTAACACAGTTATTCTCACTCCAATACTTGTCACTTAAAACTTAAATCGCACTGAAAATTACTTGTATAGCTTCGATTATATCTATTTAACCCTAGTCTATGAGTTCTCTCTTTGAGGAGTGGCTAGATCGGCGTCACGGCGTCCTGACCTACCGCATGACGCAGGTCCTCACCGGACACGGAAGTTTCGGGAGGTACCTGTGTCTGATGGGAAAGGAGGAAACGCCTGGGTGTCACCACTTCGAGGGTCGCCCTGAGGACACCATAGAGCACACGGTGCAAGACTGCCCCGCTTGGGCAGAGCACCGACGTGTCCGGCGTCGGACGTCGGCCGACGATCTCCGGCCACCGTAGGCGCGGGCATGCGGACAGCGAGTAAAGGGCAACTCGCTGTCCGACCATGGACCATGCCCGGGTCGACGGCGCGTCGTGTTCCACGCGCGCCTCAAAGAGCGTCAGCAACATGACGAGGCCCCCTCTGCAGAGGGCCGAAGCCTGCCGGGGTCGTGGGACTCATCCCGTTACCGTGGCCCCGGTATGTAAAGGGTTATTGAAGGAACACCGTGGATTTTAGTCAGTAAAAGTCTGACAGTCCCTCCCACCCTGCCCGGAGTGGGAGGACTTATTTGATAATTTTATCACGTTAAAAAAAAAGTCTATGAGTTCTATAACATTCTTGTAAAATCGACTCACTGCCTATACTGCCAAGAATGTTCCAGAAGCTACTTGAGATACTCAGTACTGCTATTTGCCGACAGATGGCGTTAGTGTCTCGAACGTATTAGAAGTCGGTCGAAGTTTCTCGATATACTGAGTACTGCTACTCGCCGCCAGGTGGTGTTAGTGTCTCGAACATTCTAGATTTCTGTCGAAGTTTCTCGACGTACTTCGCTAAACGACTGGCGTAACAATAGTTTAGGAAGGAAGCTGCAGCATTCTGCAGCATGAAATCGACCCAGTAACCTTTACATCCAATTCAGTGCTTCCTAATGTAGCTGCAACTAAGTAAATTAGCACACCTCGAGTTCTTCTCACCCTTTTACAAACAGGGCGTGATGATACCCAAATGAATCTGAAAATCTTCACGATCGAAGGCAACAATAAGGATCGCCCGTGGCAAGAAATACCGAAACAATTGTTTTATTATAGTTCGAAATATTAAAATAATAGCGATTCATTTTACGACCGCGGGCGGTACGGTAATGTATGTACAAATTTCTAGTTCAGTACACAGTATTAGAAGACAATAATTCAATTTTACATCATTTTAACTTTCAAGTACGAACGGTTGAAATTTCATACTCTTAATGCTGCAAGTCATTGTTCGATGTATTGTGTTTTGCGATTGGGAAATGCTGTGTAGTTCAAATATAATATCTGGGTAGAATATTTGATACGTTTAGCCTAGAAGTAATTTGAGCTATGTATATTAAATTGTTCTTGACTGTAGCAACCGTGCAAATGACTCCCACTCACAGGCCCCACGTAACACGACATCAATGCTATGGTAATTTCTTTGAAATATTAGTGGGCTTTCTATACTAGATGGTCATAATATCCGTCGCACTTCGTTTTGGAACTTCGAAAATAAAACATGTGAATTATTACAATAAACCAAAAAAAAAAAAGGTGCTAATATCCAAGTAGCCCAAATACTTACTTGTACTTTTCAAGACCAGATGAACACCATTGAGGTCACGACTAGCGTCGCTACCTACTCCACACATACATGCATAAAATATTTGATTCGAACCGACAATCGATTCGAAGAAGTAAATAGTAGATTATTAACCAAGGGGATAAAGCAGTGTCTTCTGTCGCGGGTGACAATTTAAATCGCGAGCGTAACGAAGGACTCGTGGTTTACTCCCGAGCGTAGCGAGGGTGTTAAAAACTTAAATCACGAGCGAAGCGAGGGATTTAAGACGAGTCCTGAGTGTAGCGAGGGATTTAAGTTCACCCAAGACTAAGACAGCTTTATCACCGAGGAAAATATTCTACTTTTCGTACCATTTGCGAAAAAATTAACACAATAATAATATGAGATAAGCATTTATTAAAAATAATGACAATTAAATAAATTAAAATAAACTTAACGTTTATGTATTTGAAGAAAACAAAAACGCGGCAAATTCCTAAACTAATATTTTTTTGTCGGAAAAGCAAAAGCTTATAACGGCCTCGTCGGTTTTCGTAATTTTATTTAATAATCATAACTGCATAATAAATGCGTATTCCTTTTTCAAAAAGATGTATAATGCTTTATATACAAACTCAATGGTGTAAACACAGATGTAGTTCAGTATAATTTTCGGTAAGTATTCCAAATTTAAATCACATTCTCCCCTGAGGATGAATGAAATTCAGTACAATTAAAAATGACTATTGTTATGTTCGCTTTTTGTGGCATAGAATGTTACTTTTTTTAGCAAGTGGTACGAAAAATATTATTTTAAACGTACGTATTTCTGGTATTAGACACTATAATATAATTTATAATAATAATAATAATAATTCAGCCTATTTCGTTCCCACTGCTGGGACATGCCAGTTTCCTCACGATATTTTCCTTTGAATTACAGGAAGCTGCCTGACGGGGTTCGAATCCACAACCAGCAACTCACAAGACGAGCCCGTTACCCCTGGGGCACCACTGCTCTCGATGTAAATATCGTTATATCATATAGTTATATTATTATACTAAACAAAAACATTATTCCTACAACCATGCTAAACAAAAGCCTAAATTACTTTATAATGACTTTCTTAGCGTCCCATCCCTACAGATTCCACAAAACATAACGCCTAACCGCTCCCACACGTTTCATCTGCACGTTTCAAATGAATTTAGCCTACAATTATATTAGTTGAACTATTTTGAAGGCATTTAGTTTGGACATTAAATTATGGCACATGCGCTGTGATTTACGATGATCCTTCTGCTAAATAATTGGAGATTATTAGTTATGCCAGTCCAGAAATATTTCTATGGAAGCTTAGATTACTGTCTGTTGGGTATAATGTTGACTCTCAATATTTCGGTCTGTAGTCCATATGTATCGACATCGGCTTCTGGATTCATAGGTAAACCATGGGTTCGTACCCAGCCAAGCACTTAAGTAAATTTATTTAATAATCACTGCCCTCAAAAGAATGAAAAATTAATAGTTTGAAGCCACCATTTCTGGTTTTGTGACGAAAACTGCGAGATACCTACGCCTTTACATTGAAATCAAACCTATCTTTCAAAAGTAACACCTTGCAAGTTTATGTTTTGTAAGGATTATCAAAAAAATGTGTATATTTATTAATATACCTATGTCAAATGTCGTTTAATAGTGAACAATATGAGGTTTTCAAATCCTAATGTTAATGTTCTAAATTCAAATTAAATTTTCATAGGTTTCGTATTTTGTTTAACCCTAGATATCTAACGTTTCTGAACTTCTATGATAAGCTAACCATTCGACTTTTTGACAACCATTTTTTAAACGTGATTTTTATTAAAATTGTATATTATTTTAATGAGGTTTACTATATTCGTGGGTAGTATGGGATATAAATTAAAGATAATCATTACATAAATGAATATTTATTTAACTTTTAAGTACTAAATCACATATTTTAAATGTCACATGTTTCTTTGAGATCAATAAGACACTATATCTTACAATGACTAAATGAGACACTATTTTTTAGAAATTTCTTCTTTTTCTTTTGGTTTAATAAAGTAAACATCTTAAAAGTAACCATAAGTATCAAATTACTTAGATTTTTGTGGCACAAGTTGGGCAAAAGTCGACTGTATGTTCGCCACAAATGGGAACTCTGCAACTATTGCAGTGATTCTTTGTTATGCGCCTTTTCTTATAGAAACCCAAACTGCAGATTTCATTTTCCTTGTTAGGCATTATCAGGTATCAGAGGACTTCCAGAACCAGATTGCCCAAGAATTTGACCTTGACCTTCAGCGTGTTCCTCATGGTTCAAACCCAATACATGTCTTATTTTGCCTTTTATTCTTCGAGTCATTGTTGGTATTTCAAGTCGACGTTTTAGCCATGGTTCAAAGAGTTGTTCAAAGAATTGTTTCATAAAGCTTCTTCCTGACAGTGGTTTACCTCCAGACACCAAGACATTATGGCAATATAGGACGTAAGAGTCGATACTCGATATATTGGGAATGTCATAAAACGAATATTGGCTTGGGTCAAGTGGATAATAGAGTTGGAAGCCGATGAAGAATTGTATCTGAGAGGAAGAGCATCGGAAGTGACCTTTCTTGTGCCTCTTCAATATCTAAAGGTGGACTTACTTTTGTTCGAGGGTTCATCTTGAAAATCACTTTCCAGGTCATCAGCCAACAAACCATCCTCTTTTTCACTATAAAAAAGAACATAATTTGTATTGACATTATCTAACCCACAAACTATGTCATCATCTGTGATCAACCTCCCAGCCATTCTTTACTATTAACTATGTAACTAAAAAAACAAACCAATAATCAACACAAAGTACAGGTTTAAAAGTTACGCATAAGCTAACCATTCGTCAAAATGACGAGTATGCAGTAGGTATCTCAAAAACAAAAGTACTTACTGGAAAAACGTGACCACCACGCGACGTAGTCTAGTGGTCACTAAGTTGGCTCAAATCAGCAAGTGTGTAGGTAAAACCATTAGAAAGGGAGAGGGAGATATTTATTAGATGCTCGTCATTTTGACGAACGTTAGCTATTTAGGGTTAACAAGTCATTTTACCCTGTATGGAGTTGGAAATTGATAAAACAACACTCGTAAATGAAAAAAAAAACTAAGAAACATTTATTTAATGATTTGTATTCCTTCCCCGAGCTCTTGTTACTGCTTCCATACGGTTCTTCATTGATCGGATGAGAGTCACGATCAAATGTCAAAATCAATTTCAATTCAAAGGTGAAATGTATTCCAACTCGAAACACACATTTGTCTCAAAACAGTGAATCATTTCATTTATAGGATAAACAAATGAAATTCTAATTTAAAATTTTCGCTTATCACTGTAATAGCCAAACTGCCAGCTATACAATCAAGTGATATTTTTCATGGAATGAAAACTCTTTTGTGTTAAATTAGGACAGAAACCATAAAAAGTGTTTCGATTTTTCTGATGAGAAGTGTATGTTAGCTCAGAAAATAAGTTCAACAGCCACCATTCTCGACGTCTTATGAACTCGTAAGATGGACAAAGTAATTCACTATGTAAAGGAGACAAGCAGGATAGCTAGAAAATTTGGAAACAATATAGTAACAAACAATAAGGAGATTTTATTTTAAAGCAATTAGAGCCTTGGTAGCTATGCCACATAGGTGGACCTGTGTGGCATAGCTATTCAGCTAATTGTTAAGCCACTAGAAATGGCACTAACGCTGATTCTCCACTGAATTTTATGTTGTGTTTTCGAACCCAAAAATGAGTTTAGTTATTTTTGTATAAGCCTGGCAATTTCCTATATCACCTACCAAAAATGGTTGTCCATTATGCAATTAAAATAAATTATTTCAATACTTTAACAACAACTCAATCCACCGCATAAGGCCAATTAAATATCGATAAATTGTGAGCGTTCACACATAGTGCTATTATACCATTAACGTTAACGTTGGTATAAAACTACATTGCCTGCACCCGTTAGTCGTAACCATTGAGTGCAGAAGGAAGAGAGTGAATTTGATATGACAAGACTATCTATATTATGATTATAAAGTGGACAAGTTTGTTTGTTGAAACGCGCTAATATTCGAAAGACCTGCGTGAATTTGGATAAAATTTGGTATATAAGTAGGTTGAAGCTTGAGGAAGGTTATAAGCCAGTCTTTAACCGACTGCACCCATACGCACAAAACGTTTTGGGAATACCTTCATTATGCGTACGGCTAAGGAGTGGAATACCCTGCCGAAGTCTGTGTTTCCCGACAGCTACAATCTAGGAGTCTTTAAGTCCAGAGTGAATAGGTTATTTTTAGGTGAGCGTGCTCCATCTTCGATCACATCATCACTTACCATCAGGTGAGATAGTGGTGAAACGCGAACCTATTTTCAATAAAACAAAAAAGAAGGGTTATGTTTATTCGTGATAAAATCCACGGGAACGAAGCCCCGCGTATCTACTAGTTATAGAAAAACCACGGAACAAATGTTTGTGTGTTCTACAAATAGTTGTTCTGGGTCTGTTTGTGCGTAAAATGCAATCATGATACAGGTGAAACTTTTAGCGTGAGGCAATGTTTTTAAATATATTTACTATGTGAATAGATGCGGTGCCCTGAAAATTGTATGTGTAAAATTGTTATTAAAAAAACAAGTGCTTAGAAAAAGTTAAGTTTCGTAATTCTTCAACATCTAGTTAGCCTCTTTCCAACTATTGTATTGGAGTCGGCTGCCAGTCTAACCATATCCATTATCTTGAAAATCAGGTGTACCTACTCAATATCTCAATGGTACATTTTCAGTTTCTTCTTACATTATATGGATAGGGCAACGTATATGTTTTAGGAGAATTACGAGCATGAATGCGTTGGAATCAATAAAGGCTGACTATGCTATACAGTATGTTAACTAACAGAGGGCGTTCCCGTTAACCGCACATCAATTAGATCACTGCACACGCGGCCCGTCATTCATAAATAAATTGCGACGTTGCCGTCCTTCAAGTACGCGTGTACAGAAGTGTTTTTTTTGCGTATCAATTTAACATTTTTAGTTTATTTTAATCTTAAAAAAAAACTAAAAACATTTTGTTTTCGAATGGTAATATTTTTTTAGCATGTACCCTCTGTTAGTTAACATACTGTATTATAGTTAAAATATATTTATTTTGCATAATATTATTGTTATACATAATACGCAATATATAAAAAAAACTTTTTAGCAAAAAATAGAACCGACTTCCATATAAAAACACTACAAAGGCAAAAATAACTTTAATTTCGGAAGGCGGTGTCAAAAACGAAAATATATACAAAACTAAAGTTAGTTTTGTATATATTTTCGTTTTTGAAAAACTAAAGTTTTTTTGTATATATTTTCGTTTTTGACACCGCCTTCCGAAATTAAAGTTATTTTTGCCTTTGTAGTGTTTTTATATGGAAGTCGGTTCTATTTTTTGCTAAAAAGTTTTTTTTCACGCTTTTTAGTGGGTCGGTTTGTAATTTATCTAGTTACAAAAGCCAAAATGTGAACTACTTATCACCTTTTACAAAATATTGCTTTTCCCGGTGCAGAGCCGTTAATTGTTAAGGAGTTCTCCTGATACATCACCATCAGCTCTACTTCACCATATGCATTGTGACGAGCATAAAGTGCTTAACATCCATATTCAAGTAATCTAATCGCAATCAACGAAGTACTTATTATTGAGTAGTTTCGGTGGCCATCTGGGGTCTTCATCATCAGTTCCACTTCCTCAAATGGTGCTTTTCGAGAGCAACTGCACAAGGTACTGTAAGAAATACCCAAAACGCTATAGGTGTGCCTATAATATTTGAAGAGTTCCCTCGATTTCTCCATGCTCTCATCATCAGATCCAAACGTGACGACAATGGGACCAACCAGAAAGTATACCCTTTCAAACAAAAAAAGAATTGTCCAAATCGGTCCAGCCATCTCCGAGTTATGAGGTAACATACATAAAAAAAAAAAAAGTTCAAGACGAATTGTAAACCTCCTTTTTTTGAAGTCGGTTAAAAAATAAACTGGATGAGATCGGTGTTTCCAAACATCGACAAAGATCATATCGATAATTTGTAAAAAAATTATAATTTTGTTTACGAATTTATTCTTTGCCACGTCGCTTTATTTTCATTCACACTCAACCCTTGGTTTTTGTATCTGTACTTTGCAATCAATCATAGTCTTAATTAATAAGATGAGATCATTTGTCTGACCTCACTAGACTATCTTATACGGTGCGAATGTGAGAATTGTTGGTCCTTACCTATACAGTGATAATGTATACAATTGGGCCACAACATGTCTGTAATACTTACATTTTAATGGAGACATCTCCTTCCAAGGGAATTGAAAGAAACTGCCTTGTAAGTACAAAGGTTAGGTCAAGATGTGCTTGTTTTTAAAAACGTCGTAATTTAATGAATCAATCGTATAAGAACCGAATGGTGCAACATTATAATGGGTGACTTTTTTCTCAGCTGCGGGATGCTAAAGAGGGTTATGTTTTAATCAGCCTACGCAAAGATAGATAGAATATACTTTATTGTATACCAAGAACAGCTATACATCTATATACACTATATTATATATCACTAAAAAAAATCTATTAGATCGTCGCACACGCGGCCCGTCATTCATAAATAAATTGCGACGTTGCCGTCCTTCAAGTACGCGTGTACAGAGTGTTTCTTTTACGTATCAATTTAACATTTTTAGTGAATATTTTAATCTTAAAAAAAAAAAAAAAAAACATTTTGTTTTCGAATGGTAATATATTTTTTTAGAATGTAAGGATGCTATACTATTGCAGGTTAACGGGAACGCCCTTTGTTAATTAACATACTCTATAGAGTTAATTTTAAAGAGCTTTACGTCAATCGATTTTTCAAGTGCCATCTTACAGTATTATTAAGACATAACAGTTATAACAATTATATATATAATTAGCGTATAAAATTCCCACTGCTGGCACATCGGTCTCCTGTTTTTCAAAGCAAATAGGCCGTAACCAATTACCCCAGATTAGCCCAGAACGGGTTGATAGACCTCATATTATAAGAAAGAAAAAATATGACAATCTTTGTGAAATGGGGAATTATTGAAGTTTCTTTTATCAATTTGTATCTTTAGTGGTAATTTAGGTGTCACAAATTTCAAATTGATTTGTTGCATACTCATGTGAGGAATCAAAGCATGAAAATTTAAAAAAAGTCTGATATAGTTTATATGGCATTTATTTTTAACGCAATCTCCTATTTGATGGCAATTTTAATAAAATGCTTTAAAAGTGACTTTTTTAAATTCTATTTTGCGTTTGGGTATTATACCACAAGTCATTTTTTATACATAGTTTCTATGTCGAACTCAATAGCTTAAAGCAATGTGCCATCGTTACATGGTGGTAACGATAACACAACACGTTTTGCGAATATTTTGTCTGTTCGTACAGCTAAGGAGTGGAATTCTCTGCCGGAGTCCGTGTTTCCTGATTACTATAACCTGGGGGTCTTTAACTCAAGAGTGAATAGATTACTTCTAGATAAGCGTGCTTCATCTTCGACCACGTCGTCGTTTGCCATTAGATGAGGTCAAATGCGAGTGTATCAATAATAATAAAAAAAGAATAAAGCCATACTAATATTATAAAGCAGAAAAGTTTGTTTGTTTAAATGCGCTAATCTTTGAAAGTAATGGGTGGATTTGAATGAAATTTGGTATAGCGATATCTTGGAGCTTAGTGTTTTTTAACTGAATATAAAGAAGAAGTAAGTAGATGTTTTTATCGTGATAAATCCGCGGAATTGAAGCCCCGTAAGACTCGTAAGAAGAATTTCCTGCCGGAGTCTGTTTCCCGATAGCTATAACCTGGGAGTCTTTAAGTCAAGATTGAATGGGTTAATTTTAGGTGAGTGTGCTTCATCTTCGACCACATCATCACGGTGAGATAGTGGTCAAACGCGAACCTATTTTCAATAAAAAGAAAAAAAAATACACTCAAAATAGACTCCAATTAAGCAAACCTGTCAAAACATGGCCATGGCTCCGACATGACGTAGGTTGATGGTACCGATGGGCATTGAAAATTGAGCACAATCAGTAATTACTGATGACACCCTCCGGCAGTTCTTCTTCACCTACAGAAACAGATTACAGGTAATTAAGAACAGCTATGTACTTGCTCTTGTTTTATTTTATAACTAACTGCTGCTTGCGACTTTGTTCGCATGATTTTTCATAGAAACTTTTTAAGGATGAGAAATCATCTAATGACTGCCTTCCGATCTGGGTGAAGCGGGAGGGTGTGTCAGACTTTTACTGACTAAAACCCATCCGTGTTCCGTTATTTGCCCTTCATGTTCTGGGGCCGCGGTTACTCTTTCGAACAATGTCGCAACCCCGGCAGACAACGGCCCCCTAGTGGGCCCTGATTTATCCCTTACAGTATGATTTTTATATGAAAGCTCTCATTGATGGTCTTCAACTATCTTCATGCCAAGTTTCATCGTAATTGGTTTAGAGGTTAAGTTGTAAGCGGGCAGTCAGAGTTTCGTATTTATAATACAGGTATCGATTAACTAGCTGTTAACCATGATCCCATAATAATAATATTCCACAACTTTCACACAACGCTATCTTTTTTTTTTTTTTTTTTTTTTTTATTTAGAATAGGTTCGCGTTTGACCACCATCTCACCTGATGGTAAGTGATGATGTGGTCGAAGATGGAGCACGCTTACCTAAAAGTAACCTATTCACTCTTGACTTAAAGACTCCTAGGTTATAGCTATCGGGAAACACAGACTCCGGCAGGGAATTCCACTCCTTAGCCGTACGCACAATGAAGGTATTCCCAAAACGTTTGGTGCGTATGGGTGGGATGTCCACCATGTAACGATGGCGCTTCGCCGTTTGTCTCGTAGTCCGATGATGGAACGGGCTTGTTGGAATTAAATTGTGTAATTCCATCGCACACTCCCCGAAATGTAACCGATAAAAAACCGATAGACTTGCAACTCGTCGTCGATGTTCAAGGCTCTGGAGCTTTGATTCGACCAGTGCATCGTTGCCAATGAGTCTTTTGGCCCGCTTCTCGATAGACTCAAGCGCGTCCAGTTGGTATTTAACATACGTATATATTTCTAAATACATAAATATTATAGATAAATTACACCCAGACAAAGAACAAATGATCCTGCTCATCACACAAACATTTGTCCTGGGTGGGGACCAACAGGCCTGTTAAATGATGAAAAGTATGTGCTATTCTAGACTACAATCTATTAATTTGTTCAGTCGTTTTGGCGTAATTGAGAAAAAAAAATCCATTAATCTTAACTATTACTTTCGTCATTATGTATTAGTAGGAAGAGATATTTGGTAAGATTAGGATGGAAATGACAACAGCTGGGAGGGTCAACCTTCGAGTAACGAGTGACGATTTTCTGAGATCAGTTCGTCAACCATCTTTACGTATCTCGTGCCTTGAAAATCAAGTTAATTCGTTGATCCTGGCTGGCATCTTTGACAGTCGTAAGAAACCATAAAATATGACACACAACGTGATAGAAGAATTTTAGAGATTTTTAATACTCTTTTTTTTATTGATGTGTTTTTTTCAGTAACGGAAATGTCACCCCCTTTATTGAATACAAAAAATACTTATAAAAACAAACTCGTAACCTTAAGCCTAAAATTAAAATTTGAACAAAATCCTGGTCTCATCCGACAATGGACAGGACAGGATACTGTAATAAAATTCTAAATTAAAAATATAATCTCCAAAAGTTGATTGTCTCTGTCGCGTCGTCCGGGCTTCTTCTGTTTCGTGGGTGCATTTACAAACATTAAAATTCTTTGGCACAATCACCTAAACACGTAACAACTATCAGTAGGAAGACCTGTGATAGTGGATACGACCCACTATGCTACAAATATTCCTAACATTCATAACCCAGTTATTTGTGCCCCTCATTCCACTGTCAGCCTCATGCCACTGATTGGTGCCATGCCATTTAGTCTGAAGAAATTGTGTGACTGCACACTATATTTATTATTTATTATGATAACAGTAGCTATCTCTACATATAACAATTTAAATAATATCGACTACAAGAAAATAAAAATTATGGGTGATTTTGACAAATCGTTGAAATCTTTTGTTAAAGCACCAGCCAAACCGCTACAAAAGACTCAAACGCGCTCATTAATGTCTTTTTATTTTCTTCCTTGTCCTTATAAAAATATTAAAGTACATTTTTAAACTAAAGGTCAAAGCTTCTCAGCCTTACGTTCGGGCAGTTGCAGCAACTCATAATGTGGCGTGTATCACTACATAATAGTTCGTGCTGCAGCGTTTAGCCTGCGGTTGAGAGCATGCGTCGGATGAGACAGACGGACGATTTTGCGTTGTATTTTAAAAACGCATTAATTAAGATTTAGTTTTGTACCCCTTTTTATGAAAAAAAATCACAGATGAATGAATATGAGATTTTTAAAGGTATATCGGTAAAAGTTTATATGGAGAAGAAAAGCAGAAAGCTAATATTTTTAAATAAGAATGCATTCAAAATTGTTAAGATTATAGTTGAATATCAAAGGTTTTTATTTAAATATTAATATTTTTATTTAATTAGTAATATAATATTTTTACGGGGAGAAAATCATGTAATGACTCCCGCTCTGGGTGGATTGGCACGGAGTGTCAAATTACTACTAACTAAGAACCCACCCTGTTTCTACAGTTGCCCGCGTATCCGGGGCCACAGTATCTCGCTAGAATATTCCCGGAACTCCGGTATAGTTCATAGCCTGAACCTTTTTCCATTGCATTTATTTTTTTTTGTTCCAAGGGAATGAAAGATGGAAAATCGTAACACTTCATACTTTTACCTACTAGATTCTACCCAAAGTTTCACTCGCATGGAGATATTCGTATTTATAACAATCAAATTTAAAAATTAAATGTTTTGTTATCAAATTCGTGATCGTGTTGCAACCACTATATTTTATTGAAACACACTAAACAAAAATCATCGCTGATAAATATTTAAGTCAATCTTGTTTATGATATAAGCAATCGAGTCAGTTAGGAGTGCTTTATACTATGCATTTCGCGTAAATTAAGACATCTGTACAAAGTTAACTCGCTGCGCCCGTGGCTGCGCCCGAACTGGTTGATCTTATATTTATGAGTAATGAAAGTATCTTTAGTTTAATATAGATGTTAAACTTTTTTGTATATGTATAGATGTTTGTTTCTCAAATTAATGGACTGGCATGAAATTTGGTAAAAAGATATAATATTATAGTTTTTATGTCCCGGGAAAATGTACCCGTTGTGGTATGGTCTGTGGTCTTCATCATCAGTTCCACTTCACCAAATGGTGCTTTTCAAAAGCAACTGCACAAGAAGAGTTCTATTGAAGAATTTGAAGTGTTCCCTCGACTTTTCCATGATTCAATCATCAGATCCTGACTTGATGACAATAGGACCAACTAGAAAATATACCCATAAAAAAAAGTTTTTTCCAGATCGGTCCAACTGTCTTCGAGTAATCGGGGAACATACAAAAAAAAGATTCCGATGAGCTGAGAACCTCCTCCTTTTTTGAAGTCAGTTAAAAATGGAATTGGAACTTTGAGTTTGGGTTGGTGCTTCTTTTTAAAGTAGTCATCTAGTTTTCTAGCTGGAAACACCGGCCTTATCTAGTTTAAATTAAGGAAGGAAGGAGTCCTGATTATCATTTTCAATTTATTTTATATTTTATAAAATAGGTTGTATTATTCCAAATAGTAAAACAAACAGCATAGATTAAGTGATATCAACGAAGAATAAAGTGTCCAATTAGCTAAACTATCTTATTTATTACATTAGTACGATAATTTAGATGCAATCTTCGAAATAAATGCTTTGAATTCCATCCATAGCCGTCCTTTTACGAAAGACAAATTGTATTGGAAAATACAAAATGGCTTTGAGTATCTTGATATCCAACCATTATTATTAGAAAAAAAAAAAACAATTTTGGAGAGGAATTTTGGTCATAACAGCAGGTAAAGCAATCTTAACCTTTACCACGGCTGCAGAGATCCAATCAACGATTTGTTAAATATTGTTGTTCCTGCTTACATCACATTATCTATAAAAAACAAGTACACTTCTGAATGTTTTTAAAAACTCATAAAACCATTAAAAATAAAACATTTGTATTCTTTTCTTAATAAATTTAAACCGAGTCTCCAAATTAAGTAGACAGTTCTTTTTTCAAATATTTGCTGGACATAAAACTTCTTTATCATTTCGAAAGTCGCCCGTATACAAAATAATATCGAACCGATTACTTGATCGAGGGATCTTTAGTGATGTTGCGACATGGATGTAGATCATCGTTGTTTTGTGCATCATTATAGCTGGCGTGTGCTTTGATTGCTAGTAGGTGTCGCTTGGAATGTTGGCAACGCTGCACTTGATGGATGGATTTGGGGCTTTGTCTTTTTAGGAGATTCGTTTGATATTGCGTTAGTGTGAACTTACTTACATAGATCCTAATGGTTTTAGTATAGTAGATGGGTGAAACGATGAAATGGATGACCATTCGTCAGAGGAGAAGTTTGCGCGCTTTGACAACGCTTTTCTCACTACTCAACTCTCCCAACCCACCTTCTTATCTAATATCTCACTTTCAATTTCTATGTTCTTCACACAATAAGAATCTACGTTCATCCAATAATCTTCTCTTACTCTGTCCTTCTCATACTTCTGACTTTGTTCATTCTTCTTTTCATATCCAGTCCATTCTCCTCTGGAATGCGCTTCCTCTCGAGATCAGGACGGCTGACAATCGCTACGCATTTAAAAAGAAATTGCGGATCCACTTTCTTCACCAATAAGCAGAATTTCTATATTTAATTTTCAATTACCTCTAAAGTATATATGTATGTATATGTATTTATATAAATATTTATTCATATATATTATTTATGTAGATTTCTATTTTATGATATTAGGTTTTTTTGTTTTATCACTATTATTATAATTATTTTTCCAATATAATGTTCACGTACATATTGCACCTTCCACTCTATCTCTTCACCACTCATGGTTGACTGGTAGAGAATGCCTACGGCATTAAGTCCGCCTTTGTACCTATGTGCATAAAGTGTAAATAAATAAATAAATAAATAAACGATATGTTTTGTACCCTCAAAAATTAATGGCAAAGATAACAAGGAATGTGAGTTCAATCATCGACCACTTCATAACTTTTCATTTGAGGTTTAAATAGATAAAAATGAGCCTAGCAATAAGAATGTTCAAGAGACAGTAATGTTTTGACAAAGTTAAAAACTATTAAAATCAAAAACGTTTCGAATCGACCACATTTATCCATGTCAAATGCACAGGATTTTTGCCTTCTGATAAAAGTGATTGACCAGCTCAAATGTATTAACATTCTCTTCATCTTCTTAATAAAAATCTAGAACATAACTTTTTTAGTAGATTTTTTTTTTTACTCGATATAGCAGAAGGAAGTGCAAAATTTTAACTTAGTTGTTCCTTCAGTTCCCCTTGCACTCCAGGACTGTGGTATCTCGTTAGAATATTGCAATCCGAGCAAACAGTGGCCCAATCAGGCCCAGTCTTATTGATAACCACTGCTGATTGAAGCACGCGTGTAATACGACGTCTATTACGGTAGAGCTATCTATACTCGCCATCCGTAAGCACGTACGGCGTCCGGAGATCGGCTCACAATCAGTTACACCCAGGACGTCTGCCGCGGCTGCTGGTGCGCTTCGTCTCATCCTTATATCTCTTCGTCTCATCCACTAGCATAGCTATATCATAGCCTTAATGTACGAGTTAAATAAATTATCTACTTAATGTTTAAGAAACACATTTTCTATTGAGTCCAAGCTAGTTCATTTACTAGAAAAAGCATCAAAAGTGTAGTATCTCTTTGGTAATAAGCAGTTCATGATATACAACGTGTAATATAAAGGGTTTATACATACCAAGTGCATGGCTTCTTAGGATGATAACAAACGATATGGCAAGGGTTTTGTAATCCTAAGTCTACGTGTGTAGAACTTATTACAAATTCCAATACACTGATACCAGAGACCGAATTTTTCAAATTAGGAAGAAGGAAAAGAATTATCGTGTTATTGGCAAGTGACGTGGAAAGTTGTTGACCCTCGTAGTGCTGTGACACGTTTGTTATGATTGGTATTCAAGAAATATATGAAACCAATAATTTGGTATCAATTCTTTGAGTCAGTTATTTTGTGCTGAAACTGTGCATAGACTCCATACCAGATGTTGTCTTCAGCCCTTTTGGATAGATATGGGGTTTCCGTTACACGTTGTATAAAGCAGAGTTTATACGAAACCATAAATGCTGGCGCCAGTCCTGCAGACAAGCCAGTTTTGGCCTGGCCCCTGTTGTTTAGACGAGGCTATTAATTCACGGATTTTTCTTCGGGTGTGCACACGTTTGAAGTTAAAAAATAATGAATTCTCGGCAAAGTCTGTTGAAAAAGAAATGTTTAAGGAACATCTCTGCATTATTAAGAGAAGAGTTGATTGATACATTAGAAAAAAAGAAAGCGAAACGACTTTGGATAAGAAAATGGATAGACCTATAACTGGAGCTTCTGCCTTGTTGCTGAAACAACTAAGATTAGAAGATCCGAGGTCGAGTGGTATGCGGGCGGAAGTCACTGGCTAGAAAAATAGACGGGCGCTCTATTCTCGCCAGCGTTGGCAGCCAGCGATGGCTTGGCTTGAAAAATTGTTTACATAAGGCAAATATCAAGCCAGCGCTGGCTGCCAGTTTTATTGGCAGCCAGTGTTGGCTTCGTATAAACTATGCTTTAGGGACAACAAGTGATGCAACTTCGATAAATGAGATATTACCAATTAATATAGACCTGTCCCTAGCTGGCTTCCCCTAGAGACGCCCTAAGCCGAGATCCGTACCCCACAGGAAGTGCCTTCAGCGTGTAGTCACCTAGTTTGTAACTTAAATATAAACCGTGGCTGGAAGCTTTAATTATTATAATTAAGGCCACCACAGGCAAGTTCGGTTAAACAGCCGAAAACCTTATAGGATGGCCCGCGAAAGGCAACTTATAAAAAAACAATCATTCTTTGTTAGTACCTTTTCATGATATCTTATAAATTAAGACATTAATACGCCATAAAACATAACTACAATAATAAAACAAAGAAGGTAATAAGTTTAAAAACAAAAGCACATCTATTGTTTGGAAAACAATCGCTACGAGAATCGTGACGTACACAGAGCATTGCTAGAATTCCCTGGCTGTTACGTATGTATTTAGAGCAGTGTTAAAACTTTTTGAACAGTCCAAGTGTGTTCACGAGTGTTACCGTTTTTTGAATTAGATTATTTTATTGTCCTGCATTTTTAGATGTAAACCTTCAATAATATTGTACTAACAAAATTTAATGAAAATTAATTTACCCAACTTTTTTTTTTATGTACACACATGACAATACAAACAAAAGAGCACAAAGGTGCTGCTTATTTCATAAGAAATTTCTTCCAGCAGACCTGCGACAGGAGAGTTGAAGATGAGATGCACGTGTTGAACTTTAATGTTATGATCAAAATTATAAATATTGTTTTATATATTATTCGAACATTGATTGTTACACAAATAGTATATCATCTTGTGGCCAGTCACAGATACCAGTAAACATTTGCTAAACAAATAAATATTCTATAATAAAGAAGGAATAAAAATATGTATGCATTTTACACGAAATTCTATTTTATAAAGAAGAAAAATTAAAGAATAATTGTTTAAACTTACGAAATTATCTAAATATTTTTAAATTCTATCAATTATATATTATATTTTCAGTGAGGTACGAATAGATATTATAAATTTAATGACATGACTCATGTATCCAGCGCAGTAATTCCGAATTCTGTGGCCATTTCGTTACCGATACGGCCATCGGAATCAGCAGACAGTAATCCGATCTATATCCATTCATTCAGTGTAAGGTTGCCTCTCAAGGGTCAAGACCCAGCGAACTGCACTCGCCGCAAAGCGTTCTCATTGCGCAATACTTTTTGTGGTTGGCAACCTTGATATTTTGTAGAGTATGTATGAAAGTTTGACAGGTATTGGCAGGTTTGGTTTGCTCTTGGAATTGAATAAATTATAAGTTGCGGTCTACAGATCTCACGATTTTCGTAGAAATATTTATGTGGTAATTTCTTTTAATATATGACTAGTATTTATTATGTCAGGATTAGATATCATCTGAATGCCTTAACCGAGTCAATATTTCTGTTATTAATTTGTTTATTTTATACAACTTTATGCAACACATAATGTACAAAGAGCGGACTATATGACTCTTTTCTCACGTCTTTTCTTCTCTACTTCTTTTATTATAGATCAATAATAAAAATAGAAATCATTAATTAGTCGTAGAAACAAAACAAAAACAACAAATGTAATTTAAAATTATATAATTTATAATTTAAAAAGGGGGCTTATCCTAGACATTTTTTCGAATATCAAACCTTTAAAGAGTTGAGCTAGGGCATTAAAAGACTTAGGCCTTCTTTTTATGAGAGGGCATGGGCCGCTGTGCAATGTGAGTTGGTAGATGGCAAATGTCTTCAAATGTTTTGGTTCTAGGACATGCCCGTTTCTGCACGACGTTTTCCTACGCTAATTTGAGACTAGTGGTGACTTAGAGCATTTATAAATGCTCTAAGTCACCACTAGTCTCAAATTACCTCATTAATTGAGTCTCATGTACCTGATTAGGTTCGAACCCACGATCGACTCGCAAGCCGAGCCCGTGGTGCCAAAGTAGGTCTCTGTCACCACTCTGTATAAGATCTTAAAAAAAAATGTTACAATAAAAAAAGTATAATATGTATCTACAACGTGTAACGGAAACCCCATATCTATCCAAAAGGACTGCAGACAACATCTGTTATGGAGTCTCTATGTAAAGTTTCAGCTCAAAATAAGTGACTCACAGAATTGACTCATATGAACAGAATTGAATTCATATATTTCTTGAATACCAGTAATAACAAACGTGTCACAACACTATGAGGGTCATCACTTTCTACGTCACTTGCCAATAAAACGATAATTCTCTTCGTTCTTCTTAATTTGAAAAATTCGGTCTCTGGTATCAATGTATTGAAATTTCTAATAAGTTCCACGCATGTAGACATAGGATTACAAAACCCTTGCTATATCGTTTGTTATCATCCAAAGAAGCCGTGCACTCGGTATATATATACCCTCTAAATTACACGTGGTATAAAGAAACTCATCTACATTTTATTATTAAAAAAAAAATCCCAGTTTTTCTTGGATAAGCGACTGGAGGAAGATCTCAGGAAAAAGCTGTGTTACTCAAGATATAAGATACAGATGTCCTACGCATTCAGCAACAGTCTATTTAGGAGCCGCCCTAACCTTGTCGGCCCTTTCGTCTAGAGAGTTCTACTTTACTTATGCTAGTCACGTCTCTCATAGATGAACGTCTTACTCAGAACTGGATTCTTTAGTCATGTTGCCGCGCCTATGTACGTAGTTTTAAATCTATACCAATATTATAAAGCGGAAAAGTTAGTTTGTTTGTTTATTTAAACGCTTATCTTTACAAAAAAAAGTCCATTTATTGAGAATAGGCTCGCGTTTAGCCACCACCTCACCTGATGTTAAGTGATGATGTGGTCGAAGATTAAGCACGCTTACCAAGAAGAAACATATTCCACTCTTGACTTAAAGACCCCCACCTGGGGGTCTTTAAGTCAAGAGTGGAATATGTTTCCTGATAACTATAACCTTATAGTTATCAGGAAACATAGACTCCTGCAAGGAATTCCACTCTTTAGCCGTACGCACAATGAAAGTATTCCCAAAACTTTTTGTGCGTATAAGTGGGATGTCCACCATGTAACGATGGCGCATCGCCGTTAGTCTTTGACCATATATGAAAATTGTATTGCACCCTTGCTAAGCAGGGGCTGGTATATTGTATACGTAGGTAACCTAATCATAGCATGACCATCTCTACGGCTTATTATCAGTATAGCACACTATCATAAAGACACAGAATGCAGAATAGACCCACCCCGCTTAGCAACTCGCGTATCTATCAACATAATATGAGCTATGTTGGTACTCCGCTCGTGTCGACCTGAGGATTCTAATACGACATTCCACAGTTGCCAAATAAGTACCGGTATAAGGCTAGCTATACATAGATACATTTAAAGCTGAATGTACTATTTTAGAATCCCTGCCCTCCTCACCTAGGCGGCTCTTTCATCTCAACTGTAGCATGTCACGTGCGATGAGCGTGATGTAAAAGATTTGATTCCGTATCGTGTAGCCGCACCTTATACTGAAGTACTCTTTATATTTACATGGCTGTATTATTTTGATGAGCTAAATATATATGGTGATTCACAGTTTAACATATTGTGCCGATGGTGCGGCTTCTTTAATCTTAGTGTCAGATGATGGCTGATAAGAAAAGTGTAGGCCGATAAAGTTAAAATTCTGAATTGTTACTCAGAATTCTCACCTAGTAACCGATGCTTCTTCTATCAACAATCAAATCTTTATTGCTGAACACGGTACACCAATTCCAATTTCTAAGTCTTAGGGGAATACCTGTAAACAGGCGTTCTACCAATCTAGGCATACAAAATTATAAATTATCACTTATTAAAATGGGTAGTATTTAAACGAGTGACTGTAAATTAAAGTTTTAAGTGACAAACATAGTTAGTTTACGTTATAGTATTACTAAGTGAGCAGTCACACGCGAGTGACGAGAACTCAACAGAACAGCAACTTACTAACATTAATTTGAGTTACATAAAATACAAAATAAATTATTAGTTGAAAAACACTAGAAAAAACACGCTTTTATAAATGCACGTAAAAACAAACAAGATGTTAAGAAAACCGATAACGGATTTTATTTAGGTTTGTTATAACCTTGAAACCTGGTCGTGTTCAAAGTCCATTACGTGGTCAATCTCACAAGTGCAAACACGACTATGATACAATATTCCATCATGGAATGCCAGTGCCTATCTTCCGGCTTCATCATCAGACCTTGAAACCTAATCGTGGTCAAAGTTCATTACAAGACTTTTCTAAGAAATCCAAAACAGCTATGATACGATTTTCCATAATGAATTTCCAGTTTATATCTTCTGGCTCCATCATCAGATCGGTTCGACAATACCATTTTATTGTATTGTCATCAGAACTACATACAGCTGCCAATTTTCATTACGCTACGACCCTTGGAAGATGGTTAAATTAGTTACCTTAGATTCCATTACATAGTTACATACAGGTCAACCTAATAAAAGCGTGTTAATGAGAATATTTGAGTGACCTAATATTTGTTTGAATGTCAACGTTACATCCTGCATTTTTTTTTTCAGTATTTAGCAAATGATTTATTTATTTATACAGAGCGGCAATTTTTAATTTTTATTTTTTATAGTTATTTATTTTATCTTAAATAAAGTGTTTTGAATAGAAAAACCACTTTAAAAATACTATAATGGGCCCACTCTTGACCTCGATCTCGCCTACCATCAGGCGAGATCGAGCTCAAAAGAGTACTATCGGCTAACATTTTTTTTTTTTGAAAATTTTCTTATGAAATAACTATTTTAACAAACATACAAATTACCCAAGAAATTGAATTATTAAAGATTATTTTAAGAAATTATTTATTATTTTTGAAAAGAACTGTCAGTTTTTTATACTCGTCAAAAGTTTGCCAGCAATCATTGTAGTTTAAATTTTTCGCATATTCGTTGCAAATCAAATATACTTTCTTGGTAAAATCAGATGCTATTTTCTTTATGCCTTTCTTCGCTCAGACATAAGCATCCGTCCATTGTCGAAGCTCTATAGTAAGTGCCTCAGGTATTGAAGAGTTTTCTAATGACCATTGGGCTACCCTATCGGTAGCAACATACAGAAATCACGACAGAGGAATTCGTTGTTGCAATGTATTATGGCGACATAGCTGCTGCACCTACAAACCAATTGCAATTCTTTCTGAACCTTTTCCATGCACTTTACAAAGGTGCTTTGTGTTTTTCATTTCCAAGGAACGCTTGCAAAGAGGCATTAAACAATTCGAGTCAAGCTGCCTTATGCAAAGCATCTACTTCTCTCAAAAACGCTATTTGATAATTTTTTGGCACAATTTTCATTAAAAAATCGTATCAAAATAAGAAACATGACCGAAAATAGGATATCAGTAACCAATAGTCATTAATAAAGCAGCTTACAAAACTTTGCTTAAAGTAAACTTTTTAGTATTTCGTTATATAAAACCTCAATTCTATCTTAATATTGAAGTTGCCCTCTCTATTTTTCTAGTCGCTCACTTAATAATTTAGTCGCACGGCTAGAATTTTAATATCTGAAATGGATTAATCACAACTCACTTTTTGTAAGCTCATTCTGGATTTAATTATTAATCAATATTCATCGTTAGTTTAGTTAATTTTTCGCTAACTCAAATTCATACCGTTCAAGTGATTAAAACAGTATCTCATCATCAGTCGCTAAGTATTTTTTATTTTACTGTTTTATAATTCCGCTTTTAAAATGAAGCTAAGATAAAAACGATTAAGTACGTAATGAATCGCCGGAATGTATGGACGCGCATAACTTTCGTACGACTACACTAGACTGGATGATAATTATTTTCTGTTTATATTTGTTTGGACGAGAATTGTTTAAAGAATAAAAAACGACGGGACCGACTCCGCAAGTGCCGGCAGAAGTGAAAACTTAAATATTAACGTTGTGCATTTTTGATATTTTTGAATGGTTCGGGAATAATTTTGCACGAATTGCTTTAATTATCAGTATAAAAGTACTATCATTTATGTGGTAGAATACAATATTTATTTATTGCGCTATCGTACACAAACATGACAATTTATATTACATTAAAAAGTTTGCGCAGGCATACATTTTCGCCGCGCCGTAGAAAGAGAGGGGGATACTTCCTCTCCTACGCCGCACGGTGGGCTGAAAATCGGCTTTCATAGACTTAGGCATTTTATTTTGCAAGTGCGAGTTTTTTTGCCGGATATCACTTCTATTAGTTATAACAATATACAAAAATGACACCAGAATTGATTCTGCACAGAAACGAAGGAATTATAATTTTTTTACGAAAATTTTGTATGGAGCTAGTATGAAAAATCGAAATATCTCTAAAACGGCAGCGATAACCGTAATATCCTTATAGGGGGTTATAGTACTAATTATTTATGATTTTTTGACATACGTTACATAATGGTTGTAGATGCCTTTTTTTTTTAAAAATCGTCAAAATATTTTTATTTATTTTTACATATTTAAACGTTCCTTTTAGTGTTTAAGTTGAAGAATTCAGAGCTTTAACAACTCTTATCATAAAATAGCATCACCCCTATAGACTTGAAGGACTAGACAGAGGTGTGTAGTGTCTTGTTGATCTTGTAAGATTTCCAACAATACCAAATAGTTGAATATCAGTGTCAAAGTGCCCATGCTGTCGCTTCTTTTTGAAAGATAGGGGAATGAAATTGTTAATTGATCATACCCTAAAAGTATGATTACAACATAACTGGACACATAATAATAATAATATCCTTATAGGGGATTATAGTACTAACATTATTTATTTTAACATATGAAACTGTTCAAAACGATCCATGAACTGTGTCAAAGTTAAGAACATCGTTAGGAAGCATGCTTTTTCCCCAAATATTAAGAATATGTGAAAAAAAAAGACTGTATATAAACTTTTTATTGATAGGTAATTTAAATAAAACAGAAGTAACAAAAATAATATCTAATAAATTCAATTATACAAAATACATATTTGAAACTATAATTTATGAAATTATTAACTAAACATATTGGTACAATAAACTAACATAAATAACAAAAGAACATAAAGAAAAATAATTAAATTTTACAAATTTTCTTTACAACTTTCGTTGTCGGACTCCAATTCCGAGTCAGAATCCAGATCGGATATACCTACAAACTCGAACTCAGTTTCCGGAAACTGTATTAGGTCGAGAGTTTCAGCAAAAAAGGTTGTCTTCCTTTTGGCATCTAACTTCGGCCTTTGTGCACTTAGAAAAGGATCCGAAGAAACAACAAGCATATTTAGGATATCTTGATTAGAATCTTGCCTGCTTCTTTTCCGCGAATGATGTTCCCGGAACCTCCTAAAATCTTTGTTTCGAGACTCTGAGGCTTCTTCCGAGAGAGTCCCAATCGGGACAATATAATTTTTTTCGATTATGTCAGCTCCGTGTATTAATAGTTTATGTACGGTTGATGACATGTAGTACCAGTCGTATAATTCCACGTACTTTTCTGCTGTTTTGCGAGCAAAATCTTTAAATTTGATGACATCGATCTTCTCACCAGATGTTATTGCTTGCAAAATAACAGCAAATCTTTTTATCAGGTTTTGATCCAACCCAGTAGTAGCTGCAGTTTTATTGGGAAACTCGAAAAACTTCCTTGTGGTATTCCCGTCATTGGTAGTTCCCGAGCCTTGTTTTACTATATCAATTAACAGATTGAGCTCCGCTTTAAATTTATTTTGAATGTTTTTTTTTCTGTTTTGTAACATATCTTTATGCTCATTACTTCTTGCTGCCCACTGTTTGAAGTCAAGTCTGTACGCAATGTGTAACAGACATTCCATGCAATTTATACGGGCATGTAGGGATGATAGGCCAAATTCATATATGTCAGAACACACAGTTTTTGATGTTACAGCATCTAAGTGGTTCATTTCTGTTGGTTTTGCTAAGCACAGGTAGCATGATGCATTTGATCTAGCTTCAGAAAGGTACGTGCAGACTTTTGCGTCAATCATTGTCATCATTAGTTTATGAGTCACCCTGTTACTATTAATGCACTCTGTGGGGTTAAGGGCCTCAATTTCCTCATCCATTTTTCTTTTGTTATCAATGACAACTGCATGGCTTTCTTTTACAAAAGTGAACTGAACCGGACGACAATAAAAAGTTGAGCATGGTTTCGGGTTTGTCCATATAGTATTATCTCCATCTGTCAGTTTCAGTGGCACCAAGGAGGTCATGAAAATGCTTGAATCATCATGCTCGCCGTCCATTTTCTGCTTGTATCGGCTTTGATTGGAAGCACCATCAAATCCCCACTTCTATATCAGCTTTAACTGCTTATTTTCCACATTATCAGAAAGACTTTGAAGAATCCGCTTCACCGTGATGTCAAGTAAAGCTTGAAGTGTAATTCTAGCTGATGAATCCGTAACTGATACTGATTGATTAGGAGGGTAGCATGCAAGCTTAGTTTGTTGCAGTTTATAGTAGGATGGGTAAATATCCTTAGCACCTTCCCGAATGGCAGTCTCTCGCAACGTAATATATTGCCACTTTGAAAGCTTAAGTGAAAGAAGCAATCCAAGTGCTTTCTCTGGTGTAAATATTACTGTTTTCTTAATGCTTTCCTTGATTTTAATTGGCATTTTCATTGGCAGCTTCTGGATTTTTGATCATATAATTGATTACAGATGCGATATCTTCATAACCTTCTTCTTTTAAACGTGCTGCAGCTGCATATGCCATAATTCACAGGAATCCTCGCCTATGTGCTCACTAGATCTTCTCTTTTTCTGTTTGCTTCCCAGATCTTTGAATGGTTTTCGGGACCTTTTTGTCATTGTTCCAACAGTCGATGATGTCGAAGGTTCTGGAGAGACTGAGCGTGCTCTTGGTATCTCATCAACAGTTGGTTCTTGATTTATTAAAGTTTGCACGCAACTCGGCCAATCAATATTTGCTTGCAACCACTCTCCGTACGTATTTCTAAACTTATCAAAGAATCGTTTAGATTTCTGCCACCTGTTTAAAGCAGCTCGCGTGAATCTCCGGCAAAATTCTTTGAGAGTTACTTGATCTTCGGCAGAAAGGCAATCGCCTATGCGGGACACAATTGCACTAAACAATACTTCATGATTAAATGAAGGACACTCACTTTTTAGAAGAACAAACAAATCTAAGTTGGTGATTAAACTTTCCATTCTAAGATTTTGTAGTCGCAAAGCAAATAGTTTTAGTGTTAGCAGTTACACGGTTGTGAACAATCTAAATTATGGAACAAAATTATAGCCCTTTTATTGTATAAAGTCAATAATTAGTTAACTACCCTCATTAAAGTTATAAAAGATATGATAATAAAAATTTATAATCGTCAAAAACATTTCGTAGAACTCATAGTAGAACTAATCAACATTAGCAAATCACATTAGCTCACTAATTATAAAAAGGTGAATGCAGTTCTTAGTTGGTATTGTTGCGAGATATTTCAAATCATTTAATCACTTAATAGGCTCATTAGAATCAGAAGACTACAACCATCATTCTAATTACTTAATTACTTGTCATCAGACTCATTAGATGACTACAAAATATGTTATTTTGTATTTTGAACGTATGCAAGGTTTTAAAATTCCTTTTGTGTCGATATTATTATGTGTCCGGTTATGTTGTAATCATACTTTTAGGGTATGATCAATTAACAATTTCATTCCCATATCTTTCTAAAAGAAGCGACAGCATGGGCACTTTGACACTGATATTCAACTATTTGGTATTGTTGGAAATCTTACAAGATCAACAAGATACTACACACCTCTGTCTAGTCCTTCAGGTCTATAGGGGTGATGCTATTTTATGTTAAGAGTTGTTAAAGCTCTGAATTCTTCAACTTAAACACTAAAAGGAACGTTTAATATGTAAAAATAAATAAAAATATTTTGACGATTTAAAAAAAAAAAAGGCATCTACAACCATTATGTAACGTATGTCAAAAAATCATAAATAATTAGTACTAAAACCTCCTATAAGGATATTACGGTTATCGCTGCCGTTTCAGAGATATTTCGATTTTTCATACTAGCTCCATACAAAATTTTCGTAAAAAAATTATAATTCCTTCGTTTTTGTGCAGAATCAATTCTGGTGTCATTTTTGTATATTGTTATAACAAATAGAAGTGATATCCGGCACAAAAACTGGCACTTGCAAAATAAAATGCCTAAGTCTATGAAAGCCGTTTTTCAGCCCACCGTGCGCCGCGCCGGCTGTCTACTCTCCGTCCGTCTTACGAATTTTCGATCAGGTCACGTGTCCTGACGCGAGTTTAACATTTTTTACCCATTACAAAAAAAGTGCACAACGCCACTAAAGAAGTTTTCACTTCAAAAATCAGATAAAAAATCTATCAGATACTTGTTTACCGTATATATAATATGTTTTACCTATTAGTTAATTATGTAAACTATTTTTAAATACATTAGAATCGTCTATTAAAGGTTTAAGAAGTATCTTATTTAACAGTGGGGCCATTACTTAGAATTTTTATTGGCTTTTTAGTTTTTTCTACCGAGTACCTTATTTCTATGATATGATTTGACCAGTACGAATTGTATAGACTTAAAAAGAGACGTTGACCTCTGAATTTGTTTCAGTATTTTCTCAGGGTAGTCAGTTATTAAACACCGCCTTCATCTAGATTAATTTAAAACGGCAAAAAATGACGTTTTAAATTAATCTAGATGTTAAAGTGTTATTAAAACCAATTTGCTAAATAAAATATAATTTTATAAGTAGTTTTTGAAATTTTTGTGCCGTGTACTGTCAACCACTATCGTATTATCGTAACCTCTTGAATAGTGAGTCATATCTTTCAAACACAAATTAAAGTCCAATTCTTTTAATTTTAATTTCTTATGAGTTTATTTAGATACATGTAGTTAACTATTCTTAGCAATTACATTTTACGACGATCTACTGCTAAAATATAATGACAAAATTACAAGATCCGTGAAAATATTAGTACAGTCTGCTCTTTGTCGATAAAATGTGGAGGCCAAACATAAATGCATCATGATCGTGAATGCTCCTTTTACTGATATTATTATGAACTTTAGTGGGTATGGTCACCAAGTAGACAATGAAGCCTTACATTTTAGTGAATTCCTTCACCGCTATTTTATTAATGGAAGGCTCGCGTTTAGCCGCCATTTCACTCATGGTAATCGATGATGTGGTCGAAGATGAAGCACGCTTATCTAGAAATAACCTATTCACTTTACTTTACCCTCAATTCCAACATCCCCAGGTTATATAGCTATCAGGAAACACAGACTCTGGAAGAGAATTCCACTCCTTTAACTGTACGCTCAATAAAAGCAATCCCAAAACATTTTGCTCAGATTTGTGGTAACTATATCCACTATGCAAAGATGACGCATCGCTGTTTGTCTCGTAGTCAGATGATGGAAAGGATGCAGGGGGAAGACCTGATTTAATGGAACCATAAGCAACGAAACTGTGACTGTTTTAAACAAACAATGATACTATGAGGATGATAGTGGGCCAAAGATCATGTAAAATTTACATGGTTCTCATATAATTTAACCAGTATGCATTATATGGACTTTCAGGGGCATCACCACTGTTCAGATAATGGTGTAGGAAAACAACGAAAAGAAACCTACCTAATGTCCTACAATGAAAAATTGGAAAAATTGTGACACCCACCAATTTCTACTGGCCCCACATGTTAGATAACAACTCATTCCCTCACATAGAAATAATCGTAAAAAGCCAAATTATAATAAATTATCATCAATAAAATATTCATCTTTGGAATTGAAAGCAAGAGTAAATAGGCATCTTCTGGGCACGCTCGTTCCATCGTAGACCTCGTCTATCGCTTACTATCAGGCGAGATCGAGGTCAAGAGTGAGCTCATTCTGCATTTAAAAAAAAATTGTTCCTGACTTCTAATTTTTAACCCGTCACACGTTCTTGCTCAAACAGCAAAGATCAAACTGGCAATTCAGATAAATAATTACTGAACCAACTAACTGCATCTCCATTCCAAAATTACTCAGTCGTAATAAAATCTTCACCTATTATTACAATTATATGAATAACGAAATTTATTCCGGATAGATTTACGACAGGATCTATTCAGAATTCTATTATTTATTGGTAACATCCTCTGATTAACCCACGCGATACGGCGGCGTGAATTATGCACTAATTGCGTACGTGGGTGGTTAAGATACCAACTTGTCACTGCCTTTGTGACCTTTGAGCTCAATATTATTATGCCTGATGCTTTATTTGTGACTAATTGATTCAAGAGGATTAGTTTGTGTGTTTAGAACTGTGTTTAATGATAGTTCATTATTTTATATTGGAATAAGCGGTAGGTTATGGTGACTTTTAGTGTTACTAAAAGTACGACCTTTCGTTATTCATAAAAACATGTCAATGTTTATTAGAAAGCTCTAATCTAATGTTTGCTCAATCAGTCTAGAATGTGCGTACATATATCTTCTTCTATATAATTTAATTGCTTAAATATCCAACAAATCATTAATGATAGGTACCAACCATTTTTGATAACATATGAATAACATTTTTTTTTTTAAACTGGACTGGAATGTGCCACCGTATCGTGGCTGCATTTTACAAACACCCAGACATGGAAATACTTTTTATAAGTCATACAAACATTTATTCCTGTGTGGGGATAGAGTCTGCGACAAGCAGCGTAGCAGCCAATCACTCAACCACTGTACCAACCGTATGGTCAAAATAAAATAGTCACTTTACTTCATTCCAAATAGCATTCATCGCATAGCATCACAAAAATGCCTTGAAAACCCTTTAAGTACACCACAAAAAGAAGACCCTAGAACAAAAACTAACTCATCTTTAACCTTGAATTCAAAATTAAAAGGAACCGGATCCAAATTGACCCGAAGCCATTAACGTTCAACAAAAACTCGAGACGAACAAAAAGTATAACATACAATTGTAAACTATTATTTGTTCAAATTAAAAGATGCGTGCTCGTTAATAACACAATTTGAACGTTATTAGGTAATCATTATTTTAATCGGCTTCTATTATTTTATCGGTTATTACGAAAAAGTCTAAGACATCTTCTGCGTAATTCGGTTTGATTTAAATTATATGTTCTTTCTACATAGTCTCTGCGCGCGGCTTTGTTCGATTGAATATTTTATTTATTCAGCCATTTAAAAAAATTACTTATTTCACTCTTCTAACCTTCAACTAAAGCTACACTAAATAAAAATCATGGTGATCTGCTGCTCGGTTTTACGGTGAACAAAGGTCAAAGAAATAAACACACCTTCGTATTTATAATAAAAAATAGCTTCAAAAATTAAAATATTGGCAAAAATATAGAAAAGATTTTTGATGACTGTATTTGCCTCGTCTTTAACAGAATCTGGAGTCAACATTTCAGAATCACATGAACTCCTTATTAATAAGATATTAGTCTAAATTTAAATCGAGATTTCGATACAGCTTACAGAGATAGTATCCCACCAAATTATGTAGTCTATTTAAAATTTTAACTATGGAACATACCGCGTCACTGCTGTTTATGCACACACAAGACCGCAGTATTTTTTTTCTGAAATGTTAGATTTTTGCAGCTGTCTGCTTAACCAAATTTGGTTCTATTTTTTAAATTATTCCCAGCCTAGAGAGGGAAGCAATTACTATGAGTCTTTCCCGCACAAAGGTGGGAAGAGGCATCTTCCACTCGCTACTCGGATCCAACAAACATGTTTTTTCAGTTAAATTACTTAGTAGCCAATGTCACTCCCCAGCCCTTCAACTATCTTCACATAGATCGAACATTCGACTTAAAAGAAAGACAAACGAACAATAAATAACTTTACGCATGTACAATATTATTAGTATGCATTTTCTTATAATTACACGCAAAGCATTTTAATGTTCTAAATAAAGCTATCGTGCCTTCATAACCTTATTATGTATCGTTGTCATTTATTTACAATGGTAGTCTTAATTACTAAAATTAGTTTAATAAGTTGTTTGTGTACTATCCAAATGGATTCTTTCTGAAATAAAATAATTATATTTTGTTTATTTATTTAATGTTTTAGTATAAACTTTCGTAAAAAATTGCAAAGAATACAGAGGTTAAGCAAATAACAATACACAACTATTTAACGTTTTATTGTATAACTAGCTGCGACCGCGACTTCGTCCGCGCGGAATAGTGACTTTCGGCAGCATTTTTAATTTTTTAGGCTAATTATTTTGAAAATAAAATTCATACATAATTTGAATGTCGTATTTATTAATATCTAATCAAAAGTGTAAAAAATAAGTTTCAAGCTTCTAGCTTTAAAAATGACGTAAATTCCATACAAACTTTCATCCCCTATTTCAACCCCTTGCAGCCCTTTTTCGCATTAAAAAGTAGCCTATGTCCTTTCTCAGGCTCTAGACTATATCCGTACCGAATTTCATTAAAATCGGTTCAGTAGTTTAGGCGTGATTGCGTAACACATAGACAGACAGAGTTACTTTCGCATTTATAATATTAGTAAGGATTTGTGATGACGTGAGGAGCTCGTGGTTAAATAAATGTTATCAGCATTATGGGATTATCTTCAAGGTTAAGTCACGGTTGCCGAGGACTATCCATGGATGGGTAACCGTCTTATAAATGATTTTTTCTAAACTAAATATAGACCATGGTACTTTTTGACTACAATGTCTGATTTATACTGGAGAAAGAGTGTTTGAAATCGTTCCAGCGGTTATTTAGTTCATTCATTACATACAAATTAATTCTTCTTTATAATATTCTTTTTACTATTGTATAGACATATTGATAGCTACCGTTTTTTTAGTGATAATAGTTTCGCGTTTGACCACCATCTCATCTGATGGTAAGTGATGATTTGGTCGAAGATGGAGCACGCTTACCTAAAAGTAACCTATTCACTCTTGACTTGAAGACCTCTAGGTTATAGCGATCAGGAAACACTGACTCCGACACGACAGGGAATTCCACTCCTTAGCCGTAAGCACAATGAATGTATTCCCAAAATGTTTAGTGTGTATGGGTGGGATGTCCACAATGTAGCGATGGCCGTGTAGAGAACGACGCGATCTATAGAAAATCTAGGCTACCGACATCGTCAGAAGCATTGTCAACCTTAGGAGGCTGTGAGCAGGGCATATTACTTGTAAAACGGGTAGCTCCTGCTAGGGTTGTGTTAATGTCCTAACCTTAACCCATTGAATGCCAACTACGTAATATTACGTATGTAGTAAGAATGGAAGATGCCGACTACGTAATATTACGTACGTCTTACCTACCGATTATATGGTAATCTGTTATTCGACCTCCTTGAATGGTCTTTTTATACTCTTTGGCATCTCAAATAAAACACGACATAAAAAGTAATAACTTTATTCATTCTAAATATTTAAATTCACACATTTTCAGGGGCACTCTTTGGTTAAAAACTAGACTATGTCCACTGATTGTGATTTGACGGTTAACTTCGGCATTCAATGGGTTAAAGATACTTTGGCCCCGGAACGAAGAGGGAAGGAACAAAGACTTTTAGTCAGCAGAAGTCTGATACTCTTTCTGTTCTACCCAGAGCGGAATGAGTCATAATATGATGATTAACCCACGTAAAAATATACATAAATGCAACGGGTAGGATTAGGAGTTCGCTTGTTGTGTGTAGCACAAAACAGGTATAAGTGACGCTATTTGAGTGAAGCTGTATAAGTATGAGTTGAGTTGAAGTATGAGTTGACGAGACGGTATGCGCAGTGGTTGAGCGATCGACCGCGGGTTCGACTCCCGAACTGCAACGTATGTTTGTATGACTTACAGATAGTTGTTCCGGGTCTGGGTGTTTGTGCAAGTGGCTTTATTATTTACATTACACATTTACCTACGACACAAGAAAATAAGATTTTTTTTTAACCCTAAGTTTGACTGGTAGAGAATGCTAAGTCCGCCCATGTACCACAATTGTATATAAAGATTAAATAAATTTACCGAAGGTACAGGAGAAATTCCTAGCAGTCTTTTTTTTTCAGTAAAAAAAAATTACCAATCAAATCCAATGACCTCCATCATTGGATTATAATGTTGAACAGATAACGTTATAGTAATACTTTTTCTAACACGAGTTGGAAATTGCAGTACAGTTTGCAGCAACTTTATTTTAAGTACTAGGAGTATGAATTATCCTACATCGTGGACATGTTATAGACATCAATTTAATAAGCACGAACACTCAGACCCGGAAATTATACAATGTGTTATTTGATTTAAGAAGCTGTCACTTGGTATGTATATACCCTTTAAATTACACGTATATATACCAAGTGCATGGCTTCTTTGGATGATAACAAACGATATGGCAAGGGTTTTGTAATCCTAAGTCTACGTGTGTAGAACTTATTACAAATTCCAATACACTGATACCAGAGACAGAATTTTTCAAATTAAGAAGAACGAAGAGAATTATCGTGTTATTGGCAAGTGACGTGGAAAGTGATGACCCTCATAGTGCTGTGACACGTTTGTTATTACTGGTATTCAAGAAACATATGAAACCAATAATTTGGGGTCAATTCTGTGAGTCACTTATTTTTAGCTGAAACTTTGCATAGAGACTCCATACCAGATATTGTCTTCAGTCCTTTTGGATAGAATTGAATACTTGTAAGATGAGAAAAGCATAGCGTGTTTAAACTGTTTTGCTAAGACCCTTGCAAATGAATATTTGCTGTATTTTGTAATATAATGATTGCACAATTGCTTTTGTTAATACT
The DNA here is from genome assembly GCA_943138885.2 of Tholera decimalis. Taxonomy (NCBI): domain Eukaryota; kingdom Metazoa; phylum Arthropoda; class Insecta; order Lepidoptera; family Noctuidae; genus Tholera; species Tholera decimalis. The sequence goes on from OW964560.2 coordinate 37,724,500, forward strand.
GTAGCATTAGAAATCTACAGAAGTCTTGCCCGTCATGGTAGGTGCGCAAACGCCAATGATAATCAATTTAATAAACCAGACTACCGGTAGCTTAGATCCTGTTTGCAATCCTAATGAGCCTCTTTTTAATGTGCCTGCGATAAAACTGAATGGTACTGAATTGAAGCGGGTACAACAGTTCAAATACCTCGGACATTATGTTGCTGAGGGCCTTGATGACCAATTTGACATAGAACGTTGAACGAACTTGACGTTCCCTCGTAGGGCATTGGCAGTCAGAAGTAATATGCTGGCCCGTAGGTTTGCGCGTTGTAGCGACCAAGTTAAAGTCACACTAATTAGAGCGTACTGTCAGACTTTCTACACGTGCAGCCTGTGGTTCAGGTATACGCAAAGGACGCTTAATGCCCTGCGTGTCCAATATAACAATGGATTTAAGATGTTGTTAGGGCTGCCCCGCTTTTTTAGTGCCTCCGGTATGTTTGCGGACGCCAGGATAGACGGCTTCCTTGCCACCATACGCAAGCGGCTCGCATCATTATTAAGCGGAGTCCGGGCTAGCACTAACAGCATCCTACAGGTCATTGCGGATAAACAGGACTCAAATATCCTGAAATCATTTATTCGTATTCAGATGCTATAAAAAATATTTGTAATAATTATAGATAATGGTCTGAAATAAAGATTTATTTATTTAAAAGTTTATTTTTTTATATTCATACTAGCAGCCGCGCGGGACTTCACTCTCGTGACCTTTATCACGATAAAAACATAACTCTCCTTCTTTTGCAGTTGGACAAAAAGTTTATAGCCTTCCTCAAGCTTCAACCTACTTCCATACCAAATTTCACCCAAATCCATCCAGAATTTTCGAAGTTTAGCGCGGTTAAATAAACAAAAAAATTTCGACTTCATAATTTTAGTATAGATGTATGAATTTAAAAATGTAGTCATAATGGGTAGGAAGAGTAAAGATTAAAACCTTAGATCCCACATAAGATCCCCTGTGTGGAAGGGTCTAGTCTCTATCATACAAGGGGTACATTATACACACACTATTTACAATGTCTGTCAGAAGTTTGAATATTTCTAGGCATTTATCTATCTGGAACCCAAAGACTTTGAACATGCACAAAATACGCAATCAAAGAGCCCCAGCGATAGGAGTGAAAGGCTACAAAGACGTGAGATTAGAGCATTACAGCAACACTGATCTATCTCAAGCTGCGCCGGCGCCGGTAAGTCACGCCCCGTCCCACAGGTGGCGCTGGCGTCACTATCACACACGACCACCATTTATTACAAACGTGTAGGTTTTCTCACGATATCACAACAGTAATGCTGATGATCAATTTATTGTGTAGATTATTTAGAACAATACGGTTTGTTGCTACATATAATTTAATGCACAAGTATCGTAATTCATTTTAATCACTGGTGATTTTTTATATGACGTGAACACAAGGTTTAGTTTTGTTTCAAATATTATATTTTGTTCTTTTTTTTTTCATCATATTACTACATTTTTATCCGTAACTAACTCTTCGCTTGGGACTTCGTCCACGTGAATTTTGAAATCATTTATAGCTATACTCACCAATAATGCACCTTATAAAATAATAATTATTATTTTTTTAGTATTGGATCCGGAGATTACCCACTACATACAACCATAAAAATATTTTTTAACTCTTTATAATTTCTTTATTCTTTACTATATACATATAAATGAAAGGATAGTGCCAGATACTCTATAGACTTTTGCCCCACTCAATAAAAGTCATTAACAAGCTTGCAATATGCAGCATCTTATGTATATTTATTACTAATAGATAAACATTTGTCCTAAAATCTGTAAAACTTACGGTTTTCGTTTAAAAATAAAAACAATAATGACATTGATTTAAAGGTTAGGTGGTGTAGCTATATAATTGTTAAAATAAATTATTATACATATGATTATACATAGGTACCTGTTGCAACAATACCCACGAAGTAACAAGAGTTTGCATTGAATGTTGTAATGAAGACACAATGTGCCTTAACATTCTGTCGACATTCAGGTAACAATTTATACAGCAAATAAATGAATATGAATATGAATATAAATTTATGCACCGCAACATCGTTCACCAAATCATAAACAATAATTGGAATTCGTGTTAACTAGCACAAAGTTAGTGAGTAAAGTCGTCGGTAGGAAAAACAAATAATGAAATAATGAAAAAAAAAAGTAAAATATAAGAGTGAAGCGCGAAAATACAACGGGAACGGAAACAAACGGGACTTGAGTGCTTCAAAACGTTTCGTTACACAAAATTCAGAACTATGATTGCAATCGTTTTTAGATTTTCATAATTATTTGCAATTTTATCTTTAACGATTTAAACAACGAATAAACGTTATGCATAATTATAATTTTGATATAATATTTTATGTAAAATGATATTTGTTTTATAGTTACCAACTTATCTTGTTTTAGTTTTGTATATGCGTTTTGTGTAACGCAGATGGTTATAAGAAAATAGTAAATGGCAAAAAAAGAATTTCTTGGGTTGAATTCCTTTTTTCATAAAATTGTAAACCACAACATTTAAAGAAAAACAATTTATCATCAATTTACTTTTTCTGTAAATGATAACCATGACTGGGTTAGGATCAGGCATTGTCATTTTAAAATATTTCTCTTAAAAAAAACATTTAAGAACTAGCTTTTGCCCGCGACTTCGTTCGCGTGAGAGGTTTTTCCCGCGTAAATCCCGACCTGCGGGAATTTCGGGATATAAAGTTTTATGTCCGTGTCCTGATTCTAAGCTATCTCCGTACCAATTTTCAATCAAATCGGTTAAGCCGTTCTTGAGTTATAAATAGGGTAACTAACACGACTTTCTTTTATATAAAAGATATAAGAAATAGCAGCCCCCAAGATTGGGAATAGGATCCAAGGTACCGGCTCCAGAGAGAGGAACCTCCTAACAATAAGCGCCATGTCTACTGCTTCCTGAAGCAAGCCCTTGATCCAGCTGCGTAACGAGAGCCTCCTGAGGTGTTGGTCGAGGCTCTTGGCTATTAAGCCATTGGCTGAGACAACTATCGGTAGAATGATTGCCGAGTTCACTTGCTGATTTTCTTTCAATTCGCTCATTTTTTCTTTGTTGTTCTACCCCCACTTATACATCAACATTCATATTTATAGCTTGTTTTATAACTTACAGGTACAGTGATGGTCCTCGAGTTATGTGCCTATCTTACGAGTTGTAGGTTGGTTCAAAACCAAACAGACACATATATACTCTGTGAAATTTATATCAGCACTGCTCACAAAAGCTATCGGTTTTCTACCGGTTACATTTCGGGGAGTGTGCGATGGAATTACATAATCTAATACCGCCCAGCCCGTTCCATCATCGGACTACAAGACAAACTGCGATGCACCATCGTTACATTGTGGACATCCTACCTTTACACACAAAACGTTTTGGGAATACTTTCACTGTGCGTACGGCTAAGGAGTGGAATTCCCTGCCGGAGTCTGTGTTTCCTGATCGCTATAACCTGGGAGTCTTTAAGTCAAGAGTGAATAGTTTACTTCTAGGCAAGCGTTCTCTATCTTCGACCACATCATCACTTACCATCAGGTGAGATGGTGGTCAAACGCGAGCCTATTCAGAATTAAAAAAAAAGAGTGGAGAAACCGACATGTACTAAGAAAGAACAGACATTGACATCTATCAACCCGTACTGACTACTGGGCCTAGTTAGAGAGAGACCTGAGTATCAGCAGAGGGGGGACGTCGTAGGCTGATTATACGTAGTTTGAAAAAAAACCGACATTAATCTTTGTAGGTCATTCTTTACAACTGTTATTAATACGCCAAGAGCTCCTTAGACAATATTGCGTTGGTATGAATATAACAATCAGATAAATCGCTTTATAATCCACCAGCAGTCGCTCAGGGCGCTTGCTCTCGCGGACTTTATCACATAAGAAACATAACCCTCCTTTTTTACAGACGCGCACAACAGTTGCAGAACTCGCAAATTTCATCCGAATTCACTCAGTACTTTCGGAGATAAGCGCGTTTAAGCAAACAAACTTTCTACTTTATAATATTAGTATAGATGTTATCGTCCTTGTAATTACCAAAAATGGGGGATTTCCTACATTGATATTTCAAAAGCGATGATGTTTAATTTCTTTATGTTAAGAGGCTAGCGTTTTGATAACTAAATGGCTAAATGAATAAGATGAATCATGACGTTTAATATTCTCCAACATAATATTTAATTTTTCAGAAGAACAGTCGCAGGAGACGTGGTCAATAGCAATTCACTCGACCCTTCATAGGTTGCAAAACTAACAGGCAAATCATCCTGCACTAAACACTTTTACCATTCTGTGTTATTTATAAAAACGTCTGCAGAACTTTTAATCACGCCATCTATTTTCTAGAAGCCACAACTTTTTCTGTTTGCATAATAATATGTGCGGCGTACAAATGCGGGTATAGCATAGCACTTTTAGATCATTGGGTAGCTTTCAAAGTTAGCGAATAGATGGAGCTTTCGCTCGCTTCGATATCATCACGCCGAACTTAAGATATAATAAGGAGCAGAAATCAAGGTTCTCGAAACGTTGAAAATTGAAAAGTGTTTGATACCGTCTTTGCTAACTTTCTTAGATACTTACTCCATAAGTAATGTGTTCTTCGTTTTATTCAATAAACGTGACGAATAAAATTCAAAACGATACATTATGTAGGATTAATTTCGTATTTATGTTAATTGAATTCGCTTTTAATGCATATACTTTTATCGATTTGTATAATCGATTTGTGTATGTGTCGGTAATTAAATGATCTAGATATCATTTTGTAATCTTGACATTCACATTGAAGTAAGTAGTTGTTTATGATAAGTAATAGTAATAATATAGGAACTAGACGTCGCTTCCATTAAAATGATGCTCTTGTATGATTGATGAAATGATTTAAAGTGTAATTAAGGTAATTTGTATCAGTGAAGTGTATAATTTGATAGACAATTTAGGTAATAGTGACATTGTAAAATTAATATAGGAAATTAGTCATTATAAGTGCTTGAAAAATGGTTTGTAAATGTCAGAATACTCTTCAAAATAAAACAACATGTTTGTATAAAAATTTTAATAAATTGCTCACAATAAATTAGCGAAAATAAATATCTTCAAGGTCGATTAATCATTTGTAATGATAGCCGGTTTTAGGATCAAACCTTTGAGTTTGCTTAGGGCCACTGAAGTCTTCACCAATAACTCTGGTCTCATCATAGGAACCAGGATACTGGATAGACTGGTCAGTTCCATCAAAGTTTGGTCCTTGTGCAAGGTGACTGAACCCAGGATTAGTACTTCCCTGGTCAGTGTTTATTGACCTTCCAAATCCATCAACAGGTCCATCCACAAAAGTGTCTTTGCTAGTCTGAAAACCAGGTCTATAAGTGGTGGAAGAATATCTTTGAGGTGGGTTAGTGGCTTCAGATGGTAAGAAGGAACCAGGAGTCGTGCCTATAGTTGGCAGGGACTCAGTAGTTGAATAACTAGGTCGTATTGGTTCAAACTCGTATCCATTGGTTAGCTGAGTCCCAGGTGATCCGGGATATCTAAACACAGTTTTACCCCCAGGAGTTGAAGACACAATAGTAGAATAGTCAGGCGTTGAAGGTCTGTTTTGGTAGTTTTCTTGATTAATTCCAGATGGAGAAATATCTGGTGCAACGGTTCCAGATTGGGATGTAATAAAGGTACTTTGCTGTCCAGGTGTAACCGGGCCTAAATTAGTAGTAGGGAAACCACCGCCTTGTTGGTAGGTGGTTTGGTATGCTGGAATTGATGATGTTGGAAAAACTGCTGTGTTTGTTGTAGGAGTGAAAAAACCAGAATCATCAGGATTGAAAGCACCAGTCTTGGGTGGTCCATAGTGATAGCCAGTATGGAAACTTTGGTGCATTGAGGGTTGGAATGATCCAACAGAATCAAATGGTACTTGAGATCTGGATCCAGAGTTAGGACCTTGCGTGTACTCATAAGTTGAAGGTATAGCCGTTGTACTATAGTTACTCTGGGCAGGTGCATAAGTAGAAGTGTAATAATCCTGTGGTGTTGGTACCTCTGGGGATGCTAATATAGAGCCTGATCCAGGGGAAGTACCAATGGCTGGATAATTAGCCCCTATATTTTGTCCAGCATAGTTAGAGTTAGGTCCCGTTGTCTGATACTTATACTCTATTGGCCTCGTTCCTGAGGGAAACGCAGTTATAGCAGAGCTACCTAAGGCAGCGGTAGAACTAGAATCAATGTTTAACGGTCTACGCTGTTGAGGAGTAAGTTTTTGAGGAGTTACAGTACTTCCGAATCTCAAATTATTGGATGGCATCTCAGTATTCCGCCCATAGGTATATCCTGGTGACAATGTTCCAGAAGTTTCTGTTTCACGCCCTGGAACTACGGTTCCTTTTTGATTGGTACGAGTTCTCTGACGACCTGGAACGTTTTGAGGTCTTGATGTGGTCTGTGTTGGTTGATAAGGCCGAGATGTTACACCAACTTTTTCGGTAGGGTATCTGTTGGAATTGATTCTATCATCACCAATATCCTGATTAGTTTCGTAGTTGTGTCCATCATCATAGTCAGTGTAAGACTTATCTGAAGGAAAAGACACTCCAATAGTCGTAAAAGGCCTCCTGGTTGTTGATTGGCTGTTCATATTATTTTGTTTGTATCCGTAAGGAGTTGTTTGATTGTCTCTTTCATTGTTATCGTAGACGTTTTTAGTCATAAAAGGCCTGAGGGTAGTGCCTTCTATAAATTCTGTTTTGTGCTGTTTTGGATTCGTAGTAGAAGATACTTTTTGAGAACTGAATCGGTTTGGGAAAGAATTCTGTTCAAACTCTTCATTTGGTTGCTGATAGTGGTAAGCAGCGTCATATATATTGCTTGTTGTGTGAGAGCGTTGATTTCCTGTGACCTTTTGCCTTAACCCTTGTTTCTCATTTTCAATCAGTCCATCTGTAACGCGATCAAAATTGGTAAACATATTTACAACTGATCCGCCAGGTATATCCGGACTACCAGAGCCAATATTTTGACTTTGACTTTTACCAAGTCCATCTTCTTTAGTTTCCGAAAAGTTTCCAGCTGCAGTCACTTCTACGTTAGACCCTGGATATTTTTCTGTTACATCCTTTGCACCCCCAAATATTGGACGGTGGTTGGAAGGTTTACGATTTTTCATTTCAGGTAAATTATTTTCATATAAGCTTTGTGTAGTGTCTAAAGGTATATTAGTTCCGATTGACCCTGACTGCTGACCTTCAAGTCTTTGTTTCTTTATATCATAGTTGTTTTGTTGATTATTTCCGTTTTCTGATATAGGCATACCATTTCTTTCAAAAGAAGTCTTTTGCAATTCAAAATCTCCAATAACACTGTTATTTTTTATGTTGAGTCGGTTTGAAGGACGTCCTGCTGATAATTTTCCATTTGTGTCTTTTCTCGTACCTGAAACTGGTAGATTGTCGTTGAAATGATCCTGTGCTATACCTTCATCATAGTCAGTATCTTTTAATCCCACAATTGGTTTTGAAAGATCATTTTTCATGTCAATTACTTGGCCATTACCGAATTGATTTCCATATTGATTTTGTGGTCCATGGTGATTTTCAATTACTTGGTATTGCTTGTCGCCATACTTTGCTTCATCGTAAAATCCTGAAATAGTATGAATAGTTAAACTATGAATACAGTTTATTAGGTAAGCAAGTTTATTACATAAGCAGTACAGTCAAGAGAGATAAAATATATACATTGTCATATTTTTTAAAATATCTTAATTCCAATTTTGTAGTCGATTTCACAGGAATATAAATGAAACGAAATCAGTATAAAGTTTACAATATCAATGTAATTTTTAAGTATCTAAGTCGTAAATCGCTTTTTAAATTTTTATGTGTAAAAAAGTAAGGTGTAATGTAAGCTTATTGTAACAATTGTATGGACTTACCATCGTGCACGATTCCTGCTGCTTTATCTCTTGCAGCTTGCTCAATGACTCTCTGGATTGCTTCAGGAATCGGTGGGGATGTAGGTAAATGATCCCCGCGAGGTTGAAAACCATTCTCATCAGCAGTGTAAATCACACTATAGACCTTTCCATCATCACCAATGTAAGAATACGATCCTTGAGCTTTTGTTCCATTGTCTATAATACCATTTTCATCGGCATGAATACCATTTGAGGTGTCAAAACTGTATGAGTAGCCATTTGGAGTTCGCACGTTTTCATAATTGAGAATAACTGCATTTCTATCAGCTTCAGCTTGAGGCCTTTTTGGTCGATAAACCGGTGCATTTGATGAATACAATGAGGTTGATGACGGAACATTAGGGAAAGGAGTAGTATTTGGGAAGCCACTGTTGACTGATGAAGGAATAGAAGAAGCTGTCGACCCAGGTTGGTAAATATTTGCAGATCCTGTAGGGATAGATGTGCCATAGTTTTGGTTCGCAGATGGATACTGAGATGGGCTCCCAACATTGATAGGTTGGTAGGTGAGTAGGCCCGGTTGAGTACTACCCAGGTTAGGCACATTGATCGGCTGAACAGTGTAAGTTCTTTGCGAGCCATCATCTTTTACTCCATATTGGTTGCTACTCGGTTGGAGAGTTATCGGAGATCCTGATAAGGGTTCAAATCCTTGCTGTGCTACTACTGTCTGATCAACAGGATACTGTTGTCTTTGTCCGACACCTTCATTGCTGCCAGGGATTTGAATCACATTTCCAGGATTAACGACGTTCCGTCCTGGATATTGATCGAATCTTTGGCTGTCAGGAGCACCAGCAGGTAGGAATCCTTGCTGTCCTACAATATCCTGTCCACTAGGATACTGTAACATACCCTGATTTTGACCTGGATATACTGATCCGGGTATTTGAAGAGTGTCTTCAGGTGATATCACACTTTGCCCCGAATATTGCTCCAAAGGTAGGTTATTGAATTGATCGTTACCTGGTCTGCCATCTTTTACGGGTGCTGAGGGTAGTCCTTTAGGACCAAATCCTGTTTGAATATTACTTCCGAAGGCCGTTGTTTGACTTGGAGTGGCACTTGGCAAATTTAAATTATTCAGCTGCCCTTGAAGTCCAAATTGGAAGTTTTCCTGCGGTAACTGAATTGGCAGTCCAGTAATAGGATTTATTGGTAAAGCTGTAGTTTCAAAGCCTTGTCCAGGTGGATAGATCGTTGTCTGGGAAAATGCGTAAGAGGTGGTTGTGACTGGAACTTTAGGTATTTTATCACCAAAGTTCAGTTGGTCTCCATTTATGCTAAAGTTTGTTGAAGGTCCTTCATGACCACCAACCCCTGGGTTTATTCCGGAATGGATATGATGAGGAACCTCCAATGGTGCATCTTGACTTCCAAGGATTCCTCCAGAAAATGTTGCCCCTGGTGGTGGAAGATAAGTGCGGTCCAATTTATCGGAAGCTGCTAGGCCTATAGCCAAAGTAATCTGTAATAGAAAATAGGTATGTAAATTAATCTCATATTTGTATGAATATAATTAATTGATTTGAACGAAATATCGGGTAATTGCTTTTAAAAAACCGTCTTTAAAACAGAATCAGTTGACATTGCAACACACGAAAATATAATTCAATCCCAAAATAAGTTACGGTATAGCTTTTAAAGACCGCATTGTAAACGATTAATGCACTCATTTGTAACTATGTTGTGTTAATCTAAAACACAATGAAAGGACATTACTAGGCCAGTCGTCAATCGAGCTTATTGTCTGTGTATATTGTCACCGGCAGAGTTAGGGTACTTTCAATTACGGTTAATTACAATGTATGTAGATACAGTGCGAGACACCAAAAGCGATCACACACCAAATTTATAAAATATAATTCGTAAAACATAACTCAAATAATAACTGTTTAAGAGTACTATGAAGGCAATCATTGTAAGAATTAAATTAAGAAGCAAATTTCTCTGAAGTTTCTTTTAATTATTAGATGAGAAAATCTTTTTTTTCGTCGTCTTTATCAAGACTTGAGAGTAATTATTAGTCAATATTATTGTTTGTTTTACTTAGTTATAAGTTATTAAAATATGATGGAAAACCTACCAAAATCCACTTCATCTCTGCTGTTGTATCCTCGCCAGGATTCACTTGAGATGTGTGATGATCCCCAAAAATCATATGATATTTATACCACCTACAAACCCATAATGACCATTTAGATGTTCGTGGATACGTGACAGACGGACAGCGTGACAATCACCTAATTGTTGCTGTCACTACATAAAACATATTAAGCGTATTTATTTATTATTACATCACACGGTAAAATTATAGCGCCTTGGCATTTTTATGGCGTGCACTGTAATTTGTTGGTGACAAACGCTTGCCCACGTCTTGAAAGTGGCATAATGTGTTTGTTAAAACTTTGGTAATTGCAAATCTATTTGTTGCTGGACTAAGAGCTAAATTACCATAATGCAGTTCCAAAGGATAGATAGATAGATAGATATATTCTTTATTGTACACCATAACAGTAAAACAATAAGAACTACTTTACAACTAAAAAGGGTGATACAATGGGCGGTCTTATCGCTAAAAGCGATCTTTTACAGACAACCTTTGGATGGATTTGACGCATAATAGAAAATAAATACGTGGGTAGTCTACGGTGTACTATTTATCTATATAAAATATAAAAACAATAAATAACATTCTCAAAATATATACAGCATGTTAACTAACAGAGGGCGTTCCCGTTAACCCGTAATAGTATAGCATCCATACATGCTACAAAATATTACCATTCGAAAACAAAATGTTTTTAATTTTTTAATATTAAAATATTCACTAAAAATGTTAAATTGATACGTAAAATAAAAGAAACACTCTGTACACGCGTACTGAAGGACGGCAACGTCGGCAATACGTACGCGTGTACAGAGTGTTTCTTCTATACATATAAATTAATATAAAAAAAGAAACAAAGGCATACATAATAACAACAATTTAAGAAGAGAGATAAAGATCCTTGTACTTGTTGTTGATGTACTTACAAACATAACATAATTAGCCTATAATGTTTTCACTGTTGGAATAAAAGCCTCCTCTCTACAACGTGTAATTTAAAGGGTATATATATACCAAGTGCACGGCTTCTTTGGATGATAATAAACAATATGGCAATGGTTGTCTAATCTTATGTGTACATGGAACTTATTAGAAATTTAAATACATTGACACCAGAGACCGAATTTTTCAAATTAAGAAAAACGAAGAGAAATATCGTTTTATTGGCAAGTGACGTGGAAAGTTATGACCCTCATAGTGATGTGACACGTTTGTTATTATTGGTATTCAAGAAACATATGAAACTGATAATTTGGGGTCAATTCTATGAGTCACTTATTTTGAGCTGAAACTTTGCATAGAGACTCCATACCAGATGTTGTCTTCAGTCCTTTTGGATAGATATCGGGTTTCCGTTACAAGTTGTATAAGATGGATTAGGCTGTAATCCACCATGCGGACCCAGAATGGGTTGGTGGGTGTCATATTTCTTCGGATTTTCTGTCCCAGTACATGGCGGTTTTCTCACTGTGTTTTCCTTCTCCGTTTTAAGAGTATTGGTGATGATAAAAATCACACAAAGTAATATGGCCTGCCTGAACACGAACCCACAAATTAAAAACTCGTAAGTCGTGCCTCTATCCACTAGGCACAAACTTCTGTGTAAAAATAATATCACTGGTTATTTCATTCGCTCGTTGATAGACCCCTCACCTATAGGTTTGATGTTTTTTTTTTTTTTAGTTTCAGTTCTATGTAAGGGGAACCCCTTAATTTTCTAGTTTAAAAATCGTAAAGCTATTCACAGAATATCTACCAACATCTAATGGTGTAGTCCTAATAGTTCTGTGATAAAATGGCTCTGACATACGGGCAGCCAGACAAACATGACAAATCTAAGAATAACGTTTTTTGCCATTCAGCTACGGAACTTTCAAAATATACCCCTTGATATCATACAAATTGGAAAACATTCCATACATTTTCCAGTTCACATACCCAAATATTTCATCATAATTATTATACCTACATTGCTACTAGATTAAGAAATTGATATGAATCTCGTCATTCACACGAAACAAGACGAATCATTAGCAGAAACATATTGCACATCTAATTAATCATTATGTGTAATGGTAATTATCCGTTGTTTGAAAGGTGAGGAAAGTAAACAGTAATAAATCATAAGTCAATAGTCTCGCTGGTCCAGTGATCTCTGACAGCAGATGAATTACAAAACTAAAACATCGGAAGATGAATGTGAATTAATTATTATGTTAATGTATTTTACAGTCACTTATAAGGTCAGGCGAGAAAGCTCAAGTATCTCGTGGCTAAGTTATAATAGCCAAACAGTTCCATTTTCATGATAAGCATGCAAGCATGATAAGGAGCATTTGCTTGTCATCGTGGATGGGTTACCTTCCATTAGGTACATACCGAAACTGCTGTGACCAAAAGAAAGCATATTGCGGCATATACAACGTATAACAGATTATATTGCGCTTAATCTGTTCCTCAGACACCCCAATCAGAATGTTAAATTATAAGTCTAAAACAACATCCGTACTAAATAAATTGAAACCAAACCCAGGCATTTTTTATAATATAGTTACCCTTACTGAACGCAAAACGTATTTTAAGTTTAATGTAAGATTTTTCCATCAAAATGTAGCACCTATTTTTATGACGGAAATCGATTCAGAAGCCGATTCTGAACCAACTACTTTCAGAATTGCGTTTATTCTGTTATACTTTTTTTTTTATTGAAAATGTGATCGCGTTTGACCACTATCTCACCTGATGGTAAGTGATGATGTGATCGAAGATGGAGCACCCTTACCTTAAAGTAACCTATTCACTCTGGACTAAAATACTCCTAGGTTGTAGCTGTCGGGAAACACAGACTCCGGCAGGGAATTCCACACCTTAGCCGTACGCACAATGAAGGTATTTCCAAAACGTTTTGTGCGTATGGGTGGGATGTCCACCATGTAACGATGGCGCTTCGCCGTTTGTCTCGTAGTCCGATGATGGAACGGGCTTGGCGGAAATAGATTGTGTAATTCCATCGCACACTCCCCGAAATGTAACCGATAGAAAACCGATAGACTTGCAACTCGTCGTCGGTGTACAAGGCTCTGGAGCTTTGACTCGACCAGTGTATCGTTGCCAATGAGTCTCTTGGCCCGCTTCTCGATAGACTCAAGCGCGTCCGTTTGGTATTTCGCAGATCCATCCCAAAGATGAGAGCAGTACTCCATACAAGACCGAACCTGGGCTTGATAGAGATTGAACAACTGTTCGGGTGTGAAGTACCGTCTCACCTTTGCTAGGATTCCCAACTTTTTTGATGCTAGTTGAGCCTTAGCCTCGATAAACTGGCCAAAATTGAGGGTATAAGTTAGTGTTACCCCCAGAAGCTCGATACGGTCGGTTATCGGCACGGTTACACCCCGAAAAGTAGGAGCCGGTTCGAATTGACTCCTTTTTGCGGAGAAGAGACACGCCTGGGTCTTAGCTGCATTAAACTTGACCAGGTTGGCATCGCCCCATTCGGAGACAGCCTTCAAGGTCAAGTTCAAGCGCTCAACCATGTCCTCACGGAGAGACTGTATCTGTGACCCACCAGCTCGCGCGCTGGACACATATCTCTCAGAAACTGTGCTGTCGTCTGCATACCCAAAGGTACTGGGCATTAGCAGATCGTTAATGTGCAGCAAGAATAAAGTTGCTGAGAGAACAGACCCCTGAGGGACCCCGGCATTAATTGCCAATTGGCCAGACGAGCAGCCATCAATGACCACTCGAATGGACCGATATCTCTGGAAGTCTTCAATCCAAACGCAAAGTTGAGTGGGTAAACCGAAAGAAGGAAGCTTAGCAATAAGGCTATCGTGCCAGACCCTGTCAAAAGCCTTGGAGATGTCAAGGGAAACAGCAAGTGCTTCCCTTTACTTCTCAATGGCCTCACTCCATATATGAATGGCATACGCTAGAAGATCCCCAGTTGGCCGGTTTTTGCGAAAGCCGTATTGCCGGTCACTGAGAATGTCGTTGGCTTCTAGGTATGCCAGGAGCTTACTATTAAGTACACGCTCCATACTCTTACAGAGTATGGACGTGACTGAAATAGGCCTGTAGTTGGCCGGGTCAGCACGACTGCCCTTTTTGGGTACAGGCTGTACGTTAGCCAGCTTCCATGCTTTCGGCACCTTTCCAGTCTCTAGCGAAAGGCGAAACAGGCGTGTCAAGATTGGAGACAATTCAGGCGCACAAGTTATAAGAACAATTGCTGGTATCCCGTCGGGGCCACTAGCTTTGTTCACGTCGAAATTACGCAGCACTCTACGGACGTCCTTCTGATGGATGCGAATGTCCGACATACACGTCTCGCATCCAATAGGAGCATCAGGAGGGTGAGCGCCACTACTATCCAGACGTGAAGACTCCGCGAAGAGAGTGGCAAACAAGTTTGCTTTTTCCTCAGCGGAGTGAGCCAGAGACCCGTCAGGTTTGAGCAGTGGTGGTAGTGAGGGGCGACAGAAGTTCGATTCGATCGATTTTGCCAGGGACCAAAACGCATTGCTTCCAGCAGGGTATGAAGCGAGTTTGTTCCCAATTCGGCTAACGCGGTCAAACCGAACCCTCCGCAAAACCTTCTTGCTGGACTTGGCAGCCCTGTTGAAGGCTCTCTTCTTCTGATCCACGTCATTTGCTTTGCAGTTTCGAGCATCGACCCATGCTAGGTACGCCGCGTGTTTACGCGCTTCAGCGCGATCACATTCGGCACCAAACCAAGGTCGAGCTTTGCCGGACATTGTTAGGTCAGAGAACGGAATGTAGTACTCCATCCCCTGTCGCAAAACATCTGCCACGACGTCTGCGCACGAAGATGAATCATTTGAAGAAAAGCAAGTAGGCTGCCAAGGATAACATGCAAAAAAAGATCGCATGCCATCCCAATCCGCTGACTTGTATCGCCAAACACGCCGAGTATCTTTAAGGCTGAGATCGGGCGGAGAGTAGACGGTTGTTTGAATGTTATACGTTGTATATGCAGGTTATGCTAATGGCCCCGGCTGTAATTTAAACATCATTTTCGTTACGGTAGTCGGAAGCAATAAAATCTACCAAAGTCTTGTCGGAATGATAAGATACTTCTTTATCTCTTTACTCAGTACCTGGGCTGTAGAAGTCTAATAAACCATCGCTAATTTAAAAAATCTTGCACTCGGTTGCAGGCTATATGACTGTCAGTCGACGATAACATAGTTGACTTTAAAAAAGGCTTCGGGGAGAGATCAGGATGAAATTTGCCATACAGAGAGTATAGATTAGAATACCACATCATTATGTAGACTGATAATATAATAATAATCTTGATTTATAAAAAAAGAGAGATCGTTACATGAATGACAAATCTTTAATTTGCAAATTGTTTATTAAATAACAACTAGATGAGGCCGGTGTTTCCTGATTTAATTACCTAGATCGTAATATTACACTTTGAGACATATGACACTATATTCCTTAAGATTCTTTAAGAAAATGTACGATTCTAGGAGGACAAAATTACAGGCGCGATTATTCGCAAGCAACAGATCGTTTTTAAAAAGTTTGGAATATTGATAAAAAATTGGCTTGATTTAGCCACAAGCAAAATTCCAGGAAATAATTTTCAATATAGCCACGGACGAAGCCACCGCAAAGAGCTAGTTTTCTCTCAGAATGTTACCATCACATATGATCGCTTGACGTATGATATTTCAGCGCACAAAACAAACAGTGAAAGGTCACTGGACACACGATCGGACATTGTGAGATAAACGTTATTGTCTTTATAATTACTTTCTTGACCGTGAACTGTGAACTTGCTTTAAGGCTTTGTAATTTAATAATCGGTAATTGCTGTAGCTATTTATATAAATTACTAGCTTTGGCCTGCGGCTTCGCTCGCGTAAAACGTTTTTGTTTTTTAGCCGTAGTCACAATACGGGACAAATCCTTGTGTAGCTAAGTTAAGAAGAGACAAAGTTATTATAATAATAACATAATAATATAATAATCAGCATCACAACATTCTAGTGGTTAGTGGCCCTGTCTGCTATGCGCAAGGTCGTGGGTTCGATTCCTACCCAGGACAAATCTTTGTGTGATGAGCACGATCATTTGTTCTTTTTCTGGGTGTAATTTATCTATAATATGTATGCATTTAGAAATATATATATATATGTTTATCAGTTGTCTAGTACTCATAGCACAAGCTCTGCTGATTTTGCTGCCGTCGTGTGAAAGTCGTGGCATGTTATTATTATTATTATAAGGTCATTTTAATATCTGTTTTTTATTTTATTTTATGTAGCAAGGTCAAGAGAAAAGAGGAAGAACCTATAACACTATGGTAATAACGAGGAGAATGTACTTATTCATTCCTTGTCTTTACCTATCCAGGTCTTTACCTATATAATTGGAGATTCTGTAACCAGCATTTTCAGATTTATGTTTCTGTAGATTGGCGCGCAATTCGTAATTCAAATAAATTTTATTCAAAAGCCGTGTTAATTTTAATTTCAAACTCAGTCATTTGTTTTTAGATAATTTTTTGTTTTTGTGAAATTGTAATTTTTGGCGTCATGGGTAAATAATTTTCGGATATGGCATCCTACATGGAAACACCGCTGTGCAAACAACGAAACGTTGCATTAACAAACGAAACATTAACAACGTGTACAAGCAACACTGCTTGCATAAACACAGTCCATTATATTGGTTCAATCGTTTTAAATTTGAAAATTTTGAGTTGAAGAACGAGCCTCGCGGTCTGCTGGTAACCATTGTCGACAACGACGAATTGAAGGCGATAATAATAATTTAGAAAGTGGGAAAAAATTCAACACCCGAGAGGCAGTACGAAAAACGCTTTCGCTGACTTCATTGCCTTCCGTCCAGCAGACTTCTACCAAATGTCATCAAAATGGTAAAATTGTGTAGATACTTGGGCCAGTATATTGATTAGCTGAAATAAAAAAATACCAACATTTTATATTATAACATTATCATACAAATCTCCAATTTCTTAGGTAAATACATTAATTTATAAGTTGAAAGAGAGTAATATTTCCCGAATTTGTTTTAATTTTTCACTTTGACTTTACGAAACAGTAATTAGGACCAATTATGTGTGTGTCTTAATGCAAAAAGATTTCGAATATCGAATTTGACAAGACTTTTTGACAAATAAGCTTTGTTACTCGTCAAACCACATTTGGTAGGAAAAAACTTTTATATCCATATACATCTATATATATAAAAGAAAGTCGTGTTAGTTACACCACTTATAACTCGAGAACGGCTGAACCGATTTGGCTGAAAATTGGTAGGGAGGTAGCTTAAAACCAGGAGACGGATATAGGATATTTTCTATCACGGAATTCCCACGGGATCGGGATTTAAGCGGGAAAAACTTCCCACGCGAACGAAGAAGAAATGGAGAGTAGGGTAGGGGTAGGGTTGGTGTAGGGTAGGGGTAGTGTAGGGGTAGGGGTAGGGAAGAGGTAGGGTAGGGTAGGAGTAGGGTAGAGTAGGGGTAGGGTAGGGGTAGGGTAGGGGTTGGGTGGGGGTTGGGTAGGGGTAGGGTAGTGGTAGGGTAGGGGTAGGGTAGGGGTAGGGTAGGGTTAGGGTAGGAGTAGGGTAGGGGTAGAGTAGGGTTGGGGTATGGTAGGGGTAGGGTAGGGGTAGGGTAGGGGTAGGTTGGGGTAGGGGTAGGGTAGGAGTAGGGTAGGGGTAGGGTAGGGGTAGGGTAGGGGTAGGGTAGGGGTAGGGTAGGGGTAGAGTAGGGTAGGTGTAGGGTAGGGGTAGGGTAGGGGTAGGGTAGGGGTAGGGTAGGGGTAGGGTAGGGGTAGGGTAGGGGTAGGGTAGGGGTAGGGTAGGGGTAGGGTAGGGGTAGGTTAGGGGTAGGGTAGGGGTAGGGTAGGGGTAGGGTAGGGGTAGGGTAGGGGTAGGGTAGGGGTAGGGTAGGGTTAGGGTAGGGGTAGGGTAGGGGTAGGGTTAGGGTAGGGGCAGTGTAGGGTTAGGGTAGGGATAGGGTAGGGGTAGGGTAGGGGTAGGGTAGGGGTAGGGTAGGGGTAGGGTAGGGGTAGGGTAGGGGTAGGATAGGGTAGGGGTAGGATAGGGGTAGGGTATCGGTTGAGTAGGGGTAGGATACCACGCGAACGAAGTCGTGGCGGGTCAGCTAGTCTATATATATAAAAGAAAGTCGTGTTAGTTACACTATTTATAACTCAAGAACGGCTGAACCGATTTGGCTGAAAATTGGTAGGGAGGTAGCTTAGTACCAGGAGACGGATATAGGATAGCTTTTATCCCGAAATTCCCACAGGATCGGGATTTACGCGGGAAAAACCTGTCACGTGAACGAAGTCGCGGGCAGAAGCTAGTTATACATAAAGTATGATAATATAACCAGCCTATAAAGTATCTACTGCTGGGATAGAAGTTGCCACGAAACGGATCCTGTGCAATTTTCCGGTCCTGAGACAAGATTCCTTACGATGTTTTCCTACACTGCACCGGTTTGAAACAAGTGATGATGTTGAAAATAACACAAAACAATATATGCCTGGGTTCGAACCCATGACATACACCTCGTAAGTCGTGCTTTATTTATTAGCTTTTATTAACACTAGACCACCACTGCTTTAATAAAGTTTGTTCAAAAGATAATTAATGTTAGTTGTATTTGATAGTTTTACAGTATAATATTATATCAGTATCAATTAATGGATATATAGCCTTAAGTATAGTTAGATTTCACTTGAAATCAACCGTAGAATGCCTAGATATTAGAAGTCAACAGCACGTACGACGGGGTCCAATAAGGCCAATAGGGTTGCAGAAATGTCTGACGCTGACGCATCCGCTCTACCCAGGTCCCAGACGGGAGGACGCTTTCACCATTATCATCCTAAATAAAAAGGGGTACATTACAATCAACCCTGTCTATAAAATTACTGCCCGGCTACGTACCTACTATGTTATTTATAATAAAAAAAAAATTTAAATTTTTTAAGAACGTTTAAAACAATGAATATTATCATGCAACTCACACGACCTAATTAAATTCACTTGAGTTATCTTACGTCCTGTTAAATTGCGAGAGCTTTGGTACCTAAAACACGCGTTAAATCTTACTTCGGGTACCAGTGTTCAACTAGTTTTAAACAAAATTTTTACAATTAAAATTGTTGTTTCCAATAGGAGTAATGTAATGTAATTAAGTTTTATTAAATAAATATTCAATTCTATATCAGAAAAGTCATTCCCGTGATTTGAACGATATGTCTTCGCAATATTTTCCATTGATACCTATTCGCAATTAGACGATATTCGTCGTCATAAAAGGATGTTGCAAAGATGGATCTATTTCACAATCAGTTCAATCGATAATATCTTTCATGTCGGATTGAAATGATGAATGCAAGTACTGAGAATCAAGATTCAATGATAATTATATAGGTTTTTGTTTCTATAGTAGTTATGAGAAGGTCGAAGTATGATCGAGTCATCATTTGCTTAACCTTTTAACAAATTTGCTGGGTCGGCTCCCATTCTAAAGGATGCAACTTTTTTTGGTGGGAAATTCATTAAATGAGTCCTACCGGTTTAGGTTCCGCTCCGGAAGAGAGTGTCAGACTACTGACTAAAAACACACCGTATTCTGTATGGTGCCAATTTTGTATAATACGTTGCCAAAACATCTGAGAGAATATACAATAACACAATTGCGAAATCGATTAAAAAACCTTTTGTTAGAGAAGGTATATTACAGGACTGAAGAATTTTTGACTGAAAAATGGACTTGAATTTTATGTAAACATTTAATTATTAGTAAGACACTGTAATAATTAATATTGACATTTTGTAATTTATCTTTTATTTTTTGTGTTTTATCTTGAATTTAATGTTAATTTCTATCGTTAATTGTGTATTAATTTAATAATTACTTGACTTATTATTGTTATTTAGCATACATGTATTTGTGCGCCGTTGAGGCAAAACATGACTGTGGTTTAATTTTATATAACATCTTGCATGCCACTCGTGTTTTGAACAAATAAAAGTTATCTTATCTTATCTTACCGTGTTTCTTCCGTTGCCCTGTTTGCCTAGTTGTCGCGGTGTGTCGTTAAAACATTCTCATAACCCCAACAAGCGTTTTGACGCCGTCAAAACGGATGCACCTGAGACAACTATTATGCATGAACGAAAAAAGAAAGAACAAAATTGACATTACTGGCTTTGGTTGCTGTAATGTTCTAACGATATACTATGGTCCGGAAAGGCAACAGGGGGAACAGGGTCAGTTTTCAGTCAATAATATCGCTACAACCTGGGAGTTTTTAAGTCAAGAGTGAATAGGTTACTTCTATGCAAGCGTGCTCCACTTTCGACCACATCATCACTTACCATCAGGTGAGATGGTGGTCAAACGCGAGCCTATTCTGAATATTAAAAAAAAGTCTGAAACTTTACACTCCACCTAGAGCAGGAGGCATCTTTTGATGATTTCCAACCCGAAAAAATAAGTACCTGCTCTAGGCATTTTATATTATTGAACTTTAGTGTCACCGTGTGCAGTTTCTGTTGCACAGCTGTCAGATATTTATAGCCATAAAATCATTATGAAATATTAAAGCCCTTATATAAAAAAGGTGATAGAGAACTTATAGAAAATTATAGACCTATTTCGCTTATCCCAATAATTTCCAAAATGTTTGAAAAATATATTTCTTCCGAATTGCATAGATATGTAGAGAAACATGGTATATTGTGTGATGAACAAAAAGGATTTCGGAAAAATAAATCCATAAATTTGGCAATTTACGAATTTCTTTATACAGTTATGGTAAAGGTAGACAACAGAACGCCTGTGTGTGCCATTTTCTGTGACATGACGCAGGCGTTTGACTATGTTCACCACGAAATATTGATAAAGAAGTTAGATGCATATGGAATCAGGGGTAATGTGCTGAGTTTATTTAAATCATATCTGAATAACAGAAAACAAAGGACAGAAACTTCGAGAGTGAATATAGTTACCAAACGAGAAGAAATCTTCCTTTCAGAGGAACGTAAAATTACTTATGGTGTACCACAAGGGAGTGTACTGGGACCCCCACTCTTTACTTTATATATAAACGATTTGCCTAGGAGTATACCACATCCCATGACACTTTTCGCAGATGATATTACGGTTACAATTTCTTGTGACAATAATGACATAATGCAATACTACTTTGACATTAATAATTCATTAAAAAATATAATACAATGGCTAGAACTGAATAATTTAAAGATAAATTTAGACAAAACTAAGATTATGCACTTCAAACAACGTCCGACTTCAGCAGAAAGTTTTAATTTGACGTATAATTGCAAAACTGTTGAAAATGTTAACACAACAAAGTTTCTCGGACTAACAATTGATACCAGACTTAACTGGAAAGAACACATTGAGAATTTGTGTAAGAAAACCTGTAAATCTGCCTATGCATTATTTTCTCTGTCTTCGATTGTGAATACAGATGCCTTGATAACAGCGTATCACTGTTTAGTGGCATCACAACTAAGATACGGAATTATCTTCTGGGGAAACTCTACAGATAATGGATTAGCATTTAAGAGCCAAAAAAGATGTATTAGGTCTATGTTTAAGCTAAAAACGTCAGACAGCTGCAAACCGTATTTCCAACAGCACAAACTACTTACACTACCGTGTTTGTACATTTTAGAGGTTATAATGTTTGTTCGAGCAAATCCTTTGCTATTTCTCTTCTGGAAGATACAATTTCGCGTAACAGACGAGATAATGGTAGGGTTTGCTCACACAAAGCCAAAACTGCACTTATGCGCAAAAGTATTGTATGTATGGGTCCAACTATTTATAACAAGTTGCCAAAACAGTGGAAACAACTAAACGAGACTGCTCTAAGAAATCAATTAAAGAAATTTCTAGCGCAAAAAGCTTATTATAGTGTGACAGAATTCTTAGAAGATAAAATTTATGTAACTGTTAATTAAATTAATTATTATGAATTTGACTGTTGTAAATTTAATTATTGTTTACTAATTACTATTGAAAAGTTGACTAAGTAGGTATTTATTTTGAATTTAACATGGCTGATTATTTTTTATTTATTTGATTATTATGTTTTTATCGATTATTTTGAAATTGATTATTATTATTGACTGTTTTGTATTATATAATTTGTTAGTGGATATTATACTGTGACTTTTTGAATGTAATGATTTTGATGACTGTAATTTGTATGCTACTGTCTGTGGCAGGACACAGAGATACATTTATAAAAAAATTAAGACCTTAAGACCTGTGTACACAAATAAATACATTGATTGATTGATTGATTGATTAAACAGTGCTGGACATGGAGTCATATTGTCAGACCTCGACGATCCAGTAATTGCGTAATACGATACTCCTTTGCAAGTTTGGTGTCAGATTTACGACTTCTAACTAGCCATAATAACGTTCTTTCCGAGGCATGGAAGGATCTCTATAAATGTTAAAATAGTCAATATTCTACCAACCTACTTAAGCCTGAGTAACTTAACTAGAATGATCTCACGTAGCCGATTAGTTGAATGCTTCAAACAAAAATTGCTATCTTTTAGACAAAATGTTGAGGATTGATGATATAGCGGGCTACTCAGGTACATTGTGATCAATCGCTATATCTTGTCCGACAATGTAATCTATCTTGCGTAAACTACTAAATGTATTCAGTAGCCTATCATTTAACGTTCCAGAAGCCAAAAATATTTCTAAGTTTAAGAGTTATATTTTTTAAGTTGCATAAATGTCATGTACAACCTGTCCATCTTAACTTACCGTGCGCAGAGTTGGTCACTCATTAAACAATCAAAAACACTGATAAAAATGCAATCATGCCTTTGGTTTAGATCATCAATGTAATATGAGAGTAAACATAAAATAAAAATTATTTCATCATAATTTCATGTCTTAACATAAAATATAATCAGCCTACAAGGCACACTGCTGAGAAACAGTTCTCCTCTCTGAGATTGCATGGATTGATTGGTGGGTTGGTGGGTGAAAATAAATTCGAACAATTTTAAATTCTAGTTTTTAAAATTTACATGTTATCTATAGGTACACATCACTTTTGATAATTAGCTAGTATACAGAATATTTTTTTCATTGATCTTAATCCATATCCATAATAATATTATAAATGCGAAAGTAACTCTGTCTATCTGTATGTCTGTCTGTCTGTTACCTTTCACGCCTAAACTGCTAAACCGATTTCCATGAAATTTGGCATGGGAATTGTTTAGGACCCTGGGAAACACATAAGAGATAGTTTTTATCTCGATATAAGGTTCCCGTGGAATAGTTTTCGAATTGCACGCAGGCGAAGCCGCAGGCAAAAGCTATATCTAATAAGTATCTTTTTACCTCATTTATTAAGCGTTCCTTCTAAGTACAATAGAAAACCAAACCAATTAATATTATAACTGCGCAAGTGAGTTTGTCAGTTTATTTTTTGTTTAGAGATTAATGGGTCCCTGTAGAAATTACCTCTAGGGACTCATTAATCTCTGAGTGAAGCCAAGGGTAAATAAAATATATTAAGGCATGAAAGAATACTTCAATAAGCTGTACAAAAGTTTAAACAACATCGATAGCTAGCGCCATCTATTATACTATTCAAGAACCAAGACAAATGACCTTCACCCCGCTGCCTTACTTGCATAAGCGGTCTTACCGCACAACGTGCAATGTGCACTTTGTCATATATTTTTATGTCAATCTTTAAGAAGCAGGATTAGGTCTTCGCTTCTTACTCAGGTCTATATTACTGTGTGCAGTCTATACTAATATTTTAAAGAGGTAAAATTTCATTGTATGATTGTAAGTTTTATGTGGGGAGTAATCTCCGGAACTAATAATCCAATTCTAAAAATTATTTCATTGGTAGTAAGGTACATTATTGGTAAGTGATGTTGGCTATAAATTTCCTATTTTGAAATATACGTGGACATAACAACTGTCGAAGTGCTAGTGTTAAAATAAAAATCGTAAAGGAAAACATTGTGAAGAAACTAGCATGATAGATAGGTAGATAGATATAGTCTTTATTGTACACCATAACAGTAAAACAAATAAGGACTTAACAACTTAAAAAGGGTGATAAAATAGGCGGTCTTATCGCTTAAAGCGATCTTCAAAGACAACCTTTGGATGGATTTGACACATAAGGAGAAGATAATTGGCATGGCCAAGGACCGAAATCTTAAGACTTGTGACATTCACCAACCCACCTTGTATCTACGTGGTTGATTACCGCCCATTCCCTTTCGTAGAGAGGAGGCCTATGACCTAGCAGTGGGCTCCTTATAGCCTGATTCTTCTTCACTTCTAAAAAGGAGGTCATCAGTTTTAAATATAATTTATTAGTTTTATCTACATTTACCACAGTATTGTTAGAACTTAAAACGGGATTTACCATGTGTACTCATAATTTTGAGTTTTCGATATTTCAGCACTGTTGCAAGAGCCATGATCACGAATGAACTGAAGCAATTACGGGTGGATGTTTATGAGCAGACGAATCGGTCTACCCTAATTTTAGTTCATTTTCTGTGATCGCCACTGCTACCACTGTCACATGTGTCACTCAAAATTCAATTCTGTTCCCGACACACAAAACTCACCGTGTCAACTCGCGAATATTTTTAAATACTTTTACCGGGTTTTACACAATTGAAGCACTGGATTCCAGGCCCTCGGCAGTTAAAACAAATCCTCCCGGTTGAAGTTCTTGTAATTGATAATCAATCGCTTCCCTTACCAGTCTAGGTTATTTAACTCAATCCGAGGGTGCGATCCTGCTTATAAAAGATGTTGTGCTATTGCCGATTTTTGAACATCATTTTTTTTCACAGCCCTACGTGTTCCAAAATTCTGCAAGCTACGGTACGCTTTTTCTGACCGATATATGCCATTCCACAGCTGCAATTCACTTTATAGACACCGGGTTTTTCCAGAGGAAAGTTGTCTTTCGGCGAACGCAGCATTAGAGAACTTTCTTGAATGGAGTGAAGATAGTCTTTATATATATTTCCGAAGAATGTTTTCAACATTATCTGTCGTAAAAAAAATACCACAGTGTAATCGATGGAACCCTAAGGCCTTGAAAATAGCTTGTTACGTAAGATATCACTACGGTTTTTGACGATGAAATAATAAAAAGCATAAATACGACACTACAATATCGATATCACATGTGCCGATTTTATTTCTTTTGTTTTGCGTGAGTGAGTGGTAAGACTGACGACACCTGAACTTGAACAAATATAAAGACATGTTGCTCGGTATTAATAAAATATAGTATTGCATGAAATTTAATAGAACATGTACACTTAACGAATTGTAAATATTGTGAACTAGCTATTGCTTGCGACTACTTCGATCTTGGGGACCAGAATTGTACATTTTCTTAATAATTATTCAAGAGTGATATTATTATTCACAAAAAAAAAAAAAAAACAAAATAAGACTAAAACTATAATCAAAATAAAATTAAGAATAAGATGAGTTTAAAAAGTATCCTATTTACTGTTCCACTATAATCTGTGCAAAATTCATTTAGATTCCTTCTGCAATTTTAGCGTGATTGAGTAACAAACCTCTACAAATCAAAACTTTTGCATTTATAACATTAGTCTAATATATTAGATGTTATAGCTCCTGTCCACGACTTTGTTCCCGGTAAATCCCGATGCCGTGGGCATTCCGGGATTAAAACTGGTCTGTGTGTTATTCCAAATGTGAACTATCTAATTACCAAATTAGAAAGAGTAAAAAATATCCATCCAAACATCCAAACTTTCGCACTTATAGTATTACTAACGACCTGGCCCGGCTTCGCTCGTGTAATTAAGTTTATATTTGCTTATATATGATTTTTCTTAATCAATTTCTCGTCCGGTAATTTGCCACACTCATATATCGGCGAAAACTCATAAGATATTCATTTTATTGATATATTGTAAAAAGCAATTTTGATCTACATTAAATCCTCAACATATCTGACGTATTTAATTGGATAAGGAATAATACTGTACTGTTAAAAAAAGATTCGTAAATAACCCATCATTTTAATGCAATTTGTAAAAGAAAAAAAATGGTTATTGTGGGTTATTCTTATATTATATGCCATCGCTGACTTTTTTGTAGATCTACAAAAGAGAAACAATCCCTCCATACATTGTATTTTTATAACTCAAAAGATTCAGGCAGCGTTTTCGATTAAAGCTCCCGATAGGCACAAAACCTTAACTTATTATACACTAAAACCTTCCTCAGGAATCACTCTATCTATTAGAAAACCCGCATCAAGATCCGTTGCGGAGTTTTTAAGATCTAAGTATAAGTACATAGGGACAGACAGACAGGGAAGCGACTTTGTTTTATACTATGTAGTGATAGTAAAGATTAAATTCATGACCGTTTGCAATTTGGACGTTCTGCGCTGAGACCGAATGAATGCGTGATGATACAGTAATAAAAATAGTTACGAGTGCTCTCAAAAGATGAATGGTGCAATACTCGAATAGTTTCAGTAAAAGTAATGCTCAAATAATGATTGTGTATTAAGACAGATATTAGGCTTAGAAGATATCATGTCTATGAATGATGAAACTAAAATGAGATCACGGCCTTTTTAGTACATCTGTTACATCTCCTTGAAGATCATTGAAATGGATCATGAGAAATTGTAAACAATAAACTGAATATTTATTTTAATGATATTAATTCAGGTATCTGTTATGTTTACTGTATATACTAATATTACCAAGTGTAAAAGTTTGTTTATTTAAACGCGCTAATCTTCAAAAGTACTGGGTGGACTTCGATGAAATTTGGTATGAAAGTAGCTTGAACTTGTGGACGGTACAGGCTTGGGTTATGTTTTACCATGATAAAAACCCACGGGAGCGAACTGCTAGTTTTGAATAATCAAAGAATATATTGCATACTTGGGATAATAGGCGATGATTTATTTAGAGACGATAAAATAAGTTGACAAGGATCTCATGATTTAGTAACATCTTTGCGGCGTTCTTTGAGGTAAAGCAACGCAAGGCAAGATTGGTCCGCAGATAGGTAAGTATGCATTGCAATTTTTTCGTGCCCTGAAAGCACGCTGAGCCATTGATACAAGAACATCAAACATAAAGCCTTGCTAAGTGTCATCGTGTTACCCCATAACAGGGTTGTGTGTTGTGTTTCATGAAAATACTCAGCTGCACCTTGACAGAATGGGTGTATGTGTGTACTGAGAGCCCACTTTTATTTTTGCAGAATTTTAAATTTGGAAAAACTATAAGCAGATGGAAAGAATAATGAACTTTTCAAGATCTTAAAACCTTTAATAAAAATTGTTGAAAATATAATCTTATGACGTAAATTTTTCAGATTATTGAATAGTATTTAGATCATAGGCCGATTCATGTTAAATATTTAGAGGTCACGCCAGTTCAACATGAATGATGCCTATAATTAATTTTTGACGTATTCTCTATCTGACCTTAGCAACCTACAAGAAAACCAGATCAGTAAACTGTTTATTAGCATCATTATGCCTCATAATTCAAAAACTATCTCAACTAGATCTACTAAGGTCATCTACAATTAGACCAGCCCATCCCCGAATCTCGATGACGAAATATTGACTGCTACTTACTATGAAACGAATCAAATTACAACTAAGTATATATACTGTACTAATACAAGAACATTATCAGTTGCATTCAAAGCTTCTGGGTAGCAAGTTCAATACAAGAAAAATAAAATGAAATTGGTGAGCTACTGTCATTAAAGTTTAAAGAACAATGTACCAACTAAATGAAATAAATTAAAGAAGACATTTTAGACGCATTTATACCCATTGGATTTTCTTCAGAGTACACCCATACGCACAAAACGTTTTGGGAATACTTTCACTTGGCGTACAGCTAATTGAAATTCCCAGCCAGAGTCTGTGTTTCCTGATAGCTTTATCTCAATATTGAACAAGTTACTACTAGGCAAGCCCGATTTATTTTTAACCACATCATCACTTACCATCAGGTGGATAGTGATCAAACGCGAGCCTATAGAAAGAATTGACCATATTCGAAATGTAGGTTATTCATGATTATATGCTAATAATTATCGATTACTAATGCTTTACAATTATTTTTCAGTTCATCGTTTTAGCTGCCGTCACCTTGGCTCATGCCGGCAAACTTGACCGAACATACCTGCCTCCCAATGCTCAATCCTCAGCAGGAGCTGGCTTCCTCCAGACTCCTAGCCAATCCGACGGACTCAGGGTTCAAAACGGTGCTTACGCCAACAATGGATTCTTCAGCCTGAACGGCTACAACCAGAATGGAGCTTACTCCGGCTTTGAAGCTCGCCCCGAGCGCGCTCAGGCTACTTACGAGAGGAACGCTGCTATCCTTCGTCAGGACAATTCCAACAATGGAGAGACTTACGCGTACGCTTACGAGACTCAGAACGGTATCTACGGCGAGGAGAGCGGAGTGGCGACCAATGGAGTCCAGGCTCAGGGCGGGTACTCCTACACCGGGGATGATGGCAAGGTCTACTCTGTGAGGTGAGAATTTGATTTTCTTGTTATATGATAAATCTCTGCCCTGCCAATCCAAAACACTGTAACTTTCGAAAACCACATTTGGAATATTAACGATATAGGTTTTTAATTAATTTAATTTAAAAGTGATACAGTGTTTTTTACCTTGCCTTATCTTGCAGAATATAGATTGTAATGAAAAAAATATGTCAGGGGTGTTAAACAGACATCAAGGAACTAATATAAAGCTGTTAAGCAAAAACACTACAAGTCGACTTACAGTATTTTGGATTGGCACTGCAGATCTTTAATATACGTTTCTTTGTTTGCTTGTTATGAGTTCACGTTGATTTTATATACTTAAATCTTTACAGGTACACAGCTGACGAGAACGGCTTCCGGCCCCAGGGTGACCACCTCCCCACTCCTCCCCCAATCCCCAAAGAGATCCTGGAATCTCTGGAGAAGAACGCTCGCGAAGAGGCAGCTGGCATCTATGATGATGGTGAGTATTTATCGGAATCCAGGAGCACACCTCATTATTATGAAAACTTTCTGATGATTTCTGAACCAAAATATGAATACAAGGATATAACAGAACTAAATTTGTAACTATCAATTCAATTATCATTGTTTTCATTCAGGAAACTACCGTGAAGCCGCTAACATCCAACAACAGTACTACAACAACAACGCTCAAAGCGGTAACTCTGTAGCTGGAATCCAGAAAGCGTACCTCCCTCCCTTCGCTCATCGTAACAACCAGGGTGTTGCTACGCAACAGACTTACAACAACAACGCTTTGGTCCGCAACGGCGCTTCTGGAAGCGGTACGTTCGTAGCTGAAGTTCCGAAAGCGTACCTCGCTCCCTTTGCTCAGCGCAACAACCAGGGAGTTGCCAACCGATCCATCTTCAACAACAACGCTTTCGCCCGCAACGTTGCTGCTGGAAGCGGCAGCTCCGTCGCTGGAGTCCAGAAAGCGTACCTCCCTCCCGTCGCTCAGAGGAGACAACCCTCCTTCAACGCGAGAGACGGCTACCGTTACTAGAGAGTATTAAGTTGTAATTGATTCGTAATTATTATATTTGTGACCACCTGTTTTTCGTTTTAATTATTCCTGTCAATTTCCAATCCACCTTTACCAACGAAATCTTTGACTTGCAATGGAAAAAATGCAAACATGTAAACTGTACGTCAACCATGCAGCTACCTTGTATTCAGAGTACAATCGTTAAATCTGCACACAGACTGCAATCGTGTTGCACGATTGGGTCACGGATATATTGCAGTAGTACTAACTGCATTCAAAATGTAAATTTGCAATCAGTCCGTCTGTCTAACTAGGCTTAAACTTTGAGTATCAATATATTTAATACTTTACGTACGCAATACCCTTTAAGTTTTATCCATTAAACCTTTGGCACAGACACAAATAACTACGTTTCCTAAAATAAATGAAAGTACAGCTCGACCTTTCTTTATTTTATAAGTTCATTCTAAAGCTATAAAAATAAGAGATATAAGTTGTATGTTGTAGCACCATTCCTATGCAGAAGCATGTGCATATAATATGAGCAGGTGTGTAGGTGGTTCTATATACTATATTAACTTTTTCATAGCAGAACTATGACCAAACAGTTTTGGAAGTTATTTTGTATAATTTTGTTGCTACTAAGTTGTTCTTTTGAAATAAATTGCAAACTGTTTAACTAGTGCTATCTATTATAAGTTATTGTATTCAAAAAACGATACTTCGTAAGTGCGAAAGACAAAATAACAATACAGTTGTGACCATTGTTATGCCGAGAAAAGAGTGATAAAAAATTATAGGAAGACTACGCTAGCCTTAAATATATTGAGTCATCAGCAAGCAGTTGATCTCAGTACATTATTTCAACAATTCGTCTAATGTTCTCTTTGTGACTATTGACTGGCTGTTTGAATTCTTCATGCGGTCTCCATAAAAGTAATTTTTTAGGTATTCAAGTTTCTTAAAGTGCTATATAAGCAACCTCCTACCGAGGTTGGAAGAACATTCTAACGTGATTCCAAGGCCCCGGAGTCGAGGAAGAAAACTTAATAAACAGGGTGAGTTTTTAGTCAGTAGTAGTCTTACATTCCCATCTGGTCATTTTCCCCCAGAAAAAAGAAAGTACGCGATAACTGATATAACGCCCTGTGCGATAAGACTGCCCATTGTACACTAGTTTTACTTTTTGTATCCATAGAAATATTTTATGGTGAATAATGAAGTATATAATAAATAAATAAATAAATATTATTTAATGCTTATACTGTTTGGACAAGTCCATTCAAATCAGTGTTTCTTTCCTAAAATTAACAACACATAAACCTTCATAGTTTTCATATCATTCGACCAGTATTGTAAGTAGACCTTGAAACAAAACACTGTTCGCAATTGACTAGTATAAAAGCTAGACAACAGGCTTAAATATCACTGTCGGGGTTGTGGGAATGTTCTAACGAGATATCGCGGCCCCAGAACGCAAGGGCAACTAAAGGAGCAGAGTGAGTTTTTAGTCAGTAGAAGTCTGACACTTCCTTCCGCTCCACCCACAGCGAAAGGAGTCTTTTTTGATGATTTTCCCGCCTGGAAAAAAGGCTTAAATGTCATTATCTATATGAACTAATAACCTTACTAATTCAGAACGATACCGCTAGGTAATACTTAAGAAGATAAGTTGCACACACGATGGTCGCGAATAGAGAGAGCGATCCACTTAGGAACGCCGTGAAGCTAGTTTGACAACTGACATTGACACATGAGTACAACAACGTCACAAGATCGACGGCAGTACAAATTGCTCGTCACATGACAGTTGCAACGTCACATGACAGTACAAATAACATAAATAACAAATAAAATACAAACCGTTGCTTGCCCGTCAGTTTTCTATAGATTGTACTTCGGGGAGTGTGCCCAGGAGCTCCTTGACCTGATTCCTCCATCTCCCTTTCCTTACAAGTCTACCAGGCACGCCAACCACCCACACTTGGTTGATATACCGTCTTGTTGTACCAAGGTCTTCTCCTCCACATTTATTCTGCGCACAGCCAAGCTGTGGAATTCTCTGCCGGCTTCTGTATTCCCTGTCACTTATGACCTTTCAGCCTTTAAAGCAAGAGCATCTTCTGTGCTCGCTTGTTCCATCGTAGACCTCATGTATCGCTTACCATCGGCGAGATCGAGGTCAAGAGTATAATGAAAAATATCATCCGTCATAATGAAAAAAAAATTGCTTGAACTTCATAAGAAACTTTGACATCTAATTATGTTTTTAAATGTGTAACTTATAACTTCTAATGATTTTATAATGTTCAGTAATGTATTAAGTTAAAAAAACTTTTTACCAAAAAATTAAACCGACTCCCTAAAAACACTGCAAAGTGAAAAATAACTTTAATTTCGGTAGTCGGTGTCTTTAGTTTGTATTTTCGTTTTTGGCACCGACTTCCGAAATTAAAGTTATTTTTCACTTTGCAGTGTTTTTTGGGAGTCGGTTTAATTTTTAGGTAAAAAGTTTTTATTTCACTATTTTTAGTTGGTTGATTTTTAATTTACCTAGTTACAAGAGCCTAAATGTCAACTACTTATAACATTTTATAAAATATTGCTTTTCCCAAAGCTGGGCCGTTAATTTTTGAGGAGTTCTGCTGGTACTTCACGATCAGCTATACATCACCATATGCATTGTGACGAGCATAAAGTGCTTAATATCCATATTCAAGTAATCGGATCGCAATCCACGAAATACTTATTATTGAGTAGTTTCGGCGGCCATCTGTGGTCTTCATCATCAGTTCCACTTCCCCAAATGGTACTTTTTGAGAGCAACTGCACAAGTTACTATAAGAAATACCCAAAACGCCATAGGTGTGCCTATAATATTTGAAGAGTTCCCTCGATTTCTCCAGGATCCCATCATCAGATCCTGACTTGGTGACAAATGGTACCAATTTCGAAGTATACCCTATCAAACAAAAAAAGAATTTTCCAAATCGGTTCAGCCGTCTTCGAGTACTCGATGATCATACATTAAAAAAAAATATATATATATATAGGTATATATATATATATATATACGCGTCGAATTGATAACCTCCTCCTTTTTTTGTCGTCGGTTGAAAAAGCATTATGATTTTAGGTGATCAAATTTACATGGGTGTTTAATCAATGGGTATGAAGTGATTCACGAGGAAGATTGAAGTGTACAATTTATTGAGGTTTTGTGTAAGTTGGCTGAAATATGACGATGTATTTTATGTTGAAACAATAATATAGATATTTATCAAAACATTGTTCTTCAAAGTTGTAAGTCTTAAAAAGATCTACATAAAAACCTTCACCAGCGTGTACCTATCTATTAACGTACACTCATCATATCTAGTTTTAACCTATTACAGATTTATTGAAAAACGATAAGTTATTTGCTGCATTCTCAATTTGCAATCTAATTCCGCCAAGCCCGTTCCATCATCGGACTACGAGACAAACGGCAAAGCGCCATCGTTACATGGTGGACATCCCACCCATACGCACAAAACGTTTTGGGAATACCTTCATTGTGCGTACGGCTAAGGAGTGGAATTGCCTGCCGGAGTCTGTGTTTCCCGATAGCTACAACCTAGGAGTCTTTAAGTCCAGAGTGAATAGGTTACTTTTAGGTAAGCGTGCTCCATCTTCGATCACATCATCACTTACCATTAGGTGAGATAGTGGTCAAAAGCGAACCTATTTTTAACGAAAAAAAAAAATTAAATTTATTATTAATCTTTATCTACATATTATTAATATATCATCATTAGCCTTTTTCCAATTAAATTGAAGTCAGCGCTCAATTTCACCGGATGCAGCTGAGTACTACTGTTTTACATGGAGCGACTGCCTAATCTGACCGCAAGAACCTAACACGTGATTCTGTGTCAGTTTTTCTGGCTTTTCACAATGTCAAAAATATACGAATGACGGCCGAGACCAACGACTTAAGGTGAACGCAATTCGAATTCTTTATATGAAATTCTATGCAACCTCGCACACCCACCCTCGTCGCAGACGCCGCAGTCCCTGAAACGATCAAACTCCCCAAACCGCAGCTGATGACGTCACCAACGCCGGCCCGCACGCAGCGGAAGCTACGGCTAGTGCGGCGCGGATGACGTCATTCGCATCCACGGCGCGAGCCGAACCGGAGCTGGAGGAAATAAATCAAGTGCGATGCGTGCGGCGACGGGAACGACTGCAGTGACTGCGGTGCGGATAGATGTGCGAGGCCATTAACAAAAAGCGATGACTGCGGAGACTGCGGTGCGGCCAAGTCTGCGTTCACATTTAACCACCAAATGACTTAACCCAGCAAATGCTGAGTTGGTAACCCTTTCGGTGTAGACATGCTCAGCGAAATTCCTAGTGTTATTTTTTTATTTTCTGTTGTTGTGTGTGTTATCACCGAATAAATGGTTTTCAATTTCAGTATGTTAAGATTTTCAACCATCCATAGACTGACCTCGGCAAACATTGCTTAACCTTTAAGTTCGACCCGTGCGGCTATAATTATTTAGCCACGAGCGATATATTATAATACGTGTAGCAAAAACTTTGTACCCCATTTTAAGAAATATACGCGGATGGATTATGAAAGTTACAGTTAAGTTTATTCGGAAAAGAAACGAAAACGGCCGTGGATGCGAATGACGTCATCCGCGCCGCGCGAGCCGCAGCGTCCGTTGCATGCGGGCCGGCGGCGTTGGTGACGTCATCAGCTGCGGCTTGGGGAGTTTGGTCGTTTCAGGGACTGCGGCGTCTGCGACGCCGGTGGGTGTGCTAGGTTGCATAGAACTTCATATAAAGAATTCGAATTGCGTTCATCTTATGAAACAATTTAACTTATGATCAAATTTCAACTTACTTTGTGAAGTCAATATAGATTAGGAGTGAGGCATATTTATCGTAACAGATAGAAGTAACAGATATTTACAAATAACAATTGTTCCTAACAACTTCCTTTATCTGTTACTTTAATAACATACTTTGTTAAGAACAGACCCTCAAAGACTGTTACCACGGCTGTTACTGTTATTCATCGTACCAGTCCCCACATATAACAGACTGTTATTGTTACCACATGTTACTACGTACGGCTGTTAAAAGAATTTAGGAATAAAGAATAGGTGTGTCTCTTTTCCTCATTACAGAATGACATTTGCTAAAAAGAGACACACCTATTATGTATTTCTACATATTTTTACTTCTCACTCTTACTAAGGCGGTTTAACTACGCTAAAAAGAGAAGCATCTAGTATTTATTAACCCTAAAATTTAGTTGGTGGTCTCACAAGAACAATTAGTCACGAAAAAGTGACTCCTAAATTTAGCCGTATTACTATTACTACATACTACATTATTACATGGCCTGTTACTGACCAGTGACCACTGTAAAAAAAACTTATAATTAATTTCTTCGTGGCAATTTGAGATTCAGTTTAAGAAAAAATGGGTCCATATTATAGTAAATTGTTTTAAGCCTGCCGAAGAAAACGCAACCGCGATCGCAATAAAGAATTGAATTGAAATAGCTTTAAATAAATGAAATATTGATCGTATAATTGTATATATCTTGAATAGTATGTAATTATCTTTGGTTTAACGGAATTAATAAAACTTTCCAGGAATTCACGGTTTTTTTTTTTTGGAGAACCAGTATGTTAATCAAGTATATTCAAGTATATTGAGAGTAATTTGCTATAGTTGGTATGTATTGACAGAAATAGTATTATTTATTTAATAATATTTTTTTTAGATTTGCGAGGCAACCAAAAACAATTTTATTGATTGTGTCAGCAGGACTCCCTTATTGTCTTTGGTTTAACATTTGATGGGATTGGTTGCAAAATGTTTTGTATTTACGACTTTCATATGGTATAAATAAAGATGACATTCAATTGAAAGTTATTCGGCTGATTTGTTTGTTGACATTTTGAAAATTAGATTTTTTCTTCTTTCATCAGAACGAAAGTAATTTTAAAATTCTCCTAAAGATTTCTCTGTTTCTTAGTGTTTGTTTGCGGCTTACTAGTGTGTAGTGATCATTTCATATTTGGTTTACCCAAGTATTAGATTGGTTTTTTAGTTTAGGTTCGTTTTATAGTTTTGGTAGGTATATTTTTGTATTTAATTAGGTAAGTCAATAAGCGTAGTTTTTTAGTTTAGGTTATTCTTTTTTAAATTTAGATAGGTATTTAGTGTAGGTTGTAGCAAACAAGTATTTTTTATTTAGGTTGATTATTTACAACAATGTCTAATATAAATAGAAAAGTGAGTGTTGTGTGGGACCATTTTGTAGATATAGGTGGTCACTATGCGACTTGCAATATATGAAAAGCAAAATTATCTTTTAAAGCCTCTGTCATTAATTTAAAAAACACATCGATAGGAAGCACCCCACGATTCGGGTACTTGATAGAGTCGGTGCTTCAAGTTCTAGTGCGGCCAGTGCCCCAGTAATATTGCCATCCCAGCTGCCAGCAGTCTTCAACTGAGCCTACTCCCCAGTCAACGTCCGTCCCACCACCCCAGTCATTAACTGCGCCGCCATCCCAGGTGTACCTACAGCAGCAGTCATAGCCACCACCGAGAAGAACATATGTCCACCAGCCTATAACTAATTTTGTACCCAGGCGAGGAAATAATATGAAGGCAGATATAGATAGAAAAGTAATGAATTTTTTTATAAAAGCCTTCAAATGACATTGGGAACTTTCTGCCCCACTTTTCAAAAAGTAGCGGACACAAACGAAACCTATCACAGATGATAGATACTATTATCCACTTCATTGCCGTGCATTTATTTTCCTGTAACATATGGGAATATTGAAAAAATAAGGTTTCAATACTTGAGTATTTTTACTTTTACACTTCACATTACACGTAAAAAAAATTAATAATATCATCACAAAAAATGGACGAGAAGGAAAATATAGCTATTATTGTTCCTGTATCCATGGCCGCCGCACAGTGGGCTGTTGTGCACATACTGCGAGTATGATATAGGTACTATCTTTCATGGGCCAGACATGAAGATGTCAATCTTGCGCGAGCTGCCTTTTTGGACCATATTATTATCATTGATTATGATGAATAATAATAGCCTTATATAACTCCTCTTTTTATTTAGCCTTTGTTCAATCTGGTTGTTTTAGACTTCATGTTTTTTAGAAGAACCTTACACTAGGAATTTCTCCTGCATTGTGGGTGCGTTTACAAACATTTAAACTCACATACACAAACAGCTAGACCTGGAACAACTACTTGTAGGTCATCAAAGTACCATATTACTACTCGTATATAATAAACAATTGGTGATGATGATGATTACTAATTATTTAGTAGGGCAAAAAATGTATCTTGATATTGTCAAATACAGTATATTAGTTTATTAATATAAGTTCAGTACTGTGTTTTTACATTTTTTAAAACAAATAATAAATAACATTCAGTGAAAAAATAAGTAAAAATATATAACTTTTTATTAGTTATTCTGCGATGCAAAACGATGTAAAATGTAAAAAAATCAAATCATTTTAGACAAAAATATTTCCAACTTAGACTCATCATACCTCAGAATTCCCATATGTCACAACATAGCGCTTTAAGTAAACATACCTACAAGTCTAAAGCTTTGAAATAAAGTACGTTTCATCTTTGTCCGACGTGGGGATTTTTCCCATAGTAAAGTTCCCAATGTCTTTTTCAGCCGTTTAGGATGGTTGAGGATCTTGGGTTTCGGGAGCTGATGGAGTATGCGTTTCCAAACTACACTATCCCTACTTATTTTTTTTTTATCGTGGTAAAATTATCAAATAAGTCCTCCCACCCCGGGCAGGGTGGGAGGGACTGTCAGACTTTTACTGACTAAAATCCACGGTGTTCCTTCAATAACCCTTTACGTACCGGGGTTACGGTAATGGGATGAGTCCCACGACCCCGGCAGGCTTCGGCCCTCTACGGGGGGGCCTCGTCATATTGCTGACGCTCTTTGAGGCGCGCGTGGAACACAACGCGCCGTCGACCCGGGCATGGTCCATGGTCGGACAGCGAGTTGCCCTTTACTCGCTGTCCGCATGCCCGCGCCTACGGTGGCCGGAGATCGTCGGCCGACATCCGACGCCGTGGACGTCTACCACTGCAGCTGGGCTGGAGGGAAGACGCCATCCTCTCCCTCACGCGGCCCGCCTCCTCCTTCAGAAGCATGACTGCTTCGCAGAAGGAGGCGACCGCTTCCCACTCCCTCTCGCCCCGCAGCATGGCCTCGACCAATGCCGGGCGCGAGAGGTCTCCGCCTATCGCCGCCGTGAGGACACGTCGGTGCTCTGCCCAGGCGGGGCAGTCTTGCACCGTGTGCTCTACGGTGTCCTCAGGGCGACCCTCGCAGTGGTGACACGTTTCGTCGCGCACACCCAGGCGTTTCCTCCTTTCCCATCAGACACAGGTACCTCCCGAAACTTCCGTGTCCGGTGAGGACCTGCGTCATCCGGTAGGTCAGGACGCCGTGACACCGATCTAGCCACTCCTCAAAGAGGGGTCTTACCGCCGCAATTGCGGCGTGCCCGACACTATCCCTACTAGGAAATATTTTACTAATAATATGCTGCCGGCAGTATATGAGAGAGTCAAGGCAGACTTAAGGGGCAGATATTCGATTTTCGATGATTTTTAATCCAAGATCACGTCTAAACGGCTAGTCGGTATGCTTTGAAAAAAAATAATGATAAACTAGACTATTTCCTTAATAATTTGATATATGAATATTTAAATATTTTTTTGTAAAACATTGTGTAATTTATTTTTAAAAGTACGTCTAACGCGGGCATAAAAGCGAAGATCAGGCAACAACCATTGGGTGTATTTTTATGAAACTTTCACAGTCTAAAAGATAATTTAATTGCCAATCTTTTAGTATACGGCTTTTCTTCATATTGTGTTTGGTAAAGTCATGGTGTCTTATTATTCGAATAATCTAGGTGCGCAATGAATCGGGGGCTCTTGCGGGCGACGGGCGGCAGTGCATCGCTGACCACTGTCACGAGGAGACGCTAACGCTCCGCGCAAAAAATACAAAATGATTTTATTCGCATAGAAGTTTAACGCCAAAATGGTTGGTAAACCCAAAACACTAAAAAAGAAACGCCTTACAATGTTAAAAATAGATTAATGAAGTAACGAATTTTAATTATTTATATAATTTACTGCCGCCATGGTCGAGTGGTTTAGGGGTTTAACTTGTGTGTGGTCGTGGGTTCGATTCCCGCGGGACGCATACTTTGTAAATTTGTTTCCACTTTGGCTAGGACATTGCAGGCCTGAATCACCTGATTGTCTGATAAAAAGATGGTTCCGTGCTTCGGAAGACACATATAAGCCGGTAGTCCCGGTCGCCAAATGGCGGTCGTCAGAATAGACCACGTCAGAGGCTCTTGAGGCAGTCTAGAAACTCTGACACTAGGGTGTATGGGGTCATTAGACATTACTACCCACACGATAAGAAGAAGATTATTTATATAATCTCTATCAATAGTTTAAGTTAGAATATTGGAATAAAATAAATGTGATTTAAATGTAGTAAACAAACTTTTATTTTATTGAAATAATTATGTTATTTCCTTTTAGGAGAACACCAAATAGTAAAGATTCTTGAGTCAAAAATGTAGAGACAGGGTGAGTATTGAAATGTAATTTACGAGTAGGTAACCATATTGGAGCGTAGTAAGGACAGTTCGATTAGAGTTTCAAAAAATACTTGAGTGTTGCTGATATTGGAATAGTTGTAGGTATAGCTCTTGATACGTAAGTAGCATGGCCTTGAATGCGGAGATCTAATATTTAGTAGGTACTTACTTAAAATTATTTTTATTTTATTCAAATTATGTTTTTTTTTTTTTGGAGTATGTCAAATAACTTAGATTCTCGCCGCGAAAATGCACAGACGAGGTAAATATTGCAATGTAATAGCACCATATTACAGCGTAGGTACTAAGGACAGTCCGGATTAGAGTATCAAAAAATACTTGAGAGCTGATATTGACACGAGTTGTAGGTATGGGTCTAGGGTAGGTACTTATGTAGCATGACCTTGAATGCGGAGATCTAATGTTTAGTAATTTTTTATTTTATTGAAATAATAGTGTTTTTTTGTGGTGAGTACGAGGTGAGTATTTAACTATAATGTAACCATACTACAGCGTAGTAAAGACAGTCCAGATTAGTTTAAAAAATACTTGAGTGCGGTTTTTGACATAGTTGTAGGTACTTATAGCTAGCTATGGTACGAAAGTACCATGACCTTGAATGCGGAGATCTAATGTTTTGTTTACGCACAACTCTCCAATATTCCAATTTTCGCCCATATGGTCTACTTTCGCGCCCGTGCCTATACTTACCTAAATTTAATTTATATTATACACTACTAATTTTTAATTAGTACAAAAAAAAATGGGGCTCTATCCGTACCCTTTACTGATCATATTTATGTAGTCAAAAGTAAAAAAAACGAAACCCCAAAATTGTCTACGAAAATTTGTCATAACTGGTAAACTCATAATTGAATCAATCATTCATAACAATTGCTACTAGAAAATACTACGCGCAGTGCTAGTCCAGTTAGATCGTCATTCATAAATCCCGGCAAACTCGCGTCTAAGCTCAAGCCACGCCCCCTCTGGCCAGCGGTCCTTTTTACAACGAGTGAACGAACAAACAGTGCCAATTTGTTAGCGGAAGTGTGCGCGTGCTTTTTAAACATAAGTTGTTACGTTTTTACTGTCGCGATGGCTTACCAGTTTTCATCTCGGGAGTACGTGGCTATGTTGCGTGTGTACTTTTGGTCTGGTGGCCGCTGTTCGTATGTACAGGGAAGAGTACCCAAATGCTCGCTAGCCAAAGGTTCGGACTGTGGTAAATGTTTACCAACGTTTACTCGACCATTGATCATTCCGCGCAACGGCCCATCGCCAAGGACATGGAAGACCGGCCCAAAACCTTTACGACGATGTAGTGGACTACTTTGAAGATCCCCGGCGAAGTACGAATGACGCAGCTCGTCATTTTAATATCAGCCAGTACTGTGCATAGACGATCATTAGTTCGTCTGGATTTCACCCATACCACTAAAGAAAGGGTCAAGAATTGACTACTGTGGATAATGAACCAAGGATGGAGTTCTGCAGGTGGATACTGAACAACACAAGCAAATGGCCCAATTAAAGTATGTAGGTAAAGTTTGAATTTAATAAGTGCCTATTATTTTTCGTGAACCTTTTATTTTATTTTTTTTAATTCGTAAAGCTTAAAGATGCGTCTAAGCTACCTACAATTACGATAACAGCTGTTGGAGGCGGGGCAAGTTTGAGCGAGACCGCGTGACCGCGACATCACGATTAATGAATACATGAATGGCCTGTACAATATGTCCGTAAATTGAGTGACATTTTGGGATATAAACAAACGCTAATAACTTTGCTATTTATCAATATTATATAGTGAGACTTTACATATATAATAACAAGACCTTTTCTAATAAGCCCTTTAAGTATTTGTACTAATTAAAAATTAGTAGTGTATAACTCGCTTTATATTATATAGATCGCATCGAACTTCTTGAGGTTACGTTGACATCCACCCTTAATTTTGGTCCGTTTATCGAGACTAAAGCTCAATTGGCTGCCAAAAAGTTGGGAATCCTAGTAATTACACCCTAACTATTGATAATAATATAATAACATTAGATTCACAAGTCGCCACAGAATTTGAAAATTTTTTCACTGACATACCCGTATCGACAATCAAGTCGCTAAAATCATCTGCCATTGCTGCAGACACATTACTTAAAAAAATTGTTCCAGTTTGTAGTTCAGAGTTTAAATTCCAATATGTTACTTCTAATGACATCATCAAAACTTTTAATTCTTTGAATGTTAAAAAGGCTGCAGATCTGTGGGGTAATTCTGTTCATGTTACTAAGTCCATTATACACATTTTAGCTCCTACATTAGCTGTTATATTTAATAATTGTATTGATTGCGGTGAGATTCCTGATTTAATGAAATATAGTAAAATAATCCCACTATTTAAATCAGTTAGTACATCTGACCCTACTAATTATAGACCTATTTCTGTATTGCCCACTTTCAGTAAAATTTTTGAGAAAATTATTTTAATGCAGATGCAAAGATATTTTAATAAACACAAATTGCTACATAATAAACAATTTGGTTTTACAAAAGGACGTTCAACAACTGATGGCCGGTGTTGAACTTTTAGGACATATTTATAATGCATGGGAAGATAAGTTTTGGTAAGTGTTGGGCATTTTTTGCGATTTTTCAAAGGTATTTGACTGTGTTCCCCATGAGACATTAATCAGGAAACTGCACCACTACGGATTCCGGGGCGCCTCTCTGAATCTTCAGACCTCATACTTGAGTGAAAGGATTCAGAGAGTCGACTTGAACGGCAAAAGATCGCTGGGATCTGTGACGTCAAGATGGGGGTCCCCAAGGCTCAATTTTAGGTCCCTTTTTGTTTCTTATTTATATAAATGATTTACCGTACCTGATCAAAAATCATGACATAGTGTTATTCGCTGACGATACTTATCTTTTATTTAAAATCTAAGTTAACAGCAGGTTAGTGAAGAAGTAAACAGTGCCCTTGCAACTGTAGTTAGCTGGTTTAATGTTAATAATCTTCTTGTTAATGAGAAAAATACCAAATGCCTAAAATTTACGTTACTTCATGTTAGACAAGTGAATACAAGTGTATCAATAATCTTTTATTTAAAATCAAAGTTAACAGCAGGTTACTGAAGAAGTAAACAGTGCCCTTGCAACTGTAGTTAGCTGGTTTAATGTTAATAATCTTCTTGTTAATGAGAAAAAAACGAAATGCCTAAAATTTACGTTACCTCATGTTAGACAAGTGAATACAAGTGTATCAATAAAGGGCGAAATATTGAAACCCGAAGATACCACAGTTTTCTTGGGCATAAATTTGGGTGCGAAGCTTCAGTGGGGCCCCCATATAAATTGTCAAAATAGCCAAGTTCTGCAGCATATGCCGTTAGAAAAATACGTGGATTAACTGATATCGAAACAGCACGTTTAGTCTACTTTAGTTACTTTCACAGAGTGATCTCATACGGCATTATACTTTGGGGAAACGCCGCACGGTGGGCTGAAAAACGGCTTTCATAGACTTAGGCATTTTATTTTGCAAGTGCCAGTTTTTGTGCCGGATATCACTTCTATTTGTTATAACAATATACAAAAATGACACCAGAATTGATTCTGCACAAAAACGAAGGAATTATAATTTTTTTACGAAAATTTTGTATGGAGCTAGTATGAAAAATCGAAATATCTCTGAAACGGCAGCGATAACCGTAATATCCTTATAGGAGGTTTTAGTACTAATTATTTATGATTTTTTGACATACGTTACATAATGGTTGTAGATGCCTTTTTTTTTTAAAAATTGTCAAAATATTTTTATTTATTTTTACATATTAAACGTTCCTTTTAGTGTTTAAGTTGAAGAATTCAGAGCTTTAACAACTCTTAACATAAAATAGCATCACCCCTATAGACCTGAAGGACTAGACAGAGGTGTGTAGTATCTTGTTGATCTTGTAAGATTTCCAACAATACCAAATAGTTGAATATCAGTGTCAAAGTGCCCATGCTGTCGCTTCTTTTAGAAAGATAGGGGAATGAAATTGTTAATTGATCATACCCTAAAAGTATGATTACAACATAACCGGACAAATAATAATATCGACACAAAAGGAATTTTAAAACCTTGCATACGTTCAAAATACAAAATAACATATTGTGTAGTCATCTAATGAGTCTGATGACAAGTAATTAAGTAATTAGAATGATGGTTGTAGTCTTCTGATTCTAATGAGCCTATTAAGTGATTAAATGATTTGAAATATCTCGCAACAATACCAACTAAGAACTGCATTCACCTTTTTATAATTAGTGAGCTAATGTGATTTGCTAATGTTGATTAGTTCTACTATGAGTTCTACGAAATGTTTTTGACGATTATAAATTTTTATTATCATATCTTTTATAACTTTAATGAGGGTAGTTAACTAATTATTGACTTTATACAATAAAAGGGCTATAATTTTGTTCCATAATTTAGATTGTTCACAACCGTGTAACTGCTAACACTAAAACTATTTGCTTTGCGACTACAAAATCTTAGAATGGAAAGTTTAATCACCAACTTAGATTTGTTTGTTCTTCTAAAAAGTGAGTATCCGTCATTTAATCATGAAGTATTGTTTAGTGCAATTGTGTCCCGCATAGG
Source organism: Tholera decimalis (assembly GCA_943138885.2). NCBI lineage: Eukaryota > Metazoa > Arthropoda > Insecta > Lepidoptera > Noctuidae > Tholera > Tholera decimalis. The sequence goes on from OW964560.2 coordinate 37,768,711, forward strand.
CGATTGCCTTTCTGCCGAAGATCAAGTAACTCTCAAAGAATTTTGCCGGAGATTCACGCGAGCTGCTTTAAACAGGTGGCAGAAATCTAAACGATTCTTTGATAAGTTTAGAAATACGTACGGAGAGTGGTTGCAAGCAAATATTGATTGGCCGAGTTGCGTGCAAACTTTAATAAATCAAGAACCAACTGTTGATGAGATACCAAGAGCACGCTCAGTCTCTCCAGAACCTTCGACATCATCGACTGTTGGAACAATGACAAAAAGGTCCCGAAAACCATTCAAAGATCTGGGAAGCAAACAGAAAAAGAGAAGATCTAGTGAGCACATAGGCGAGGATTCCTGTGAATTGGCATATGCAGCTGCAGCACGTTTAAAAGAAGAAGGTTATGAAGATATCGCATCTGTAATCAATTATATGATCAAAAATCCAGAAGCTGCCGTTAAAATCAAGGAAAGCATTAAGAAAACAGTAATATTTACACCAGAGAAAGCACTTGGATTGCTTCTTTCACTTAAGCTTTCAAAGTGGCAATATATTACGTTGCGAGAGACTGCCATTCGGGAAGGTGCTAAGGATATTTACCCATCCTACTATAAACTGCAACAAACTAAGCTTGCATGCTACCCTCCTAATCAATCAGTATCAGTTACGGATTCATCAGCTAGAATTACACTTCAAGCTTTACTTGACATCACGGTGAAGCGGATTCTTCAAAGTCTTTCTGATAATGTGGAAAATAAGCAGTTAAAGCTGATATCGAAGTGGGGATTTGATGGTGCTTCCAATCAAAGCCGATACAAGCAGAAAATGGACGGCGAGCATGACGATTCAAGCATTTTCATGACCTCCTTGGTGCCACTGAAACTGACAGATGGAGATAATACTATATAGACAAACCCGAAACCATGCTCAACTTTTTATTGTCGTCCGGTTCAGTTCACTTTTGTAAAAGAAAGCCATGCAGTTGTCATTGATAACAAAAGAAAAATGGATGAGGAAATTGAGGCCCTTAACCCCACAGAGTGCATTAATAGTAACAGGGTGACTCATAAACTAATGATGACAATGATCGACGCAAAAGTCTGCACGTACCTTTCTGAAGCTAGATCAAATGCATCATGCTACCTGTGCTTAGCAAAACCAACAGAAATGAACCACTTAGATGCTGTAACATCAAAAACTGTGTGTTCTGACATATATGAATTTGGCCTATCATCCCTACATGCCCGTATAAATTGCATGGAATGTCTGTTACACATTGCGTACAGACTTGACTTCAAACAGTGGGCAGCAAGAAGTAATGAGCATAAAGATATGTTACAAAACAGAAAAAAAAAACATTCAAAATAAATTTAAAGAGGAGCTCAATCTGTTAATTGATATAGTAAAACAAGGCTCGGGAACTACCAATGACGGGAATACCGCAAGGAAGTTTTTCGAGTTTCCCAATAAAACTGCAGCTATTACTGGGTTGGATCAAAACCTGATAAAAAGATTTGCTGTTATTTTGCAAGCAATAACATCTGGTGAGAAGATCGATGTCATCAAATTTAAAGATTTTGCTCGCAAAACAGCAGAAAAGTACGTGGAATTATACGACTGGTACTACATGTCATCAACCGTACATAAACTATTAATACACGGAGCTGACATAATCGAAAAAAATGATATTGTCCCGATTGGGACTCTCTCGGAAGAAGCCTCAGAGTCTCGAAACAAAGATTTTAGGAGGTTCCGGGAACATCATTCGCGGAAAAGAAGCAGGCAAGATTCTAATCAAGATATCCTAAATATGCTTGTTGTTTCTTCGGATCCTTTTCTAAGTGCACAAAGGCCGAAGTTAGATGCCAAAAGGAAGACAACCTTTTTTGCTGAAACTCTCGACCTAATACAGTTTCCGGAAACTGAGTTCGAGTTTGTAGGTATATCCGATCTGGATTCTGACTCGGAATTGGAGTCCGACAACGAAAGTTGTAAAGAAAATTTGTAAAATTTAATTATTTTTCTTTATGTTCTTTTGTTATTTATGTTAGTTTATTGTACCAATATGTTTAGTTAATAATTTCATAAATTATAGTTTCAAATATGTATTTTGTATAATTGAATTTATTAGATATTATTTTTGTTACTTCTGTTTTATTTAAATTACCTATCAATAAAAAGTTTATATACAGTCTTTTTTTTTCACATATTCTTAATATTTGGGGAAAAAGCATGCTTCCTAACGATGTTCTTAACTTTGACACAGTTCATGGATCGTTTTGAACAGTTTCATATGTTAAAATAAATAATGTTAGTACTATAATCCCCTATAAGGATATTATTATTATTATGTGTCCGGTTATGTTGTAATCATACTTTTAGGGTATGATCAATTAACAATTTCATTCCCCTATCTTTCAAAAAGAAGCGACAGCATGGGCACTTTGACACTGATATTCAACTATTTGGTATTGTTGGAAATCTTACAAGATCAACAAGACACTACACACCTCTGTCTAGTCCTTCAGGTCTATAGGGGTGATGCTATTTTATGATAAGAGTTGTTAAAGCTCTGAATTCTTCAACTTAAACACTAAAAGGAACGTTTAAATATGTAAAAATAAATAAAAATATTTTGACGATTTTTTTTAAAAAAAGGCATCTACAACCATTATGTAACGTATGTCAAAAAATCATAAATAATTAGTACTATAACCCCCTATAAGGATATTACGGTTATCGCTGCCGTTTTAGAGATATTTCGATTTTTCATACTAGCTCCATACAAAATTTTCGTAAAAAAATTATAATTCCTTCGTTTCTGTGCAGAATCAATTCTGGTGTCATTTTTGTATATTGTTATAACTAATAGAAGTGATATCTGGCAAAAAAACTCGCACTTGCAAAATAAAATGCCTAAGTCTATGAAAGCCGATTTTCAGCCCACCGTGCGCCGCCGGCATTCATACAATATTTGTATTACAAAAATGGGCCATTCGTGCAATTTATAAATTAAGTCCTAAGCACTCCTTAAGAGACAAATTTAAAGAGATTAATATTATGACTCTGAATGACTCTGACTATGAATATTAATCTCAGTATATTTATGAGAATCTCTTGTATGCACACAAAAATATTAATCTTTTTAAAAAATACAGTGATATTCATAGTGTAAATACAAGAAACAAAGACACATATGTCATTCCTAAAACAAGGAAAAAAGATTGGTGGATCGTTTAGATGCCAATGTATACGTTTTTATAATAAAATTCCTAGCCATATTCAAGAACTAAGTATTAATAAATTCAAATTATTTATAAAACGTAAGCTATGTCAGAAAGCTTTTTACACAGTTACAGATTATATTGAGGACAAGAAGGCCTGGGAATGAGATGCTCCAGTGATTTACGTGTGCCTTTTCTATTTAGTTTTAAAATTTTGATTGATGATTTATTTTTGATTGATTAGAATATTTGCGTTCTCAAGTATTGTATATCCTTATAATCAATAAAGAGAAAAAAAAGTATTGTATATACCTATTAATTTTGTTTTTGTTTATTGTTTTTTTTTTTATGTACAACGTGTAACGGAAACCCCATATCTATCCAAAAGGGCTGAAGACAACATCTGGTATGGAGTCTCTATGCATAGTTTCAGCACAAAATAACTGACTCAAAGAATTGATACCAAATTGTTGGTTTCATATATTTCTTGAATACCAATCATAAAAAACGTGTCACAGCACTACGAGGGTCAATAACTTTCCACGTCACTTGCCAATAACACGATAATTCTTTTCGTTCTTCTTAATTTGAAAAATTCGGTCTCTGGTATCAGTGTATTGTAATTTATAATAAGTTCTACACACGTAGACTTAGTATTATTAAACCCTTGCCATATCGTTTGTTATCATCCAAAGAAGCCATGCACTTGGTATGTATAAACCCTTTAAATTACACGTTGTATATAAATATAATTATTTCATTATTGTACTTGTGAGGACAATGTAGGTTATTCTATCTTCGTAGTTTTTACTTTCACTATAATTTTTTTAATGATGTCAAGCAGTTTGAGTACTTGTGTGGCCTACCCAAATGGCCTTACTTTGGTATTGTTCGTCAAATTGTTGAGCTCCTTAAATTCTAAGTTGAGCTACACGATAACTGACAAATGCTTGCACTGACTGGACAGGTCCGCTCAAATTTGCTTGGTTATTTCCTCAAAAAAATACCACAGACATGAACTTACATGCTTCTCATACAAATACAAATTGTCTGGACTTTAAAAGAGACTTTGACCTCTGATTTTGTTTCGGTGTTTCTTCTCAGAGTAGTCAGTTAAGAAATACCGGCCTCATCTAGCTAAACTAAACACGCAAAAAACATGACGTGTAAAAGTGTTATTTATAACCAATTTACAAAATAAATATTTAATTTCATTTCATTTCAAAAGTGAGACGGTACTTCACACCGGAACAGCTGCTCAACCTCTATCAAGCGCAAGTTAGGTCGTGTATGGAGTGCTGCTCTAATCTCTGGGACGGATCTGCCAAATACCAGCTTAATGCACTTGAGTCTATAGAGAAACGGGCCAAAAGGCTCATCGGCAACGAGAAACTGGTCGAGACAAAGGTCCAGAGCCTAGAGCATCGGCGACGTGTTGCAAGCCTATCAGTTTTCTATCGGTTACATTTCGGGGAGTGTGCGATGGAATTGCAGTCTTATTCCACCAAGCCCGTTCCATCATAGGACTACAAGACAAACGGTGATGCGCCATCGTTACATGGTGGACATCCCACCCATACGCATGAAACGTTTTGAGATTACTTTAATTATGGGTACGGCTAAGGAGTAGAATTCCCTGCTGGAGTCTGTTTCCTGATAGTTATAACCTGGAAGTCTTTAAGTCAAGAGTGAATAGATTACTTCTAGGCAAGCGTGCTTCATCTTCGACCACATCATCGCTTAACATCAGGTTAGATTATGGTCAAACGCAAGCCAATAAACTATTAAAAAAAAAATTCAGCTCTGGCTGTATACAAAAGGGAAAAACTCAACTCAGCATGTCGAAAATGAGGACATGATTGCTGACATGTAAATTCATACTTATTTCAATATTCCGATTTCAATGTTATTAAAACTTAATTATTTACGAGTATCAAATGAGTCTAAGTGGCGTAGCCACATAGTCATTTTTATATATATAGATAGATAGATTTACTTGTCTAAATACACATAGTAGTTTTCAATGACCAGACAATTAAAGTCCAGAAAAAATTTGGATGGTGATAATAAATCAGGCAGTTCAGTCTTTACTATTTGAAACGTATGGTTACCTTACGAAATTTCCAGCTTGCGTTGCGGGGGTGCATTGCGCGGTCGCGGGGAGTGACGCAAGCTTCTCCCCAGTCGCTCAAGGTCGCTGCCATATAATGTCGCCTTAAAAGAAACCGTTCGCAGCCAAGTGATGTCACTGTGCATCACTATTCTTCTTCTAAATCTAATCTAATCTTTTTTATTAGACTGTGTTCCCCTAGTGAATGCCCATACGGCAAAAATTTGCCTAATACAGTGAAAACCGTTTGCCAGGAATGGAACGTAGCCGACAAAATTATTCTGGTCGTATCAGATAATAGCGCCAATATTAAAAACGCTATTGAAAGGGAACTGGTATGGAAACATTTCTCCTGTTACACCCACACATTAAATTTGGCAGTTAACGACATTTTAAAAAGTCAAGAAATTGCTGAATTATTAAATAAAATTAAGGGAATAGTCCGGCACTTCAAAAAAAGCAATGTGGCGTGGGAAAAATTGAAACGTTACCAGGAACAAGCCGTGTCCACTGCCAAACGACCATTACATGAGGTTCCAACGAGGTGGAACTCCACCTACTATATGCTCCAGAGATGTGTGGAAATCAGAGAACCCCTCAACAACGCAATGGTAAACCTTGGAATGAGCCCTATTTCTAGTTACGAGTGGGAAATGTGTCAAGAGTTGTACCAGATACTCCATCCGCGTGAAGAAGTCACGCGCGAGTTAAGTAGACAAAAGTATGTTACTAGCAGCCCCGTGATTCCCATTACTGTAGGGCTTATAAAAGCATTGGAACAGTTGGGGGACCAAAATTTTTTCATGCCGGATATTGATAAGATGCGTCAGGACCTTATAGGTAATATAAAACGAAGGTTTTCAAATATAAACAACAGTAAGACGTTCGGAAACTGTATGTTTCTCGATCCGAGATTTAAATTTTATTTCGATGATCCACATGTGGCCGAAGAAACGAAACGGAGAATGGTTTCTTTAGTTGCAGCTCAACATTCCCGTGATGCAGCTACTCAAAACAATGTAAATATCCAAGCAGATGAACCCACAACGTCTTCTACCGATCAAATCAAATCGATCTGGCAAGATTTTGAGCGGAGAATGCAAAGGATCCAACAAGAAGCCACAGCTCAGTCCCGTGCTATCGTTGAAGTGCAACGGTATCACGACGATAAAATTATTCCTAGAAACAACTGCCCCTTGAAATGATGGAGAGAGCACAAATCGGTGTACCCGACGTTGTATAAAATAGCAGCCTCAAAGCTCAACGCCATGGCTTTGTCGATTCCTTGCAAAAGGGTATTCTCTGCTGCAGGGAATATCCTTAATGAAAGGCGGACCAGGTTAGGAGTTAGAAAATTGCTGCAACTCCTTTTATTAAATCAAAATTTGTAAATATATATACATAAATAACAAGTAAATGTAGATATAGAATAGGTGATCATCTAAATATATATAACTCAAAGGTGACTGACTGACTGACTGACTGACTGACATAGTGATCTATCAACGCACAGCCCAAACCACTGGACGGATCGGGCTGAAATTTGGCATGCAGGTAGATGTTATGACGTAGGCATCCGCTAAAAAAGGATTTTGCGAATTTCCCACGGGATCGGGATTTACACGTGAAAAACTTCCCACGCGGGCAAAGCCGCTGGCACAAGCTAGTTGATCATATAAATAGTCATGTACGTTACAGAATAGGTGATAATGTACATAAAATGAACTGAACACTTTTAAATACGCCAGTTTCAGAAATGTAACTAAATACATCGTAATTTTCATAAATTTATGTTAAACTGACAGTCCTAAGCCTATGATAAAGTATGAAGGAAAGTGTTCAGTTAGCAATTTTCATGGAATTTTCTAAAGACTATCTTTTAAATTATGTTGGGCTGGGGTCACAAAAATAAAAATTTATTTATACAAATTAGACTGAGTGCCAGCACTTTTCTAGTATTTTAGCAGTAACTGGGTGACAAAAATAGAAATAAATATTTTTCTATTTTTTATACGAATTTTGACCTTAAAAAGGAATAAATAAAGAAGATATTCAATTGAGATTTAAATAAGTATTTATCATCCGTACAAAAATAAAAGCCTATTATTTATTAACAGATATTTGGAACTGTTATTTTTATGTAACAGGAACAGTGGTATACGATATCGAGTTTAACCTGTTACAACCCACCTGTAATATAGATTTACCTTGTCAATTACACAATGTCTGAATAGCTTAGAAGATTATCAGCTATTCAAAATTGCGCGCATTAACAAAATTCTAGAACGCTGGTTGGCATGCGAGAATGTGCATAAAGCCGGGTCAGGTTGCTAGTGTAATATAATTATTGCAGACACCATAAGACAAATAATGCAAACATTAGCAAGGGTAATTATTTTATTTACTCGCAGAATCTTATCACCGCCATTCAGAAAATGACGTCAAATATACAACGCCATCTATTGTTCAACTTGTGTTCTGATATTTTACTTATTGAATATTTCAAATTCTATCTTTAGATAGAATGAACCAATGACTAAGTTCTATTTCAAATTACGCTCAATGTTGATGTATAAAAGTTATCTACATTGGTTTCGTACTACGTAACTAAACAGACACAAAATTCCAAAAATGATGGAAATGGTTTTGTTGGTAATCCTTTGACAGCCTGCCTATTTTTTATTTTTGGAAATATTATGTTCGATGTATTAAAATTAATTTTCTAAAGATTTATTTTTTATATTAGAAGAAATTCATCCGTACCTCCGAAAACACTTGACACATTGGTCGGGGCTGTCATTTGAACATAGGTACTTAAATGTGGCCATGGGTAGTCAAAAATCAGAATACATAATTATGTCTGTTACCCTGTTGGGTTGAAGAGAACAGATAGCAATCCCTCTATGTTAAATACTGAATTGTATCTGGTGATACTGAATATCAACGAAGAGAAACAAAGAGGAATATTAGACAGGTTGATTGAACGCTATAATGAAAATTTAATCCTACAACGTTAACAATATCTTATCTATTCTGATTTTTAAATAGTATTTGATCATAGGTCATCAAGAGCGCGTGCCAGTTTATCATAAATGGTGCCTTTAATTAAATTTTGACATATTCTCTATCTGACCTCCGCAACCTACAAGGAAACCAGAACCTTATAATGTTTGATGGCAACATTACGCCTCTTAATACAAAAATTATCTCAACTAGATCTACTAAGGTCATCTACAATTAGACCAGCCCATCCCCGAATCTCGATGACGAAATATTGACTGCTACTTACTATGAAACGAATCAAATTACAACTAAGTATATATACTGTACTATTACACGAACGTTATCAGTTGCATCCACAGCTTCTGGGTAGCAAGTTCAATACAAGAAAAATAAAATGAAATTGGTGAGCTAAAGTTTAAAGAGCAGTGTATCAACTAAATGAAATAAATTAAAGAAGACTTTTAGACGATTTTACCCATTGGATTTTCTTCAGAATATACCTATACGCACAAAACGTTTTGGGAATACTTTCACTGGGCGTACAGCTGATTGGAATTCCCAGCCAGAGTCTGTGTTTCCTGATAGCTTTATGTCAATATTGAACAGGTTACTACTAGGCAAGCCCGCTTTATCTTCGACCACATCATCACTTACCATCAGGTGAGATGGTGGTCGAACGCGAGCCTATTATCAATAAAAAAAGAGCCTATAGAAAGAATTGACCCTATTCGAAATGTAGGTTATTCATGATTATATGCTTAAAATTATCGATTACTAATAATGCTTTACAATTATTTTTCAGTTCATCGTTTTAGCTGCCGTCACCTTGGCTCAGGCCGGCAAACTTGACCGAACATACCTGCCTCCCAATGCTCAATCCTCAGCAGGAGCTGGCTTCCTCCAGACTCCTAGCCAATCCAGTGGATTCAGGGTTCAAAACGGTGCTTACGCCAACAATGGATTCTCCAGCCCGAACGGCTACAACCAGAATGGAGCTTACTCCGGCTTTGAAGCTCGCCCCGAGCGCGCTCAGGCTGCTTACGAGAGGAATGCTGCTATCCTTCGTCAGGACAACTCCAATGATGGAGAGACTTACGCGTACGCTTACGAGACTGAGAACGGTATCTACGGCGAGGAGAGCGGAGTGGCGACCAATGGAGTCCAGGCTCAGGGCGGGTACTCCTACACCGGGGATGATGGCAAGGTCTACTCTGTGAGGTGAGAATCAAAGTTTTTTTTTATTCTATGACATATGTGCAGACCTTTCCTTGTTTGCTGTTCATAAGTTCACGTTAATACTATCTACTCAAATCCAAATTTACAGATACTGTAGCGTAAAACCGCTACGGTTAAAACTTCCTCCAATTCTAATCCAAACTTTTCAATAAAATTTTTTCTTCATAGCTGTTATTCACATTTGAACAAGGAATCGTGAAAAAAATCCTCGGATGTTTTGCCTTTTGACGGCGTCATTACATTTTTGGGACCCGATATGTGATGGTCGACCTTATTTTTTGATTCATATCGAAATTATGAAGTGAAAGTTTTTTTCTGTTGGTGTTAAGCCAATAAAAAATATAAAGTGTCCTAGCAAAAGGATAGTCTGTGAGTGATTTTCTGGTTAATTTGGTATGTATTGTCGCCTTTTTTTTCTTTTCGATCCATTTCGCACTAGTTTCATAATTAATCAAAGATTCAGCTTGCATCGGTGGTCTGAAGTTACTTTTTTGTTTAGATCCCGTTACAAGCCAATTTTTGGCTCCACCCTACGGGCAAGCGACGTCGGTTATCGACGACGGAGGTCGGGGCGCTCTCGCCCGGTATCCGAGCACATCCTGTGCCTGAGACGTCCATCTCAAAGGCCTGAAGAGGGTACGAGGTAGATGCGGACTCCGCAGCGCAGTGGCTCCGTGATTTCTACGTTACTTCCCACAGTCGTGTTCAGCCGTCCAGGAATTACCGAGTTTTCGCAGCAGGAGTTCTATTTTAAATAGTGCACCTAATTTGTATATTTCTAATCTAAAAATTCTCACGTCAAAAACTCTTTCTAACCTAAGGCCTATCAAGACGCGTTGGATGCTCTTAGTGTTTTTGTAATTAAAATTACTAATAATGCGTATTCGCCTAGCTATAACCGATTGCAATCGATTTTTTTGTTAGGTAAGTTAAAAATATTTGCATAATACTTTCGATAACATTCTTTTTCTTTCCGCTAAGTTAATCCACGCCATCACTGAAAGGTTCCCAATAATAACTAATATTTAACTTTTTTATATTTTTTAATTAAGTACTTGTTTTCTATCTTTTTCCTTTTAATCAAAATTAAACGTGTTAAGTAGCGGTTTGTGTTTTACTGTGCACTTAATCTTATTTACGCTACAATATGGCGCCCGAATTAAAGTAAGTTTGCATATTAATTATTACTAAAATACCTATTTTTTTTTGTTATCTCGTGTGTGGTTGCTCTTGAGAGCAATCTTTAATTTTCATCTTTCTTGTTGCGAGTTTCAGGTTTTAGAATTGGTCAGATACCCGTACGGAAGTTAAAAGGACTACCTGTCTTGAATGTTTTCCCGATTCATACGACTGGACTACAGAATTGCTAACTGAATTTATGTTCTTTGCTAAATTGTGTGATGTTTGTGAAATTCAATTTTAAAGATTAACTTTGTAACTATACCCAATTTCCAATTCTTTTATTTTCTCCCAAAATATACGTATCTATCCCGAGTTTTATTTTATCCCAGTAGGTAGCGGTAGTTAGTTTCCCGTAGAGTGTGTTTGATGTGTGGATGGTTAGGCATCGTGACCAAAGGTAAGCTTTTTGAATGGTCGTGTGCTAGTGTCTACCTTTTTTATTTTTTAGCCCGACTGTTTGCTTTTCTGCTATTTGCTAGTATCTGTTTTTGTTGGATTCTTAGCCCAGCCGATTCCTTTGACGTTCATGTTGTTGTCTTCTTCCCGCATCGATATTACGGCACGATATCTAACGATTTCCTTCTAAGTACCGCTCTTTCATTTAACCTATTTCTATTTTGTGTTTAAAAATGTCCGAAGAAGGTTCTATCGTTGAGACTCCTTTACACGGAAGTATTATTATTTCTAGACCTCCTCCCATTCCGCCTAGGCCCACTCCGGGTACTAGTCGTTCTAACTTACCTTCTCCGATGAAATCCGAGGACTGTCCCGGTTACTTTCTAAAACGATTTTCGCTAAGAAAATGGAACATAAATTATACTGGAGATACCAGTGTTCGAAATTTTTTTACCAGTATCGAAGAAGAGAAGGATTCAGACGACATAACTGACAGTTATCTGCTTAAACGCTTCCACGAAGTGTTATCCGGTCGCGCCTTGAATTATTATAGGTCAATCCGTCGACCTGATATGACTTACCCCGAATTAAAAGAAAAATTCTTCAAAACATTCGGGGAAATTGATTTCGAATTTAAAACCGGTCAACAAGTTAGGAATACAAAACAGAAATCAGATCAACCTGTTTTACATTTTGTGCATCAGATTTCTCAATTGAATGATACATTACGTAAACCGGTCGATAAATCTGAACTATTAGAAATTATCACTCACAACATGCATCCTAGATATTTTCCATGCTTATCGATACATAAATTTACTGACTTAGATGCGCTCATTGACACTGCATCGCATTTTGAAAGTTTTTTGCCCAAATCTACAAAATTAGTTTCAAGCGCAACAAATCAATCACAATTCTGTCCAAAATGCAATAAAACGGGACACCCCTATCGTACTTGCCCTGATTTCCCTGGTATGCTATGTTTTAAATGCCGCACACCTGGTTTTATAACTCGTGATTGCCCAAAATGCAATCCAAAAAATGTTTAGCCCACCGGCGACACGCATTACTCCGTACAGTGTCACCGGTGATAGCGTCCGATTCATCTGATAACCGTCCTTTCATCGAGATCATATTGTGTAACCGGGTCGTTAAAGCCCTTCTTGACTCTGGTGCACAAATGTCCCTTATTAGTGATTGTTTAACCCAACAACTGGGTATTTCTTTAAAATCAAACGTCCAGTGCCCACGTGTTATTTCCGCTAATAACTCTCCTATTGATATTTTAGGAACTATCTTTCTCCCAGTTAAGTTTAATGGTACGACTTTTATCCACGAATTTTTAGTAGCACGTTCTATGTCTTCTTCAGTTATTTTAGGTATCGAATTTTGGAATAAGTTCGGTTTGACTTCAGTTTTTAGTCAAGCTTTTAACAAAAATATCAAAGGTAATATGTACCTTCCTCCCGACTCTAATTCCCTACCTCCTGACCCACATACCCTTCCTTCTGACTCTCAATCCCTTCCTCAGATTAATTGCATTAGCGAGGTTCGATACATTCACCCTCGTAACGTTTTATTACCAGACCAAGAGCTAAAGTTGCAACGGGTCATTGAGGAATTCGATGTCATTTCATCCGATAAAGTTGGCCTTGGTAAGACTACTTGGCTATCACACAAAATAAACACTACTGGACCACCAATTAGACAACGGTTTTACCCTCTTTCACCTGTTAAGTTAAAGTTGCTCAATGAGGAAATCGATAAGATGCTGGAGATGGGTGTCATTCGTCCCTCACGTTCTCCATGGGCCAGTCCTGTTGTGATGGTTACCAAAAAGGACGGTTCTGTACGTTTTTGCGTTGATAGTAGGAAATTGAATAGCGTTACTACTAGAGATTCTTATCCGCTCCCCCGTATTCACGATATTCTTGACAACCTTCGAGGTGCAAGGTATATAAGTTCTCTTGATTTTAGGAGTGCATTTTGGCAGATTCCTCTCGCTGATGATGAGAGTTGTGAAAGAACCGCGTTCATAGTTCCACAACGAGGTTTATTTGAGTTCGTCAGAATGCCATTTGGTCTCACGAATGCAGCTTCCGAGATGCAGCGCCTTACTGATATGATCGTTAATTTTGAATTCACTTCGACCAGTGATAATTGCGTTTTCGGTTACGTCGATGATCTAATCATAATATCAAAAGACTTTGATAGTCACCTCTCGCTCCTTAGAAAAGTACTAGACCGTCTCAAGGAGGCCGGTTTAACTATTAACCTAAAAAAATGCGAGTTCTGTAAAAGCGAATTGAAATATTTGGGTTATATCATCAACGAAAAGGGTTTACAAACTGATCCCAGCAAGCTCGATGCTATTAGGGATTATCCCGTTCCTACTACAGCTAAGTCACTACGTGGTTTTATTGGGTTATGCTCATATTATAGGCGTTTTGTTGATGGTTTTTCGTCTATAATAGCTCCACTCACTGCCCTTATAGGAAAAAAGAAGGGTCGTGACCCTATAAGTTGGGATGATGCCGCCGATCAAGCATTCCTAAAATTAAAGGATGCGCTCATCAATACTCCCGTTATGGCTTGTCCAGATTTCTCGAAGCCCTTCATTTTGCAATGTGATGCGTCAGCTGTCGGTCTTGGTTCGGTTCTTTCTCAAAAGTTCGATGGTGTTGAACATCCTATCGCTTATTATTCACGCTTATTCTCAAAAGCAGAACGCAATTATAGTACAACCGAACGTGAACTTTTATCCGTTCTTGATTCCATTAAGCATTTTCGCTGTTATTTAGATGGAATGAAGTTTTCTGTTATAACCGATCATATGGCCTTGAAATGGCTCCTCACACTAAGTAATCCCTCAGGGCGTTTGGCGCGATGGGCTACTGTGATTTCCCAATACACGTTTGATATCATTCATCGCAAAGGGTCGCAACACGTCGTTCCAGACGCTTTATCTAGAATGTACGCGAGTCCGGTTACATTCGATCAAGGACCTAACCATACCAATGATAGATGGTATAAAAAGGTGTATTTAGGGGCTCGTGACTCCCCTCAAACGTTTCCAGCTTACGCCATTCGGAACGGTGTTCTGTTAAGACGCATGCCAATCACTAACCCATTGTGCTCTGATCCTTGGCGCATAGTTTTACCCGTTGAAAAGGTTAAATCCGCTATATGGGAAGCTCATAATAATCCTCTCTCTATACATCCTGGAGTTTCAAAGACTTATTTTAAGCTCAAGGATAACTTTTACTGGCCAAATATGTTTCGAGATGTTTCTGAGACTTTAAGGCAATGTGAGGTTTGTAAAGCTTATAAGATCGCGAATTCCCAACCACGTGGTCATATGTGTTATCCAAAGGAAGTTTCTTTACCTTTACAAATGATTTCTATCGACGTTATTGGACCGCTTCCAATCGCTTATTATGGGTTCAAATACATTTTATCTATGGTCGATGTTTTTTCTAAATATGTTTGGTTAGTCCCCCTTAAAAGGATTGACGCCAATTCAGTTATAAAAGCTTTGGAATCTGAAATATTTTTTAACTTCGGAATACCACGGTCTATTCTCTGTGATAATGCTACCGTTTTTCGTAGTAATCAGTTTTTAAACTTTCTTAGATCGTTTCGCATTGAATCCCCTACATATACCCCTTATTACACTCCACAAGCAAACACGGTAGAACGTTATAACCAAAGTGTCGTTACTTGTTTGAGCATATTGGTTGGCGAGAACCAAAGGAATTGGGCTAAATTGTTACCCAAGGTCAAACTTTACCTCAATTCATGTATTAATTTAGCCACAGGGTTTACGCCAAACTTTCTCATATTCGGTAGAGAAGTCTGTATGGATTCATCGCGTGCGAATAACCAGACTCTAAGCACTAATTTAGCTGAAAGTCGGGAACAACACGCGAGTAATCTGACTTCGCTCGCCGAGATTTACGCAAAAGTAGCGGACAATCTTTCTTCTGCTTTTCTCCGTAATTCACGAAATTACAATACGAACCGGACGGCTATTACACTTAATGCCGGCGACATTGTATGGAGGCGTAATTTTTCAAAATCGTCAGCTGCTGAATACTTTACAGGAAAGCTTGCTCCTCGTTTCATTAAATGTCGTGTGATCAGAGTCATCTCCATGACTACATATGTCCTACAAGACTGTGATTCTCATCATATTGGACAATATCATATAAAAGACATACTTAAATGAATTAATTTGTTCCATATTCTTAACTTAATCAGCATTACTTATGTTAGGCCATTAGTTTTCAATTAACGACACCTCTTTTATTATTTCGACCCTCATTCCTCCCTGGAGTTAATATTTATTCATAACCATTTCCTCTCATTAGGCGTCGTATTTTTGATTTTGATTTAAGGTCCACCCTCTTCAACTTAACCCTCTCTCTTTAACTTAACCTTCTAACTTATCCCTCTATAACTTAAGCTCTTGACTTTGAGTCGTGTTAGACTTTGAGTCGTGTTTCACTTTGAGTCGTGTTTGACTTTGAGTCGTGTTTGACTTTGAGTCGTGTTGGACTTTGTGTCGTGTCTCACTTCGAGTTATTATCTGACTTCGAGCTTTTGTGTTCGACTTCGAGTTTTTGTTTGACTTCCTTTGAAGTTATTTTTAGGTTATTTCTTAATCTCAACTCTTATTTGTTTCGTCTTGAATATTGTTCTTTGTTCCTATATATTTAAGAATATTATTCTAGTTCTATCGTTTGTTTTTCTATTCTAATGTAGGTTTAGGAGACGCATCTGAAGCTCGCACTGTTAACGTCTAAACTGGAGGCCGGCTTTCAATTTTATTCAGTATCAGCTGCACTTCGATGTCGTTGATTTGATGTATTTAGTTTAAAGTTAGTTAGGCTAGTTTATTTAATTTGTATATATTATGGTTTTCACTCTTGGTTGATGCTATCCCTTTTGTGTTGTCAATCTGTTATTGTGTTTTCAATCTGTAATTGTGTTTTCAATCTGTTGTTGTGTTTTCAATCTGTTGTTGTGATGTCAATCTGTTATAGCGTTGTCACCCTCTCACTGGGTTGATACATTCACTTGGGTTGATCTCTCACCTTTCTTTTAGGGTTGTCAACCACCTTTCTTTTAGGGTTGTCAACCACCTTTCTTTTAGGGTTGTCAACCACCCTTTTTTTAGGGTTGTCAACCACCTTTCTTTTAGGGTTGTCACTCACCTTTCCTTTAGGGTTGCCACTCACCTTTAGGGTTGCTACTCTCATTTTTTTTTTTTTTTACTGGAAATGGGGTACTGTAGCGTAAAACCGCTACGGTTAAAACTTCCTCCAATTCTAATCCAAACTTTTCAATAAAATTTTTTCTTCATAGCTGTTATTCACATTTGAACAAGGAATCGTGAAAAAAATCCTCGGATGTTTTGCCTTTTGACGGCGTCATTACATTTTTGGGACCCGATATGTGATGGTCGACCTTATTTTTTGATTCATATCGAAATTATGAAGTGAAAGTTTTTTTCTGTTGGTGTTAAGCCAATAAAAAATATAAAGTGTCCTAGCAAAAGGATAGTCTGTGAGTGATTTTCTGGTTAATTTGGTATGTATTGTCGCCTTTTTTTTCTTTTCGATCCATTTCGCACTAGTTTCATAATTAATCAAAGATTCAGCTTGCATCGGTGGTCTGAAGTTACTTTTTTGTTTAGATCCCGTTACAAGCCAATTTTTGGCTCCACCCTACGGGCAAGCGACGTCGGTTATCGACGACGGAGGTCGGGGCGCTCTCGCCCGGTATCCGAGCACATCCTGTGCCTGAGACGTCCATCTCAAAGGCCTGAAGAGGGTACGAGGTAGATGCGGACTCCGCAGCGCAGTGGCTCCGTGATTTCTACGTTACTTCCCACAGTCGTGTTCAGCCGTCCAGGAATTACCGAGTTTTCGCAGCAGGAGTTCTATTTTAAATAGTGCACCTAATTTGTATATTTCTAATCTAAAAATTCTCACGTCAAAAACTCTTTCTAACCTAAGGCCTATCAAGACGCGTTGGATGCTCTTAGTGTTTTTGTAATTAAAATTACTAATAATGCGTATTCGCCTAGCTATAACCGATTGCAATCGATTTTTTTGTTAGGTAAGTTAAAAATATTTGCATAATACTTTCGATAACATTCTTTTTCTTTCCGCTAAGTTAATCCACGCCATCACTGAAAGGTTCCCAATAATAACTAATATTTAACTTTTTTATATTTTTTAATTAAGTACTTGTTTTCTATCTTTTTCCTTTTAATCAAAATTAAACGTGTTAAGTAGCGGTTTGTGTTTTACTGTGCACTTAATCTTATTTACGCTACAATACACAGCTGACGAGAACGGTTTCCGGCCCCAGGGTGACCACCTCCCCACTCCTCCTCCTATCCCCAAAGAGATCCAAGAATCTCTAGAGAAGAACGCACGCGAAGAGGCAGCTGGCATCTATGATGATGGTGAGCATTTATCGGAATCAAGAAACATATCTCATTACTATGAAAATGTATTGTGACTGGTCTGAATTAATATACTTAAATTAATGTAACAGGAGTATATTTGCAAGAATATCTATTAGAGCTTAACAACATTCTTTCAACATACCATCGAGTTTTAAACTCATTTATCAGTTTCTTTTTCGCAGTAGCTAAGTGACTCAATTCGAGATACGAATACTTTAATTAATATTTATTTGTTTTCATTCAGGAAACTACCGTGAAGCCGCTAACATCCAACAACAGTACTACAACAACAATGTTCAAAGCGGTAACTCCGTTGCTGAAATCCAGAAAGCGTACCTCCCTCCCTTCGCTCAGCGTAACAACCAGGGCGTTGCCAAGCAACAAACTTTCAACAACAATGCTTTCGCCAGGAACGATGCTTCTGGAAGCGGTAGGTTCGTAGCTGGAGTCCAGAAAGCGTACCTCGCTCCCTTTGCTCAGCGCAACAACCAGGGAGTTGCAACCCGACCCGCCTTCAACAACAACGCCTTCGCCCGCAACGTCGCTGCTGGAAGCGGTAGCGCCGTCGCTGGAGTCCAAAAAGCGTACCTTCCTCCCGTCGCTCAAAGGAGACAACCCTCCTTCAACGCGAGAGACGGCTACCGTTACTAGAGAGTATTAAGTTGTAATTGATTCGTAGTTAATATATTTGTGACCACCTATTTTTCGTTTTAGTTATTCATGTCAATTTCCAATCCACCTTTACCAACGAAGTCTTTGACTGGCAATGGAAAAAATGCAAACATGTGGAATGTACGTCAACCATGCAGCTACCTCGCAATCAGAGTGCAATCATTGGTTCCACTCACATACTGCAATCGGGCTGCACGGTTGGTTTACAGTTTTACTGCACTATTTAAGTACTAACTGCATTCACAATGCAAATTTGCGATCGGAGTGCCGTTTAAAATCCAATCCGTCTGTCTAGTTAAGCCTAAAACTTTGAGAATTAATTTATTTAATACGTTACGTACGCAATACCCTATATTTTTTAGCCATTAGAAAAATATAGGGTTGGTACAGAGACAAATAACTACGTTTCCTAAAATAAATGAAAATAGCTCGACCTTTTTTTATAAGATCATTCTACGGCTATAAAAATAAAAAATATGAGTAGTATGTATGTTGCAGCACCATTCCACCATTCCTATTAATGAAGAAGCATGTGCATATAATATGAGCAGGTGTGAAGGCGGTTTTACATATCGCACCTTCGGTAAGACAAGGGCCGAAGTGCTAAAATTTCTGAAAATGAGTTAAATATGCCAAAGTGCCTTAAAAACTAATTTCTACCTGTAGGAACAAAGACATTCACTGGATTCAGTTTATTTTCGCCAGAGGGCAGTAGTGCCTTTGTACCATTCGTTCTTTTTTTGAATTATATTGGCGCGACAAAATCTCATTGGTCAGTTGTGGCATCGCCCGCGTGAGTAGTGGTTGTGTACTGGAGCGTCAAGGTCTTTAAGGTAAATATGCCCTTTTTTATTTTATATTCTGGAAAGACATGGTCACATTTTGTGTACTTATGCCTAATTTGAGAGCAAATATTTGACAAAACAAAGTCGTTTGGGTAGTTGCGCCTTTGTGAGTCCAATACGTAAACATTGCCTAGTCTTTAAACCAAATCTGACTTTGTCATTCCAATTTTGTCTTATACAGATAATTATAATAGCATTTAAGACTTTGTCATTCCTATCGCTTTATTTGTTATGTAAAATTGATAACATTTCCGTCGTTTTCTTTACAATATCTTGTGTATATTTATTGAATTGTAAGATAATTCAGATGCCATTTTTTTGCTATGTATTAACCCCCGATGTAAAAAAAGGGTTCTTATAGGTTTGACGTGTATTTACTTTTGTTGTGTTGATTAATAAACCGAACTAAACGTATGATTATTTTCACTTTTAGGGAATAAAAATGGAATCTCGAGGCAGAAAACTTTTGAGGATGGTTGATGAGCAATTCAACATACCGGCTAGAACTATTGATGAACCTCAAATTAATGAATATTTAGAAAAATCTAGTTTTGAGGAATATAATAGTTTTAAAAAGACAAATTCTACTCCTAAAATTAATTCTACGCCAATGGTTGAGCAGTGGATAGATAGCAATGACCTTGAAAATCAGGATCCAATACCAATGATACCTGAAAATACAGGAGCGATAAATTCATCCATGATAACCGTATCTGCTATGGAGGATCCAATACCAACGATTCCTGAAACTACAGAAGCGATAAATTCATCCTTGACAACCATATCTGCTATGGAGAATAATGTAATAGCTAGCCCACCCATTATAAATATAAGACCGGGTAATAACGATTCCGAGTCTGACGAAAATGGAGATTTTTCACCATCCGAATGTTCAGAATACAAGCCAAATGAGAAACAGGCTAGAAACTACACTAAACTCTTCAAATCAAGAAACATATCCAGTTCTTCTAGTTCTGACAGCAGCTCATCCAGTTCCAGCAGCAGCTCATCCAGTTCTAGCAGCAGCTCTTCTAGTTCTCGAAGCAGATTTCTTGAACTTAATACTAAGTACGATGGACTTAAAAATAATGAAGGCAATAGTAAACCAGAACCAACACCACACGCAACAGTTAATGTAGAGCAGAAATCAAACAAATGGTCTAGAAAATGTCAAAGAAATATGAATGAGAGGAAACAAGTCATATCCAAACATTTGAAAAACAGTGGCCAAGAGTACACTACAAAAAGAGGAAAAATTGTAGCAGCAAAATCAATTTTTCTTCTTTGCCCTGATAAATGCCGACTTTCGTGTTCCACTAAAGTTTCTTTTGAAGATAGAAATACGATTTTTCAATCATACTGGGAGCTGGGAACGCACATACGACAAAGAGACTTTCTCGTGTCTTGTGTGAAACTGATTCCGCCTGCATACCGAAGAGTCAAAATTACCGACAATAATACCTGTATTAAGCCATCAAGAAAACCAAATTCGACCTACTATTTTATGATAGGTTGTGGCGTGGTAGTCGATTAAACTAGAATCGATTACCACACTAATCCCAAATGTCTATGGTTTCACTGAGTGACAACACTTATGCGGTGACCGGCTATAAATTCTAACCCCCGGTCTACTGAGTTCTTTTTCACACGGGTTTTTCCACTGGTCGTAGGTATGTGGATGGTACTGCCCTGGGCTCAGGCCGCGACGCACGCAGACCGGCGGGACGACCCCGAAGCCGGCAGCGACCACGTGTCAGACGCAGAGGTTATGCAGGGCAGGCCACGCGAGTGGATGTCTCTCCTGCGGGTAGCCGCGGAGGCAGCTTGACACCCAACTCGCACGCGGCAGGCGCAGGCAGGCAGGCCACGCGACAGGGCGCCTCTCCAGCGGTTATACGCAGAGGCAGCGGAGACACCCGTCGCGCGGCAGACGTTGAGGTAGTTGATATTAGAGATGAGAGTGTAGAAGAAGAAAAGAAAAAAAAAACCTGGAATCAACACGAAGGGTGCTTCCGTAAGCGTGGTGCCAGGAATCGTGAGCGCCAGCGATGCGTGCGTCTCCCAGCCGTAAGCCCAAGGAACAGCTTCAGGGAAACGAAAGGAAACTCACCATCGCGGCGGTTCACAAAGGTTACAGATAAGCGTGCGCATGCCGCGTGCAACGATATAGAAGGTAACCGCGTGGCAAGGCGTTTAAGCTCGTAGCTGCTATGACACAGCAGGAAAGGTATGCTGCGACATGCGGACGCTTCACAAATTTAGAATCACTAGTGGAAAACAGATGACAATGAAATAGCACAGTCATGTTCCAGACGGAAGCCATCTTGACAACCGGGCAATTATATAAATTTACAAACGCTGCAGATTATGGCGAAACAAGAGGATTGCGGTTGGCAAGATGGAGAAAAATAGCAGATACGTTTGAGCACTTACCCTTGGGCACAGAGGGGTTTCAATATTAGTTACTTGTAGCAGAAAACGGTGTGAAAAAGAACTCAGTAGACCGGGGGTTAGAATTTATAGCCGGTCACTGCATAAGTGTTGTCACTCAGTGAAACCATAGACATTTGGGATTAGTGTGGTAATCGATTCTAGTTTAATCGGCTACCACGCTACAAGGTTCACAAGAAGTTAGGGTCTGTAAGAAGTTTCTGCTAAATACATTGGCTGTTGGAGAAAAAACTTTACGTAATGTCATTGAAAATATATCTAATAATACTATGAGAATGAGTGCTGTAGATAATCGAGGCAAACACGGTAAAAATTTTAAACTAAGTGCTGAAGTTATCCGATCGGTTCATGATCACATAAAGTCGATTCCACGTACAGAAAGTCATTACTTAAGGGCTAATACTACCAGAGAGTTCATAGATGGTAGCCTGACTATAGCTGAGCTCTATCGCAACTATCAAGCTATCAGAAAAGCGGCTGGAAAACCATCCGTCAATTATATGCATAAAAGTTATCTATACCTAGGTACTTAGTTGATTGTAAGAAAATGTTCTTATGAATATTGTTTTCATATTCTATAATAGTTAACTTTGTGATTACATTATAAGAAACAAATTGTGATTCCAACAAATGCTGTGATTACTGACTGATTTTAGATTAACAGCATAAATAAGTCTTACGCATTTACACGCCATTTTATAGATTTAATGTAAACCTTTTAGAAGTGACTTTTATGTTCATTTTTTAATTGTAGTGTTTTTTTTTTGTCAGTGATAAAGATGTTCCTAAGAAGAATAATAAAGAACTACAAAATAAGTAGTATTTTCATTTAATAAAATCATTTCAATTAATGGTGTTACTTTGGTCACAATTGCACAATAATTTAAATGTTGGAGGGAAAAGGGCATAATTGTATGCATACATTAATATTTCATTAAATATAGTATAAATAAATAAATAACTCACTCGTTTAAATTACATATTTATATTCACAAATGTATAAGGTATATTTCTGCTAAAAATAAAATACTAATTTACATTAATATGGGCAGAAAAACACAATATAAATCTACAAATATCTTAAATCGTCTGTCCTGAAAAATTTGAAAATTAGCACTTCGGCCCTTGTCTTACCGAAGGTGCGATATTATGTATATTCCCGCTAAACTAACTTTTTCATGACAGAGTTATGACGAAACAGTTTTCGAAGGTATTGTAATAATTTTATTGCTACTAAGTTCTTCTTTTGAAGTAAATTGCGAGCTGGTTAACTAATGCAAACTAATATAAGTTATTGTATTCTAAAAAACTATACTTCGTAGGTGCATTGATATGCCGAGAAAAGAGTGATAAAGAATTATGTAAAGACTACGCTTTTTTTTACCTGGTAAAATCATCAAATAAGTCCTCCCACCGCGGGCAGGGTCGGAACGACTGTCAGACTTGTACTGACTAAAATCCACGGTGTTCCTTCAATAGCCCTTTACGTTCCGGAGTCACGGTAATGGGATGAGTCCCACGGCCCCGGCAGGCTTCGGCCCTCTACAGGGGGGGCCTCGTCATATTGCTGACGCTCTTTGAGGACCGCGTGGAACACAAGGCGCTGTCAACCCGAGCATGGTCCATGGTCGGACAGCGAGTTGCCCTTTACTCGCTGTCCGCATGCCCTAAATATATTGAGACATTGACAGGCAGTTGATATCATTACATTATTTCAGCAATTCGTCTAATGTTCTCTTTATTACTGGCTGTTTAAATACTTCATGCGGTCTACACAAAAGTCATTTTTAGGTATTGTTTATGCAGTCGTTCAAGTTCCTTAAAGTTCTATGATGAGCTAAGCAATAAACCCTGCCTGGATTGCGGGAAGTTCTGATGAAATACCGCGTTCCCGTAGTTCCAGGACCACTACAGGAATAGGTTGAGTTTTTACTCGGTAGGAGTCTTACATTCCCACCAGGTCCACCTAGAGTGGGAGAAGTAATTTCATGATACATAAAGCTACATAGTTTTCATGTCATTTGACCATTACTGTAAGAAGACTAAAACAAAAACGCTGTTAGCAATTGACTTTATATTTGAGATACGTAAGTTAACAACAAACAGCCAATAATATTACTTTCCTCTACTCTTCGATCAACAATTGTACTATAATTCATAGAAGTCTCTAGTATAAAAGCTAGACAATGTTCTAACAAGATACCGCGCCCCCGAACGCAAAGGCAACTGAAGTAGCAGGATGAGTTTTTAGTCAGTAGAAGTCTGACACTCCCTTCCGCTCCACCCAAAGCGAGAGGAGTCATAAGATGATTTTCCTACCCGATAAACAAATGGCTTAAGCATCAATATCTATATTAACAAATAACCTTACTAATTTAAAATGATACCGCTTGTTACACCGACTATGGTCGCAAATAGAGAGAGCTATCCACTAGTGCTGCCAACGAGATCGTAAGTTTTGACAAGTGACACTTAGGAACGCCGTGAAGCTAGTTTGACAACTGACATTGACACATGAGTTGGACAACATGGCCGATGACAGTACAGGTTTTATGAACTTCGAAGAGTCTTTGACCTCATTTTTTTTTTCTTATTGTGTAACTTATATTGTATGAAGTTTCAGTATTATATTAATCTAAAAAAACTGTGTCGAACTGTTATTATTATTATTATTTATTATTTATTCGGTATTATTTATTTATTATGGCACGCGAAAAATGATTTCAGCTACACAAGCACCCGCAGCGACTATCTGTTTGGCATAAACTTTAAACGACTGAACAAACCATGCGTTAATAATTAATAGATATACCTACTGATTCACGAGGAAGATTGAAGTGTATAATTCACTCAGCTTTGTGTAAGTTAGACGATACATTTATATTATGTAGAAAAAATAATAGTGATATTTATCTAAACATTGACATAAACATCTTCATAAAAACCTACAACAGCGTATGAATGTGTATTTAATGAATCTCTTAATGAACATTCGTAATCACTAGTTTTACCTTCTACAGATTTATTGGAACTCGATAAGTTATTTGCTAATCTGCATTCTCCAATTTTTTATTAATCTTTATACTAGCAGTGCCCGCGACTTCGTCCGCGCGGAATAGTGACTTTCGGCAACATATTTAATTTTTTAGACTAATTATTTTGAAAATAAAACTCATACATATATAAGCTATTTACAATATTTTACTGTTAATAGTTTATTTAAGTACATTTTTGTAATCAAAAGTCTAAACATAAGTTTCAAGCTTCCAGCTTTAAAAATGACGTAATTTTCATACACACTTTCATCCCGTATTTCAACCCCTTACAGCCCTTTTATGCATTAAAAAGTAGTCTATGTCCTTTCTCAAGCTCTAGTCTATATCCATACCAAATTTCATTTAAATTAGTTCAGTAGTTTAGGCGTGATTACGTAACACACAGACAGATAGAGCTACTTTCGCATTTATAATATTAGTAAGGATTAATACATCATCATTTGCTTAGCATTTTTCGAACTATGTTGAGGTCAGCTCTCAATCTCACTGGATGCTGCTGAGTACTATTCTTTTACACATAGCCTATCTAACTGCCAGGGAAACAATATTCCGTGGCAAGACCAATCACTCAACAAAATGGCGCGGTCATTTTATCGGCTCTAATAATCAACCGATTTTATCAAACATACTCCTACCTATGAAGACTATTACTTTATCAATCTACGTTATTCGTACGGGAGGACGTCACGGATGTCAAATCAGCCAGAAGCACTTTGTGTACTTCTTGCAATAAAATAATAATATAATAGTTTAATTCTCATAAATTAGGTGTGTAATTACTACTAATAGTGCAACTTACATGTGCGAACATTGGGAAGTGTTTATATACTGTTTAAATAGCGAAAAACTCAAAATTACTTTCTGGTAAACCCTAAAAAGCACTAAAGTACCCACAACCCAAGATAAATAAATAGTGTTTTATCGTTGTACGAAAAACAAACTGTGACCGAACTGATAGTGTGTGCGCTCCCTTACCCAGATACTGTGTTGAACCTATGGTGTCTATCGGTAGCATACTCGCCGTGCAAATTCCCATAAACGTGTTTCTGTAAATAGCGCCATCTGTTTTTACGATCTGCGTACTAATTAGAGTATTCGATTGCTTCGAAAATACAAACAAACAAGTTTCGACACAACATGGTTAAGTGCGGAGCTTGTGGTAAATTCCTGTCTTCGGCGGAGGCTGCAAACTGCAACAAATGTAGGCACTCGTACCACCGAGGGTGCGTAGGTATCCCGACTTCAGGTCCTGTAGCTACCCCCTGGCACTGCCATGAATGTGAGAAGTACGCAGTGAGGGATAACCGGGATGATACGCCTGTTAGGGGACGGGCACCACCACCAGCACACGAGGACAGCCCTGTCAACCTCATGGACACCAGCCCCATTAATAGTACAGCTCTAGATGCCACTCAGGAGTTCAATCTGGACATCTTCAGGACAGAGTTGAGCAGCTTTAAGGAGGAGTTTTTAAAGCTCGTGCGGAGCGAGTTCCAGCTTCTGCGTGACGATCTGTCAGAGCTAAGGTCATCTCTAAAGTCGACCAACGATAGGATGAGCAACTTGGAAGAGAGAGTGGCTGTAGTCGAGACCAAACTGGCTCAGCCCCAAGCGTCGCGGTCATCGGATGTGGATGAACTAATAACTCAGTTGAGAAATGACATAAATGACCGTGACCAGGAGTTGCTCGCCAACGATCTCCAGATCTCAAATATACCAGAAACCGGTGGTGAAACCCTCTCACACACGGTCATTTTGGTGGCGGCTAAGATTGGCGTCAAACTGAAGACGCGCGACATAGTGAGTGTCGAGCGTGTTGGAGGTCGGCGCATCAACGCGACGCAGGCGACGGGGCCAGTGGAGACCCGCCCGCGCTTCATCGTCGTTCGTCTCGCGCGCCGCGACCTACGTGACGAACTGCTGGAGGGTGCGCGAGTGCGGCGCGGGATTACTACGGCCGACCTCGATGTGCCGGGCCCACCAACGCGCATCTACATCAACGAACGGCTTACAAAAATTAATCGTGAGTTATTTCGGAACGCGCGCGAAGCTGGCGGTCGCCTGGGTTGGCAATTTATATGGTCAAAGCGCGGCCGCATTCTTGCGCGATACAAGCCTGGGGACGCCACTTGTCACATCCGCTCTGACGCTGACTTGCAACGCGTCTTTGGTCTCAGTAATATTAATAACAGCGCGTCTTAAAATATTGTTTTTGTTTACCTTATTTTCTGTTAGTAGTCATCCTGAATTTTAAAATTATTCTAGTTATAGTTATAAGTGATATTGTCATAAAAATAATGTCAACTGTGAATTATAGTATTTACTGCTTGTTACGTCCTATTCCGATAGGTATGGGTCTCACGGTGCACCTATGTGTATTGTGCGTAAGTCAGTCACTTATCCATATCTATGTATTCCTTCGTATACGCACACATACACATACATGCACACATATTCACCCACTTGTATTTATAATAATATATATTCTACTACGTACTTTTTTAATCTTATTGTTTATATTTTCACTATTTACAAAACTATTACATACGTATGGCAGCTTTATACCGTTTGTGTCTTATTTACGTTATATTATGTTTATTATATATTTTATAGATACACTTTTTACATATTTTCAATTGCGTTATTCGGATATATTGTATGCCATAATGAACAGGGATGAGCTTAGAATTTTTTACTATTATAATAATGACTAAAAGAGAAAGGTTTCTTAAAGTTGGTTTTCTAAACGCTGGGTCATTGGGTACGGGGCATGACGATCTGATTGGCGCACTGGATCGGCATTGTTTTGACGTTTTGGCCATCAATGAAACTTGGCTCCGTGCTGGCGAGGAGGGGCGCGCACCGGTGATTCCTGGCTACCGTCTACGTCACTCGCCGCGCCCAGCGAGCGTTCGCTCCGGTCGTGGTGGGGGCGTCGGATTTTACCTGCGGCGGGGATTAAGCGCGCGTACTTGGTCTCGCGCAGTCGATTCTAGGTTCGAATCCGTGGAACAAATGTGGCTAACGATTACAATGAGTGGTAAACAAGTCGCTATAGGTACCGCATACCGACCACCGTGGCTAGACCTTGTTCTTTTCTTGGACGCCTTAACCGACTCACTTAGTTCATTGGGTCATTGTGACCACTACATATTGCTGGGTGATTTTAATGTCAATATGTTAGATATGAGCGGCACAAAAACAAAAAAGATTTGTGAGTTTTTGGATAGCCTTAGTCTCACTCAATTGGTTAAAACTCCTACTCACTTTACGGCATCTAGTGAAACACTAATCGACGTCCTTTGTACGGATTTAAGGGCAAGATACACGTCAGTGGAATCGTTTGGTTCAATGAACGGCCATTCTATTGTAGTTGCGGAATTTCACGTATTACGAGAAAAGTTTAAACCTTATATAATAAAATTCAGGCCCCTTAAAAATATATGCATGGACATCTTTAATATGGACCTGGACTTATTGCAACAATCTCTTGATCATATCTCATCGCTAGGCAATGTTTATGACATGGTGCGTGTATTTAACTCTCATATAATTTCACTGTTTGATCTTCACGCACCAATCAAGACTTGTGTTATTAAGGAGAAGTCTTACCCGTGGATTACAGACACGATTAAAGTCATGATGCGTCTACGTGACAATGCTTTAACTTGTTACAAGGCTACTAAATCAGATGCCAAAAAAAAATACTACAAAGAATTAAAGTCCCTTGTGTCAAGTTCTTTATACAATGAAAAAGTTGCATACTTCAAACATAAAATCAATAACAAGATGAAAGATCCTAAACAGCTGTGGAAAAATCTTAAATCTACCTTAAGTCCCTTTAAACCTAGACAAGACATTCCGTCGCATTTTAATGACCCTAATCTTATTAATAACACGTTTTTGGTAGTTCCCGGTAACTCTGTAGCAAGCTTGCCCCTTACAACTTATTTTGAAAACAATAGACACGGTGAAGCCATTTTCAAGCTCAATCCAGTGGAACAGGAGGACATTTCCCGCATTATTTCTAATCTGAGAAGTAATGCTGAAGGTTATGACCACATTACCCTTCATATGCTTAATATGATTCTTCCACGCGTTTTAAACACTATAACGGACATTATAAACCGTTCTATTTTAACTTCAATGTTCCCTGATCAATGGAAAATAGCATCAGTTAGGCCATTACCGAAACACGCCAATCCCGTCGAAGTAAAAGACTTACGTCCTATAAGTGTTTTACCCTGCTTATCGAAGGTACTAGAGAAAGTCGTGAGTCTGCAATTAACGCATTTCTTGGAACACAGTAATGTGTTACCTGACTTGCAGTCTGGTTTCAGGAAACAGCGCAGTACCTCCACTGCCTTACTGGATGTGACCGATAATCTTCTGGCAGCCCAGGACAAGGGAATGTGTTCAGTGTTAGTCTTGCTAGATTTTTCACGAGCATTTGACGCGATTAATATCTCGCTATTGTTATCTAAACTTGTTTTTTACGGATTTGACCCCAGTGCTGTTCAGTGGTTCCGCAGCTACCTTAGTGACAGGAAACAGTTTGTTGACCTAAATCTGGCTGATGGAACTGTTTTAACATCAGATCTGACTCCGATAGTAAGAGGCGTTCCGCAAGGATCTATATTGGGCCCTATCATTTTCATCCTGTACTGTGCTGATATTATCAAGTGTATCCAGAAATGTAAATACCATATTTACGCTGACAACGTCCAACTGTATTTATCATTTATGCCGGATGAATACGATAGTGCCATCAGGGATCTTAATGAAGACCTTCTTAGAATTGCCCTCTGGTCGCAAGAAAATTGCTTGTCGCTTAATCCAACTAAGACAAAGTATCTGATATTCGGCACTAAACAGCAACTATATAAACTACCCGCCACCCTTAACCTAGAATTGATGGGTGAACAAATTGACAGAGTTTTTGAAGCGCGCAATCTTGGTCTCAATATGGACAAAGACCTCCGTTTCGAAAAACATGTAGCTGACTCTGTTCGTAACTGCTTCTACCGACTAAAGGTTCTGTACAAAGTGAGGCCTTACTTGTCTGTTACTCTACGCGAGCAGCTTGTTGAGACTCTGGTGTTGTCTAGGCTAAACTATGCGGATGCAGTTTACGGCCCACGTCTATTAGCCCGCACAGACCGCCTTATTCAAAGGGTGCAAAACGCCTGTGCCCGGTTCTGTTACACAATTCCTCCTAGGAGCCACGTAACGCCCGTACTTAATGAGCAGTACATACTCAAAATGAAATCAAGACGCAAGTTGCACCTGGCATGCCTTCTGTTCGGTGTGCTAAAACATAAAAAGCCTGAGTACTTGTACAATAAACTAAGATGGCTGACTAGTACACGGGGTTGTGAAAGAAGGCAATGTTCACAGCAGCTTGCGTCTCGTTCTCATCGCACGGCAGCATTCAGAGGCAGTTTCCGTTATGCGGCTTCAAAAATCTGGAACAATCTGCCGCCTCCTATTAGAACATGCAACTCGTTAAATCTGTTCAGAAAACGTTTGCGACAGTATTTGATAGACGCACAGCGAAGACTGGACATGGTCAATATAAATGTGTCCCTGATATGATGCTGTGTCAATTTGAGTGGAATGTTTGTGTTTACGGGCGATGCGCGTGCAACTACTGGAAATACACATATAATTATTATGTATTGTATATAAATATTTATTGGATTCGTAAAGTACTTTATATTTCTATTTTATGTATATTTCCTTTATTACATTATGTATATTATTATTATATTATATGATAAACTGATTGACATCCGTACACTCACTATTAGGACCAGTTGAAAACCAGCGTTGGGCACTAGTTGTCCGGCTTTTGCTGAACTGGGCCTATTTGGCGCATCCGTGAGTCACACAGTAATATTAATCATCCTGGATCTATTCAATTTCACTTTTTTAATATATTTTATTTTCATAAGAATATGATTTTGTTTGTCTCTTGTAAGTTTCTTTTTTTTTTACTGTGTGTACTTGTGGCATGTGTCAATAAACGTTTTTCTTTCTTTCTTTCTTTCTTTATTGATAAGTGGCAATTAAAGGGTCGCCCCGGAACAGTGTAGTAGAGTGGCTACGGAATTCAAGTCGCCGACGAAGACCTGTGAGTACCTTGTTTCCTATCCGTTCCCATGTAATTGTGCACGGCTAAAATTCGCCTAAGGACGCAGTTCTATGTATCGAAGGTTTCATCAATCACAACAACAACAACCAGTGTCCGGTTTTCTGGCTTTTGATGATACGTAACTCATGTCAGAGATATACAAGTGATAGCCAGGACAAACAAATTAACTCGATATGTTAAGGTAGTCAACCAATAACCATCCACAGACCAACCACGGCATGCGTTGATAACCTTTAAAATCTTTTGCCCCGTTTTAAGAAAATTACGCGGATGGATTTGGCATAGGTGTAGTTTACACGGAGAAGAAGCGCAATAAGCTATTATTTTAATACTGTTACGAGCTGGAGTTCGGGATAGAAATAATTAACGCCAATTAAACCAAAATTAACACTTTAATTAATTAAACACAAAATAAAAATTTAACACAAATATTCGTACCACAACACTTGTCACATAACACTTAAATCGCACTGAAATTCACTTGTATAGCTTCGATTGTATCGCGTATTCGCCTCGTAATAAGACTGACCTCTGCGGTCCTCTGCGATCTATTTACGGGGTCTATAAGTTCTAGAACATTCTTATAAAATCGACTCAACCGCCTACACTGCTGAATATTCTCGAAGCTACTCGAGATACTCAGTACTGCCATTCGCCACTAGATGGCGTTAGTGTCTCGACTAGATATACTCAGTACTGCTACTCGCCGCTAGATGGCGTTAGTGTCCCGAATATTTTAGATTTATGTCGAAGTTTCTCGACGTACCTACTTCACTAAGCGAATGGCGTAACAATACAATAATGCATTCTTATGAAATAATTTATCTTAATATGATCGAATATCAACCACTAGTTTAAATAAATTCTATTTTCTTTGTGAAGTCAATATAGATCAGCCTTTACACAATACCATAATAGTCAATTACACAATATCAATTAAATGAATATATCAATATCAGCTATTGAAAATTACGCGCAATTAAAAAATGCTCGACGGCTGGTCAGGAATCAAGAATGAGCGTAAAGCCAGAATGTGCAGGGCTAGGTTACTAGTTTAATATATTGCGGACGCCATTACAGAAATAATACAAACAATGGCGAGGGTCATTTTATCGCGGAGAATCTTATTCGCCATTTAGAAATTGACGTCAAAATAATGTTATCCACATTGGTTTCGTACTTTTTACGAGATGCCAGTACAAATAAATCGAAATAAATTCCAAAAATACCGGTAATGGTTTTGTTGGTTATCCATTACCAGCCTGGCTATTATATTTGGAAATAGACCGAGTATTTAGACCGAGATTCATCCGTGCCTTGGAAAGCACGTAGACACATTGGTCCCAGTTGTCATTTGAACGTATTTAAATGTGACTACGGGTAGTTAGAAATCAGGAAAAATATGTGCGCTACAGCTTTGGGTTGAAAAGAGGTGAGATAGCAACCCTTCTATGTTAAATACTGAATTATGTATACTGAACCCTTTACCTAATTGGATAAATATTAGACAGGTTGATTGAACGCCTTAAAAATTTATATAAAGCACAGGTTCGTTCCTGTATGGAGTATTGCAGTCACTTGTGGGACGGCTCAGCCTAATACCAGCTAGCTGCACTTGACTTGATCGAACGCAGAGCTAAAAGGCTCATAGGTGACGAGGTTCTGGCAAGCTTCACAGCCTGGCTCACCGGCGAAACGTTGCTTGCCTGTCTATCTTCTACAGATTGTACTTAGGAGAGTGTGCGCAGGAGCTCCACGACCTAATCCCTTCATCCCCCTTTTACTACCGGTCTACCAGATGTACCGCAGGATACCATCCACACTTGGTCGATATACCGTCTTGTCGTACTAAGCGCTTTTCTTCAACATTATTGTGCGCACAGCCAAGGTATGGAACTCTCTGCCGGCTTCTGTGTTCCCTGCCACATATGACCCGTCAGCCTTTAAAGCAACAGTGAATAGGCATTTTCTGGGCTCGCTCGTTCGATCGTAGACCTCATCTTACACTTACCATCAGGTGTGATCGAGGTCAAGAGCGGGCACATTCGTAATAAAAGAAAACAACGTAAAATATTTTATCTGTTCTCATTCTTAAATAATATTTTGAGCATAGGTCAAGTTATCACGAAGGCGTGCCAGTTTATCATAAATGGTGCCTTTAATTAATTTTTAACATATTCTTTATCTGACCTTTGCAACCTACAAGGAAACCAGAACATTAAAATGTTTGATTGAATCATTACGCCTCTTAATACAAAAAACTATCTCAACTAGATCTACTAAGGTCATCTACAATTAGACCAGCCCATCCCCGAATCTCAATGATGAAATATTGACTGCTACTTACTATGAAACGAATCAAATTACAACTAAGTATATATACTGCACTATTACAAGAACGTTATCAGTTGAATCCACAGCTTCTGGGTAGCTAGTTCAATACAAGAAAAATAAAATGAAATTGGTGAGCTACTGTTGTTAGTGTGTGGGAAGATAGTTTTAGTAGTACTACTACGCATTGAATTTTTTGAAAAGTACAAAAAATATAACCTTACGTCTTCTAAAAAAAGATATTCATGATTATGTACTAATTATTTATTATACATATATTGCTAATCATACTTATAATTATTTTTCAGTTCATCGTTTTAGCTGCCGTTGCTTTGGCTCATGCCGGTAAACTTGACAGGACATACCTGCCTCCCAATGCCCAATCCTCAGCAGGGACTGGCTTCCTCCAGACTCCTAGCCAATCCAGCGGATTCAGGGTTCAAAACGGTGCTTACGCCCACAATGGATTCTCCAGCCTGAACGGCTACAACCAGAATGGAGCTTACTCCGGCTTTGAAGCTCGCCCCGAGCGCGCTCAGGCTGCTTACGAGAGGAACGCTGCTATCCTTCGTCAGGACAACTCCAATGATGGAGAGACTTACGCGTACGCTTACGAGACTGAGAACGGTATCTACGGCGAGGAGAGCGGAGTGGCGACCAATGGAGTGCAGGCTCAGGGCGGGTACTCCTACACCGGGGATGATGGCAAGGTCTACTCTATAAGGTACGAATCACATGTTTGGGCATATTAGTTTACTTGATTGGTTTTGATAGGGTCTCGCTAATATTATCTACTAAAATCTATACAGGTACACAGCTGACGAGAACGGTTTCCGGCCCCAGGGTGACCATCTCCCCACTCCTCCTCCTGTCCCCAAAGAGATCCTGGAATCTCTGGAAAAGAACGCACGTGCAGAGGCAGCTGGCATTTATGATGATGGTGAGCATTTATTTGAATCGAGAATCATATCTCGGTTCTTTAAGTATATATGGTGATTGGTCTGAACCAATCTCACCTACAATGATTGTAAATGTGAAAGTTTGGATGTATGGATATATGTTTGTCACTCAATTACGCCAAAACTACTGATTGGATCTAAATGAAATTAGGTGAATTGGTAGTTAACATCCTGGAATAACACTTAGGCTATTTTTATACCAGAATTCTCACAAGATAGATGATAGATAAATAATAAAATAATGACGTTTATTTCGCAAATAGGTTATAAATAACACTTTCACAGATCATTTTTTTTTTTTCGTAAATGTAAACTAGATGAGATCAGTGTTTTCTAACTTACTAATCTGAGAAGAAACACTGAAACAAACTCAGAGGTCATCGTCTCTTTTAAAGTCCATACAATCTGTAGTGATCAAATCATATGAGAGCCATGTACTAAGTTAATATCTGTGGACTTTGTGTGTGCACTTTAGAGGACGGAATCACACAGATTTGAGTAGGCCCGTTCAATCAGTGCAAGCATTTGTCAAATATCGCGTAGCTCAACTTAGAACCTTAAGGAGCTCTAACGATTTGACGAATAATACCAAAGTAAGGACAAGTTTCTGCTTCACAAATGATTTTTTATTGAGGCTTAGTTCTTGCATATGACTGGGAAGTTTATTGTAAAAAGCGTATACATTGACATCTTAATGAGCCCCCAATTTTCTTGAGCCTAGTTGAAGGAACAATAAATGTGTGCTTATTTCTAGTATTTATATTGTGGATACCACTGTAGTTTTTAAACAAATTTTTATTTTTATGAGCATACTAAATATTTTCATAAATATATTGACGGGCACAGTCATCATAAATATCTTTAAACTTATCTCTGAGGGAGCATCTAGGACTTAAAGATGTAGAACGTCGTAATGTTCTATCAATTAAAATATTATTGAGTGCACTCATTTATCAGTTTTTTTTTCGTATTAACCAATGACAATTTGAGATACGTATTAATATATATATTTATTATACTAGACTATATTGTCTCACTGCTAAGCAAAGTCCGCAATTTCTTCCATACACTATTCCCGCGCCGCTTCAGACCAGACCTCGTGGAACACTTCCAGGTCGTTTCCCGATCTCATCCTGGGTTGGCCTTGGCAACGCCGTCCATCCTCCGGCACCGGTTTGTGGAGACTCACCAATCCTCGTGCATACGGTTAACCAGACCCGCCCAATCCCATGTCAGCCTAGCAGCCTTTTTGCCAATATTCAATATGCCCGTTTTCGAACGCCGCGTAGTGTTTTGTATTCTGTGTTCTCTTTTCACATCCAGAATACTGCGTTCGACGCATATTATATTAAATTTTTTTGTTTTCATGTAGGCAACTACCGTGAAGCCGCTAACATCCAACAGCAGTACTACAACAACAACGCGCAAAGCGGTAACTCCGTTGCTGGTATCCAGAAAGCGTACCTCCCTCCCTTCGCTCAGCGTAACAACCAGGGCGTTTCCAACAGACCCACCTTCAACAACAACGCCTTCGCCCGCAACGTCGCTGCTGGAAGCGGCAGCTCCGTCGCTGGAGTTCAGAAAGCGTACCTCCCTCCCGTCACTCAGAGGAGACAACCCTCCTTCAACACGAGAGACGGCTACCGTTACTAGAGAGTATTAAGTAGTAATTGATTTGTAAATAATATATTTGTGACCACCTACTCTTTGTTTAAATTGTTTTAAATCAATTTTTTCAACGAAATTGTTGACCTGCAATGAAACAGTTAAAGGCGGAATCAATTTACACAAATTATGATTTTCAACCAATAAACTAAGGTAACTAACTATAAAAAATAGTTCGACGTCTTTTATAAGTTAAATTCATAGCTATAAAAAAATTGGTGTGTTGATACTGGAAATATGAAATAATGTAAGGGACATTTTGTCGAAAATGAGTTATATATGTCATTAGATTCGAAATTTCATGCTCTATCGATTATATAGATATAGAGATTTTAAATAGGTACCCTATTTAAAATCTCGATATCTCAAAGAAAATGTCATTTACATCACTTATTTTCACGCAAAATGGTGCAACTTGTCTGAGCTAGATATATACGGATATAGTGTGTGATTTTGCCTGCGCAGTCGTGACCGTTACTTCGTATTTCGCTGGCAATCGTGCGCCTAAAAGTAATAATAACACGGTTTGTGACTCTACAAATCTTCATTCAAATAATAAATAAAATAAACAATGAAAACGATGATGTATTATAGCGGGAACTTCTTAATCCACCTGATGGCTTATCGAACCATCTGAGAGTCTACCACCTGGGCACGTGTTGCCGTTGCTGGCTTGGAAATGCCTCAACAGACTGAGTACCCAAGTCGGCCGTAGCCAAGATAATCTCTGCAGATGGGAATTCACTATCTAATACAAAATATACTTGCCATCGATACGCTAAGAAGAAGATTGATCTAACTGCAAGTAGTAAAAATTATAACCTGTCGTGCCCCGACCAGTGCTGTGCACTGGCACATCAGGTCCCTCGGTTTATATCATAATCAACAGGTTTTAACAAAAACATTGCAGAGATCTTCTTTTAAGTAAAAAGATACCTGTAACAAAAGACCTCTTCCATAAACCAGGTGGTACATACAGAGCCTGTTAATAATAAAACTGCCGCTGGCCTCGTTACTATCGAGGCGGTCCGCCGTTCCCTATAACAGCGTACATTTCTCCTTCGGAAACTAAAAATAAGCACTTGTATTAAAACTTTTTGTTCTTGACTTGTTTACTCTGAAATTGGGACGTCTGAAAAAGTTTTTTTTTCTAAAACATATGGATACTTCGCCCGCAGAAACCGCCCAAGTGGTGGCATTGCTGGATTCTGGACTTAGTCAGCATGTTGTGGCTGAAAGATTGTATCTGAGCCTGTCATCTGTTCATAGAATGTACAAACGCTCTCGATAGACTGGTTTGTTCACGCGCCGTTTAGGATCTAGTAGGAATTGGGTCACTTCTAAGCGAGATGATCCATTTATTGTAACAACTTCTTTACGAAATCGACGCCTTAATACTTTTCAACTGCAGCAGCATCTTCATGTTGTACGTAGGGTAGTTGTAAGTGACTACAATTAGAAGAAGGTTGAAGGAACGTGGACTGGTACCGCACAAGCCAGCAAATGGGCTGAAATTAACTGCAGACCATCGAAGAGTGCGCCTTAACTTTGCACGCGCACCTAAATTGGTCACACCTCTAGTAGAACAAAGTCCTCTTTTCTGATGAGTGTAAATTTATGCTGTATAGTAACGACGGAAGGAACAAGGTCTACAGAAGAGATGGAGATGCTTTGCACAATGCTGCATTGAAGATAAGGTCAGCTATGGTAGCGGTTCGTGGATGGTTTGGGGAGAAATCAGCGCCAACGGTAAGTCAGAGCTTATTTTTCTGTCTGGGCTACGTCTGCCTGCACTAAACAGTCATTGGTACATTGAATAGTGTCTTGAGCCTCACGTGATGCCCTATGCACATTTTGTTGGCAACGGTTTCATATTCATGCACGACAATGCTAGAGCTTACACCGCAAGTGTCGTGTGAAATTATGTTACCGATGTCGGTATCTACATTATCGAATGGCCAGCAAGAAGCCCGAATATGAATTCGATTGAATATCTATGGGCTGAATTAAAGAGATGAAATTGTGCAAGAGATCCTGCCCCAGAAACACTTAGCCAGCTGCAAAATTAAATCCAAGAGGAATGGAATGGAATGCCACAACATTTGATCGTGACTCTCATCCGATCGATGAAGAACCGTATGGAAGCAGTAATAAGAGCTCGAGGAGGGAATATAAGTTATTACCTAAATAAACGTTTCTTAGTTTTTTTTCATTTACGTGTGTTGTTTTATCAATTTCCTTCATACTCTATATAGGGTAAAAATAAAACAAATAATAATAAACTTGTTAAACAAAATACGAAACCTATGAAAATTTAAATTGAATTTAGAACATTAACACTAGGATTTGAAAACCTCATATTATTTCACTATTGAACAACATTTGATATATATTCCTAAATATATACATTTTTCTGATAATCCTTATAAAACATAAACTTTCAAGGTGTTTTGATTTTTCTGATGAGAAGTGTATATTGCATAGGCATAGTATGTCATGAATATATTAATTCTATTTTGTTTTATTTATAAACAGCAATAGCAATAAAGAGTACACCATTGAGAGATCTTTACTTTGTAGATATAAAAGTTTTATTTACTATAATGTCCATCACATCAATGCTGTTTATTTACATTTCAAATTTTGTTAACGTATGTCACCCGTATTCATTATTATTTAATGTAAGGGACATGCTTTCTTTAAAACTATAGGCTTCACTGTTTTTTTTTTCTATTTTAGCTTAAAAGAATGAAAAAATTTAAGACACTTAGTCCTAGACACTTTTTACATAAAAAATAAAGTTAAAAAAAATATAGTCAGTTTTGTAAAAAGTATATCTTATTTTCAACCGACGACAAAAAGAGGAGGTTATTGCTCTCCTAAAAACCTTAGATTTGTCCCTTACGTTATTACATATTTCCAGTATCGATGTGATTGACATCTGTGTGTTTCTTCTCAGGATAGTCAACTAAAATAACAGCCTCATCAAGTTCAAAAAAAAAAAAACAATTTTATTGACGTGTAAAAGTGTTATTTATTATCAATCAGTAAAATAAACATCATATTTTAATAATTTATATAAAACTACTACTAAGTCATTGCTGTTATAATGAACCAGTTTAATGTTTTATCTAAACAAAATCACAACACTTAATCAAGCAGTTAGCGTTAAAGATTTGAAAGTGCATCAGATAAAAGTTTATAAAATAAATTATAATAAAATTCCCATCCCACGCCTATCGTGGGATTTAAACATAAAATTTGTTCACTCGCTATTGGATTCTTAAAATATTGAGTCATTTGAATGGTAATAGTAATAGGCTTTCAATAGTATTTTATTAGGTTTCTTTATTGTTTAAATTAAAAGACATCAAACAAGAGTTACGCTTATAGCTTTAAGATTAATTAATATTGGAAACTATTTATGAATATACGATTTTGTTCTAGTACCTAAAAAAAACGCATGAAATCTTGCATACACACATCACTATCCGTAAGTAGATAGTTGTTAAGAGGCGCCGATAACATTATGACGTTTAATTTTTTAGGCTTCCGTACATCAAAAGGAAAAAAATCGAACAAATGTAAGTCGGACTCACCTACTAAGGGTCTTGACAAGATTGAGATCAACCAATTATGCTACTTTTTGATCGGGAGGAAAATCATTAGATTTCTCGTCCCGCTCTAGGTCATACACTTAAGCCTTATGCTGTAATCACGTTGTAATATCTAAGTGGTAATCTACTTATTATAAAATTGCTCAAACAAACTGATAAAGTCTGATCTAGACTGTAGACTAGTCATCAGTTTATGCAATAGCGCCTTAAAATTCAATTAAATTTTTAGACGTAACTTTAATTGCTACACAAGACGCATCGTGCCAATCTTATCTTAAAGTAATTTGCAAAGTAAAGCTACTTGTGAAACAGATCAACTAGGGATGCACGATCATCACCGTATTTCTGTTACCTGGTAGAAAAATAATGATAAAGCAAGTTATTAAAACTTTCGTCATTTAATTTAAAGGAAAAATCTTTTCTTTTTTATAGAAGAAGAAGAAGAAAGAAAACGTATTTATTGCCAACAGATAAACCACATGCTAACAATATTAAATACTTATTTAGTTCCTTAAGACTAGAGTTAGTAATTGGTACTTATAATTATGTTAGTAGGTAAGGAAAAAGACTTAGATATTGACAATTTACGAAGAAAAAGGACACAACAAATAACAAGGCAAATGCACGTCGTGGTCGTGGCAACTAGGCTCCCACTCAGCATAATGCTATGCCATGGGCATGCCCACAGCACGGAGCTGGTTTTCAGTGGTTGCCTTATAAATATGACGTACGGAAATCAAGTCTGGCAAACAATATTACTTAAATAATTGATACAATAATATAAAATAAATACAGTAAAATAAATAAATACCGTAATATAAAATAAATAGTGAAACACAAGTCCCATCACGGTCACGTGACGCGTGATATATGCACTTCGTGTTTCGTATAATATGTGTGTGTGTGTCTTTATATAATGAGAGGTGTAGACAGGAGCGTAAGTACTATATCTAAGTAGCCTCATGTCACTGCGTAGAATGCCATGCCGCCTCGAACCGCGTGTTTATTTTTGTGTATGTTACAAACTTGATGTGAGTATATTGATTACATATTATTGTATTATTTATAAAATTGTTGTTCATCAAGCTTTTGATTTTCTAAAAGATACTTTTTTAAATGTAATTTAAACATATGTTTTATGTTATCGAGGTGGATATCCTCATGGATGTCATCCGTCTTGAGATGGGCGAAGGAGTCTGTCAGACTTTGAAAAAAACCATCATGTTTTTTTTTTAAATAGAACCTGCAATATGGGTAGAATCCACATTACTAGCAATCTTGTTAACCCCTCAAACTAAGCTAAATATGCTTGAGGCTGTAGTGGGTTCACGGCAATAGTGTAATGGGTGGGATTCGAACCCGTGACCTCTCGATCACAAATCCAACTCCTAAGCCATTAGGCTATTGACAGTTCCCTCGAAAACTTGCACCGGGGGCTGTGGGAGCACTTTAATATTGTTACGCCAGTCGCTTAGTGAAGTACGTCGAGAAACTTCGACAGAAATCTATAATGATCGAGACACTAACGCCATCTAGCGGCGAGTAGCAGTACTGAGTATATCTAGTTGAGACACTAACGTCATCTAGCGGCGATTAGCAGTACTGTGTATCTCAAGTAGCTCTGGAATATTCTTGGCAGTATAAACAGTGAGTCGATTTAACAAGAATGTTCTAGAACTCATAGACCGGGGTATAAATAGATCGCAAAGGGGCGTAGAGAGCCTTGGATCTTCAAATAAGACTGACTCTGAGAGTCAGTCTTATTTGTCGATATAGTCGAAGCTATACTAGCTACTAGCTCGTAACAATATGCTTCAACGCAGCCTACGAAAAGCCCATCTCTGCACGCCCCATTCGAAAGTATGAATAATACGTCACGTCATTTGTAAGCATCATGATAAAATGGTATCATGGAACAGAAACCAACTTTTATACATCGGAGCTTCTATAGAAGCAAACAATCATATAAAATGTGGCTTTAAAAAACTTTTAGTTTTTTTTTTTTCAATAAAATATTTTCATGTTTTCAACTAAAAGTCAACAGCAGACAGATTTACCTTAAAGACGTATTGAATTAATTATAAGCTCTTGATAAAACTATTTGTCTTTTGTATTGGTTCTACATCACTATCACTACATAGTATAAAACAAAGTCGCTTCCCTGTCTGTCTGTCCCTATGTAGGTATGCTTAAATCTTAAAAACTCCGCAACGGATTTTGATTCTGGATTTTCTAATAGATCGAGTGATTCCTGAGGAAGGTTTTAGTGTACAATAAGTTAAGGTTTTGTGTAGATTGAATGAAATATAACGATATTACTTCAACATGTCGGAAAGAATAAAGCCTATCGGGAGCTTTAATCGAAAACACTTCCAAAACCTTTTGAGTTATAAAAATACAATGTATGGCGAGATTGTTTCTCTTTTATAGATCTACAAAAAAGTCCGCGATGGCATATGTCTATCTCCCAATAGTAACCCATAATAACAATTTTTTTTCTTTTACAAATTATATTAAAATGATGGGTTATTTACGAATCTTTTTTTAAGAGGACAGTATTATTCCTTATCCAATTAAATACGTCAGATATGTTGAGGATTTAATGTAGATCAAAATTGCTTTTTACACTATGTCAATTAAATAAATATCTTATGAGTTATCGCCGATATATGAGTGTGCTAAATTACCGGACGAGAAATTGATTAAGCAAAATCATACATATATGAGCAAATATAAACTTTATTACCCGAGCGAAGCCGGGCCGGATCGCCGTAAAAGCTAATAAAGGCAATGTCTTCGAGACACTAATGATATATTGAGGCTGCTTCAGACAGAAACAGTCGGCGTCAAACATCAAGTTCAGTACTTTCCAATTAATCTATACTAACTAATATTTTCACTAGTTTGAACATTTT
The DNA here is from genome assembly GCA_943138885.2 of Tholera decimalis. Classification (NCBI taxonomy): domain Eukaryota; kingdom Metazoa; phylum Arthropoda; class Insecta; order Lepidoptera; family Noctuidae; genus Tholera; species Tholera decimalis. The sequence goes on from OW964560.2 coordinate 37,810,991, forward strand.
TTCACTGTTAGTAAGGCGCACTATTTGTGAGTGCTGTAGGCCATAAATTATTTCGAAATCCACGTTACGATATACATTAACAATATATATTTCTATATATCTTTCTATACAAGGTGTAACAGATTAAGCGCAATACCTCAGACACCCTTTTTTTTTTTTTTTTTTTTTTTTTTTTAACGTGGTAAAATTATCAAATAAGTCCTCCCACTCCGGGCAGGGTGGGAGGGACTGTCAGACTTTTACTGACTAAAATCCACGGTGTTCCTTCAATAATCCTTTACATACCGGGGCTACGGTAACGGGATGAGTCCCACGACCCCGGCAGGATTCGGCCCTCTGCAGAGGGGGCCTCGTCATGTTGCTGACGCTCTTTGAGGCGCGCGTGAAACACGACGCGCCGTCGACCCGGGCATGGTCCATGGTCGGACAGCGAGTTGCCCTTTACTCGCTGTCCGCATGCCCGCGCCTACGGTGGCCGGAGATCGTCGGCCGACGTCCGACGCCGTGGGCGTCTACCACTGCGGCTGGGCTGGAGGGAGGACGCCATCCTCTCCCTCACGCGGCCCGCCTCCTCCTTCGAAAGCATGACTGCTTCGCAGAAGGAGGCGACCGCTTCCCACTCCCTCTCGCCCCGCAGCATGGCCTCGACCAAGGCCGGGCGCGAGAGGTCTCCGCCTATTGTCGCCGTGAGGACACGTCGGTGCTCTGCCCAAGCTGGGCAGTCCTGCACCGTGTGCTCGACTGTGTCCTCAGGGCGACCCTCGCAGTGGTGACACCCAGGCGTCTCTTCCTTACCCATCAGACACAGGTACCTCCCGAAACTTCCGTGTCCGGTGAGGACCTGCGTCATGCGGTAGGTCAGGACGCCGTGACGCCGATCTAGCCACTCCTCAAAGAGGGGTCTTACCGCCGCAATTGCGGCGTGCCCGACCTCAGACACCCTAACAAGAATATTAAATTAGAAGTCTAAAACTACATCCGTAATTAAATAGATTGAAACTAAACCTAGACATATTTTATAAAATAGTTATCCTTACTAAACGCAAAACGTATGTACGTCATACAATATCCTTACGCAGACGCATACACTCATGTAATGTTAGCGGCCGACACGCACACGAGCGCATTTCCTTGAATTAAGGATTGTATTAATTTGACATGATACTGTGTTTCCATTTAAGTTAAATGAAATATTTTTCTGTCAAAATTTAACACCTATTTTTTATGACGGAAATCGATTCAGAAGCCGATTCCGAACGAACTACTTTCAGTATTTGCGTTTATTCTGTTACACGTTGTATATTCTTTTCTCTAGTGCTATAGATAAGCCCGGACCAACAGACAGATAGACAAACATTAAAAAAATATTTAATTGTGTTCTAGTATCGTCTAAATAACTATGTTTGTCCTTTAGTCCGGGATTATCTCTGGAACGGCTGAACCATTTAAATAGATTACAGGCACCATATAGGTTACCCATATCTTGGAATTGCCACGAGACGGATTGGATTCCTATCAATTGGTCGTATTGCGGGAAAACTGCAAAGTTATACGAGTCCGACGTGAACAAAATCGCGATCATAGCTGATCATAAATAAGCTCTAACTGTACAATTTAATTATTTCTGTTATAAATATCAAACTAAGTATCTTCCTCCTCCTTAGTCGTGCATTCTTGACAGAATCGTCGTTGTTGAAGATGATGCTTTTTAGGGTTCCGTAGCCGAATGGCAAAAAACGGAACCCTTATAGTTTCGTCATGTCTGTCTGTCCGTCCGTCCGTATGTTACAGCCATTATATTCCGAAACTATTAGGACTATACACAAAGATCTAATAAACTATACGTCATTGACTATACACATGAAACTTGGTAGGTAGATGCATTCTGTGAAACGCTTTCCGATTTTAAGAAAAAAATTAAAAATCGATGTTGATGATGTTGTAGATCTTAATATAAACTTTCAACGAAAATTGGTTTGAACGAGATCGCGTCAACAGTTTTTGAGATATAGCATATTTTCTAAAACCGAAAATATAGCTTTGTAATTCATACAAAAATAAAGTTATTTGGCGTATTTAATATGGAACACTTCATGGGCGAGTCTGACTCGCAGTTGGCCAATTTTTGCCCTTGCGATGCGCCTCCACTTTCTGCCGTCTTCAGCATCTCGGGAGCTTTGCACTAAGTATCTTAGTTCTTACCTAATCTGTAGGTATCAGGTTCAAGATACAATGTCAAGCAGTGTGACTTATACATATTACCAATTTATTTTCGAAAACAATAATGGGCCTTTAATACTTCGTTATCGATGTTTATGATACGATTACCATATCATATACTGCAAAACAGCAAGTCATCAGGACTGTGTTTATGTAGGTCAATGTTGTACCATATCTTATAGCTTCGTCATGTCTGCCTGTCTGTCCGTCCGTCCGTATGTCACAGCCATTATATTCCGAAACTATTGGGACCATACACATGAAACTTGGTGGGTAGATGTATTCTGTGAACCACTTCTGATTTTAAGAAAAAAAATAAAAACATAATTATTTAAAATTAAGGGGGCTCCTCATACATGGAACTGACACTGAAAAAAAATTTTTTTTTCATGAAACCTATGCGTGTATGGTATCCATAGAAAGGTCTTTAAAAATGACATTGAGGTTTCTAAAACTACTTTTTCATGAAGTCAATCGTTTAAGAGATATACGCTTCCAAATTGGTAAAATGTGTCCACCCCCCTCTAACTTCTATAATAATGGAGGGAAAATAAAATACATGCTGTAGATCTTAATGTAAACTTTCAAAGAAAATTGGTTTGAACGAGATCGGGTCATAGAGATATAGCATATTTTCTAAAAGCGCAAACATAACTTTGTAATTCATACAAATAGTATGAAAAACAAAGTTATTTTGCGTAGTTACTACGGAACCCTTCATGGGCGAGTCTGACTCGCTCTTAGCCAATTTTTTTTTATAACTAATTGCTTTACAGTTATTATCAAGAAACGACAAGTAATTGTTCAGTTAGGGAAAAGTATATTCTAACTGCGACAAGCAATTTATGTATGAGTACATATCTATTGTCTGTATAACAATATTAATCTATTTAGTATTTAGACTAAGTTGTATTTGTGATAATAAGTGAAGTATATTCTATTTGAGAAAAAAAATGTATTAAAACGTATTTTTTACGGTGTCAATGCTTACTACTTTCGACTTTAAGTAGTTAGTTTTCTGTTGTTGCGGGAATGTTCCAACGAGATACCGCAGCCCCGGAACGTAAGGGCAGTGAAGGAACTCACTAATAATAAAGTTTATCAAAACCTATTGAAGTCACTGATATAATCAAATAAAACGAAATAAATAGTTTGCTTTGGTCATAAATATATTATTCAATGTTTAACTAGACAAATTAAGAGTCTCTAATATTTGTATCCGTTTCTAGCGTTGAAGGAGGGCTGTCTCCTCTGAGCAACAGGAGGGAGGTATGCTTTCTGGACTCCAGCAACAGAACTGCCTCTTCCACCAGCATCGTTTTGTGCGAAAGCGTTGTTGTTGTACTGTTGTTGGGCGTTGCTGTCGTATTTGCCTTCGCTGTAAGATCCTGAAGCACAAAAAATATCAGTAAGTGATGTATCGAACTATGACTAGCTTTTAACAAGACCATATGATAGGATAAACTAACTTAGTAGTATCTATTGGCACATTTTAATGCTTAATTGCTCACCATCATCAAATATGCCAGCAGCCTCGTCACGCGCGTTCTGCTCCAGAGCCTTCAGGATCTCTTCGGGGACGGGAGGCGAGGTGGGGAGGTGGTCACCCTGGGGCTGGAAACCGTTCTCGTCAGCTGTGTATCTGTAGAGATTTAGTGTGACCTTATCGAAACCAGACAATTAAACTTATCTGCCCCAAAATCAAATTCTCACCTCACAGAGTAGACCTTGCCATCATCCCCGGTGTAGGAGTACCCGCCTTGAGCCTGCACTCCATTAGTCGCCACTCCACTCTCCTCGCCGTAGATACCGTTCTCAGTCTCGTAAGCGTACGCGTAAGTCTCTCCATCATTGGAGTTGTCCTGACGAAGGATAGCAGCGTTCCTCTCGTAAGCAGCCTGAGCGCGCTCGGGGCGAGCTTCAAAGCCGGAGAAAGCTGCATTCTGGGCAATAGCGTTTTGGCTGGAGAATCCAGTGTTGGAGAAAGCACCTGTCTGATCCTTGAAACCGTTGGACTGGCGAGGGGTGTCCAAGAAAGATGATCCTGCAGAGTCTTGTGCGTTAGGTGGGAGGTAAGTCCTATCCAGTTTGGCGGCTTGGGACAAAGCCACAGCTGCTAGAATAATGAACTGGAAACAAAATATCTAAATGATAAAGTTGTCTGATCAATATTTTTTTAATGTGTAAATGTTACTTTCACTTGGATTCCTACTGTATCTTGAACATGTTTTTAAACATTAAAACTAATATTACACAAGCACCCAGATACGTAATAAAATATGTCAGTCTTACAAACATTTCGTTCAGTACGGGAACTAAACCCGCGAGACACAGCGCACAGTTATTCGCTCAGCCACTACGCCAAGCTTGGCGTCAAATCTTCATGATGTTAACGTAATTATAAATTACTAACTACATATTATAGCTATTCATATATTCTCTTATTTTAGTCTGCCATAACAGTCCGGAATGTGTTAGTAATATATTGGAACTTACCAATTTCATTTTGGTAATAGGACGGTTATGAACTGTATTGATTGATCGAACTTGCTACCCAGAAGCTGTGGGTGTAACTGATAACCTCACAATATTATCACAGTATATATAGTGAAGTGTAGATCCATCAATTACATCGTAAGTAGTGGTCAATGTTTCTTAATGACGATATGATGTTACGCCCGAGGAGTGACTTGTTTAATTGTGGATGGCCTTTGATGAGGTTGATTGGTAAGAAAGTATAGATGCTAGGAAGATGATGTGATATACATGCGTGCGATTGTGAAATGTAGTGTGTCTTGGTAGCAGAGCTCGTGATACAGAAGCTCACGATTTCGTTAGAAATCTTTTTTCAAGAAAAGTTTATCTTTGTCAGTCATCACAGGTAGTCCAAAACAAGTAGGTAAATCATCAATCTATTTAATTTATCCATCACCACGTCTATGGGGAATCGTTTAGTCCATTTCCTGAGGTTTGAAGGTCAGGCTGTCAGTTGCAATATATAAATACTGTACTACTGTATGTAAATACTGCACTGTACTATGTATGTACTACGTTGAATCTGGCTCAACTGAAAACTCACCCCAATGTAGTTGAGAAAAGGCAATTTCACAACATCATATATTGCAATTGACTAATTATTTATTTCTTTGATCAATAATGGCATATACACTAAAATAAAAACCCTAAACTACATATATACATCTAAAAATAAACTAAAATTTGGCGTCCAGAAATTTTTGAGCATTGCTGTCCACTAGTAATGTGCCCAAAAGGCTGTCGGCATTGCCACGCTGTATGGCAATGCTTAACCGCTGTCCAAGGTAAAAGCCAGCCTTTGGGTCACGCGAAGTGTCAATTAGGTGCCTGATAGTGTTTTAAATAATTTGTGAACACTCGGACCCCACGATCCCAAGGTCTCCACCCCAAACGGCTCGAAAATATAACCTCCAGCAAGGTTATTATATTTTCGCAACTTGAGGTTCTCAGCGGCTGCAGCGGCAGCGCCAGCACAGCAAGACGAGCTAAGAAGATGGGATGGCAAAAAAGAAAAGGCAATGGGGTTTTTCTGTAAGGAATTTCTCAGAAGTAGCCATCATCAAAATAATGATGATGATCCTGCCTACCATACCTATGTAGTGACATCTATCTCGCGACATACAAACTAAAAAACTATAGAAATCCTGTATCGCGCAAGCAGAGTTTACCGCACAACTAGCATAACTACATACAAATCAACAGATCACAAACATGGGGCAAATGCCCACCAGACAAAAACCCCTGTCTGGTCGGAGGATCCTCCCTTTTCAATGGGAATGCGTGACTTTACACCCTGTTCCACATATCCCCAAATCTACATTGGAAGCAACAGCTAGGTAATTCATATACTTAGCTTTTGCCGCTTTAAGTAGGTTCCTAGTTTCAATTCATCGACTTAAAAACATAGGCCTTATATATATCATAACAAACGTTCCTAGTGTCAACAGTCTTTGGTTAAAATTAACATAGATGATATAGAAAACAATGAAATAAGAGTCATCTAAAAGGTAAAGTCTTTGATCAAAGCTAATTGACCAGCCTCTGTATTTTTTTTTCTTTTTTCATAAAAGCCTGAATCAATTTTAAACTAAAATAAATATTAACAATTATGATCTAAATAACTACTACTAAAACATGCAAACTAAGATTCACCCTGATTTAAACCTGAATCAATTGTAACGTAAATAAATATTAACAATTACTAAAATGAATGTGAGCAAATACCTACTAGAAACAAACTTAGATCCAGTCGTTAGCCACGAATGAAATAACCGCTAGGAATCAAAATTCACCAAAGGTTTCCATTAAAAACTGAGAAAAATACTATAAACATCATCAGAAATATAAAATGGTCAAAATCAACCAAAAGAATCGAAATTAAAACCTATAAGCGAGGCCTTATAAAATTTGCTACATTGTTTACGCACTTTTGTCACACTTTCATTAATCTTAAAATAATGCATGACAATAGGTCATGCATTATTACTTGTTTAGTCAGCATCATAAACGCGGGCCATTGCTTTCCGAGCTATGGTTTTTAGTCAGTAGAGTGTCAGATTGGATTCATTAGATAATTTTCCTTGATCGCATCAGCGAGCCCATAATTATTAAAAAAAAATATTTTTAAAGTATGTGCCTATTCTAATTTATTTTATTGTGAGTTCTAAAAGCTGTTGAATGTCAGCGGACACCCAATCCCGGTGACATTCAACAGCTTCGTAGAGTCAGCGGTGGTGACGCGGATGATCGCCACATGGTCGCCACTGTTAATTGTGGTTCTCAAGAGCTGCAGTGGTCCCTACCACTAACAAGGGGCTTAATAGCCAACGTGACGCCCCTTGTTTGGCTGATTGTTAGTATTTTCGCACTTACTAACTGGTACTTACGTTACTTCTAACTAATATTATAAAATCGAAAGTTTGTGAATATATGTTTGTTACTCTTTCACGAAATTTACTCGTAAAAATCCTGCCACGCAAACGTAGCCGTGGCAGGATTTATAAAACGTACATTTGGTAACGCAAACATAGCCTATATTATGTGGCTACATACAAATAATAGTGTGTTAATTAATGTATATATATATATATATATATTCCACAACTTTTTCACACAACGCCATCTAGTCCCAAACTAAGCAGAGCTTGTGGTATGAGTACTAGACAACTGATAAACATACATATATATTTCTAAATACATACATATTATAGATAAATTACACCCAGACAAAGAACAAATGACCGTGCTCATCACACATACATTTGTCCTAGGTGGGAATCGAACCCACGACCTTGCGCATAGCAGTCAGGGCCACTGACCAATTTTAGTCCTTTCTTTACAAATCTCTTGTAAAATCATGTTGTGCAAAGGCATGACATACCCTACGCAATATAGTAAACCTATGTAAAACTCTTGTATAAATAAAGATCTTGGACTACTAAATTAAATCTATCAGTGATTGGTACTAATTACTTACGTACACCAAAAATAAAGGGTTGGGTAAATATTTTTAGGTCATACACACATTTACCTAATGACCCGTCTTTTTATCGACGAATATAATAATATTTATGTAGATCAAGATACTAAGACCTCGCAAATTATTTTAATTACAATTTCGTGAGATGCGCAAATTGAAAATGTATCAATAAATGGAACGCGGTTGCCGGAAACGTCAGTGTTCACCTTGACCAGTTATCATAAAGATATTATAGTGGTTAAGTATTTTACCATTGTGATTAGCGGGGTCATCTGTAACACATAGTTTCTTTTAATATCTTCTAACGGTTATGGCGATAGTAAAGCCAATCAAAATAACAGCTACTGTAGGTTGAACTGCAATACCTTTGGATATACTACCACATAATAATGAATCTTCTAAGAAATAGTGTTTACTCGTACGAACATGATTTGACCACACACAAAATACAATTTTTTTATTTTATTTTTATTTTTTGTGTATAAATACTCCCTCGTTGGTCGAGTCCTCACAAGCACGACTGCTGACCACAAGGTCTCGGGTTCGCCTGTTTGTCACTTTTTAAAACAAAAATGTGCTTGTTTCTTGCATTTAAGTTCAGCAGTCAGGTTTTTTAGATTTTTAAAATAAATTTTTTATTTTCAGCTTTTTAGTAGGTATTTAATTCTGTTTCAAAACGTTATATTTCGTAAACGGTTGCTTAAAATGAAAAATAGTGAAAGACCACCTCAAAATAATATTTAAAGATCTATATTTAGATTTTTAATATTTGACATTATGGCGTCCTGTTGTCGTTGTGGTGATTTGTTTTTATTTTAATGTATCCAGTAATACTAGCGCCATCAAGACAAATCCAACGACGTATCATTTATCAAAAACAAAGGAACGAACATATATACAAACATACGCGCTAAAAACTTAACCCTCCTCCTTGCTTCGCCGCAGTCGGGTAATTAAGGGGGCTCCCCATACATGGAACTGAAACTAAACATTTTTTTTTCATCAAATCTAAACGTGTGTGGTATCTATAGATAGGTCTTTAAAAATAAAAATACTATTGAGGTTCAAAAACCACTTTTTCTTAAAGTCAAACGTTTAAAAGATATACGCTTCTAAAGTGGAAAAAAGTGTGTCCTCGAACTTTTGTAATAATAGAGCGAAACATCTAAAAAATATATATGCTGTAGATCTTAATGAAAACTTTCAACGAAAATTAGTTTGAACGAGATCAGCTCACCATTTTTGAGATATAGCACATTTTCTAAAGTCGCAAATATTACTTTGTATTTCATACAAACACTATGAAAAACAAAGTTACTACGGAACCCTTCATCGGCGAGTCTGACTCACACTTTGCAATTTTTTTATAATAGTTACGAGCAAATAATGAAGTCTCTTGTTGTCTCTTGAAACGTATGTTGATGTTGTTCAAAAATAATAAAAATTGAGACAAAATTTATCTATTGAAATCACGTTGATAAAAGTAGCCATTTGTAGGTATATCGATTTAAGTTGTTCGATTTGTTTCCTAACATTGTATGTTGATTTATTCGGTTTATTGATGGATTGATTTAAATGTATTACATTAGCACTGAAATGTACGATGTCCAAAATCAGTACCGATAGGTTAATGTGATAGCGTCTGTAATTACACCTATGTGGTCTCAATTCCTAAACTAGTTACTTATGAATAAAGTACACTTAATTTTATGTAAAAAGAATTGCCTTAATTTAGGAAGTTCCAGAGCCTTGAACACCGACGACGAGTTGCAAGTCTATCGGTTTTCTATCGGTTACATTTCGGGGAGTGTGCGATGGAATTACACAACCTAATTCCGTCAAGCCCGTTCCATCATCGGACTACGAGACAAACGGCGAAGCGCCATCGTTACATGGTGGACATCCCACCCATACGCACAAAACGTTTTGGGAATACCTTCATTGTGCGTACGGCTAAGGAGTGGAATTCCCTGCCGGAGTCTGTGTTTCCCGACAGCTACAACCTAGTCTTTAAGTCCAGAGTGAATAGGTTACTTTTAGGTAAGCGTGCTCCATCTTCGATCATATCATCACTTACCAGCAGGTGAGGTAGTGGTCAAACGCGAACCTATTTTCGATAAAAATAAAAATAAAGTTCTCATGTATCTTGAGTGCATTTCGTTCCGGCGCGGTGAGGTAATCGAACCCGCGACTTGGAGCTCAGTAGCCAATCGCTCAACCACTGCGAACAACATATTGTCATCAAACAGTACACTTATCCAGGCTCGTTCCTTTGTCACACTTATCATCAGGGCTCACTGTATACTTTGTTAAAATTAATAAAAGACTACATTACATTACTTGGCTCAAACCAAGTATATCTGTTATTAGCTTCTAATTTTTCTCGCCTTGTAAGTATTTTCAACCGACGAAAAACAAAAGGAGGAGGTTATCAAGTCGACGCATATATATTTTTTTTTAAATTTTTTATGTATGATCAACGATTACTTGAAGACGGCTGAACCAATTTGGAAAGTTCTTTTTTTATTTGTTTGAAAAGGTATACTTCGAAATTGGTCCCATTGTCACCAAGTCAGGATCTGATGATGGGTTCTTGGAGAAATCGAGGGAACTCTTCAAATATTATAGGCACACCTATAGTGATTTGAGTATTTTTTATAGTAACTTGTGTAGTTGCATTCGAAAAGCACCATTTGTGATGTGGACCTGATGATGAAGACCACAGATGGCCACTGGAACTACTCAATACATAAGTGGGAATAATAAGTATTTCATGTGTTCCGCTTCGATTACTTGAATGTGGTTATTAAGCACAATATGCTTATCACAATGCATATGGTGAAGTGAAGCTGATGGTGAACCAGGAGAACTCCTCAACAATTAACGGCCCAGCATTGGGAAAAGCAATATTTTGTAAAAGGTTATAAGTTGTTGACATTTAGGCTTTTGTAACTAGGTAAATTAAAAATCAACCAACTAAAAAGAGTGAAATAAAAACTTTTTACCAAAAAATTAAAACGACTCCTAAAAACACTGCAAAGTGAAAAATTACTTTAATTTCGGTTTAATTTTTTGGTAAAAAGTTTTTAATTCAGTAAGAGCAATAAAGCCTTTGCTACTCTTAAAGGTGTAATCTATCTAAAATGCATCAAATGCTTTTAAGGGGTTTAGACGTGAGAGTATAAGAGACAAACAGAGTTACTTTCTCATTTATAATACTTAGTAAGTAGTTGCCTTTTAGCGAAAAGTCATATTAAAATCTTTTGACGTCAACAAAATCAAATAAAACAAGATCAATATTTGTTTTGGTTATAAATATATTATTCAATAAGTTGTTTAACGAGATAAATTAACAGTTTCTAATATTGGTATCCGTTTTTAGCGTTGAAGGAGGGCTGTCTCCTCTGAGCGACGGGAGGAAGGTACGCTTTCTGGACTCCAGCGACGGAGCTGCTGCTTCCAGAAGCATCGTTGCTAAGAACATTGTTCGTGACGTCAGCGTTGTTCTTGCTGATTTGAGCGTTGTTGTTGTAGTACTGTTGTTGGGCGTTGCTGTCGTATTTGCCTTCGCTGTATGAACCTGCAAAACATGAATATTTATACAGTAATCACTTGCTTAGCCTTTTCTTTAGAGTCGGTTTTCAGTTTAAGCAGCTGCAGTTTTACATGAACCGACTCCCAATAGCTGGATAACACAATACCCCTTTGCGAAATTATAGGTGCGTGAAATATCTGTATTTTTATCTAGTCATAATATTGGCCTCATATAGGAGGCGTGTAGCCCCTAATATATTGGATGCGTTTTAGCTTTGTGTATCTATAAGATTCCCCAATTTCATAAGATGCCCAACGAGTATTATGAATAGATTACCACACTGTCTGGCAGTTTGAGTGCTTTATACGGCCCACCCAAATGTCCTTACTTTGGTATTGTTCGTCAAATTGTTCCAGCTCCGGTTTTAAGTTGAGCTACGCGATATTTTACAAATGCTTGCACTGTTTGGATGGGGCTGCTCAAATCTGTTTGATTCTGTCCTCTAAAGGGCGCCACAGACATTAACCTACATGGTTCTCATATGATTTCATCACTACAGATTGTATGGACTTTAAAAGAGACGTTGACCTCTGAGTTTGTTTCAGTGTTTCTTCTCAGAGTAGTTAGTTAGGAAACACTGGCCTCATATAGTTTACATTTAAGAAAAAAAAGACGTGTGAAAGTGTTATTGATAACCTATCTGCATTCATCTTTTTTTTTTATTTTGAGCAGAAGTTGTTTTGTTTGTATGAAACTTCAGTAATGGTAATATAAGTGAATGGTCTCAAACACTTCAAGTTGAAATGTGAACAAACTAATATAAAATATCTAGTTCACCATCATCAAATATGCCAGCAGCCTCGTCACGCGCGTTCTGCTCCAGAGCCTTCAGGATCTCTTCGGGGACGGGGGGAGAGGTGGGGAAGTGGTCACCCTGGGGCTGGAAACCGTTTTCGTCAGCTGTGTACCTGAAATATGGTATAAATGAATTAATACCTTATGACAAGAGTAATTTAAGTAGAGTTTAGTACTAACATTTCTCGCCTTTTGGGCTACAATGAGCCTGGCATGATCGTGTAATTAAAAGGCCTAAAACTAAATAAAGAGAAACAAAAAGCTAATGACAAACCGCAAGCTTTTGTTTATCGTGATATCGCCGCCCTGGACCGTAAACGCAGCTGAAGGAACAGGGTGGGTTTTTAGTCAGTAGAAGTCTGACACTCCCTTCCGCTCCACCCAGAGCGGAAAGAGTCAATTGATCATTTTTCCAGCGAAAATATAAACTTTTGTTTCATAATTATGAAATTTAGTTTGTAAAAAACCGTAATATCTATTATAGTGTTTTAAATTATATGTTGACTATTATTGTTATTTTTTATTTATAATATCTTTTTTATATATTGTACTACTGAAAGATGACATTGTATTGATAGATTTTATATTTGACATTATAATCAACAATTAAATGACATATTATTACGGACCATTTTTGTAACTTTTTTTTAATTTATTGACATTCTATTTTTATTAATTTATTATTCACAGAAAACGAGAAGACATTATCAATCTTTCTTACACAATTTTTTATTCTATTTAATTGCATTTTTCTTATAAAACTAGATGTAATAAATCACTGATTTTAATCTTTGTTAATTTTATTTTCGGTTTTTCCTTTTATTTGACTATTTGTTTTATTTTATTATTTTAAATTGAATGAGGATTATTATCGTATTCAATTTGTTATTTTATTATTTTTGACGTTATTTTTTGTTCTCTCTTCATTTGATATATTTTATTTAATGGTACTGTTTTGTTTTACACAATTTCTACACAATTTATATTGTTCTGAAATAAATGACATATGACTTAGAAGCGTCAATAGCGTAATGGCTAAGTTGTCGGACTTCGGATCGAGAGATCGCGGGTTCGAATCCTACACATTACACCATTACCATAAACCCGCTCCAGATACAAGCATATTTAGCTTAGTTGAAGGGGTTAATAAGATTACTAGTAATGTGAGTTCCACTCACATTATTAGTTCTATAAAAAAAATGTAGATAAATAAGGTTATGTTCTCAACCCTCACCTCACAGAATAGACTTTGCCATCATCCCCGGTGTAGGAGTATCCGCCCTGAGCCTGGACTCCATTGGTCGCCACTCCGCTCTCCTCGCCGTAGATACCGTTCTCAGTCTCGTAAGCGTACGCGTAAGTCTCTCCATCATTGGAGTTGTCCTGACGGAGGATAGCAGCGTTCCTCTCGTAAGCAGCCTGAGCGCGCTCAGGGCGAGCTTCAAAGCCGGAGTAAGCTCCATTCTGGGCAATAACGTTTTGGCTGGAGAATGCAGTGTTGGAGAAGGCACCAGTTTGGTCTTTGAGTCCAGACTGACGAGGAGTTTCCAGGAAGGCGGATCCTGCCGATCCTTGAGCGTTTGGTGGGAGGTAGGTTCTGTCCAGTTTTCCGGCCTGAGCCAATGCCACAGCAGTTAAGACAATGAACTGAAAATTTACAAAAGGAATTAATTTTATCAGTTACTAAAGCGACGTTATTGAGCCTGTACTGCTTATTGCTTTTTGAACAAAACTCACTTTAAAAAATTCTCCTGTATCGTGAGTGCATTTTTAAAATAAAAACACCCAGACTCGGAACTACTAATTATGTTTCGGTGCTGTAATTGAACCGAAGAAGAAGACAATCGCTTAACCACTACGCCGTTGATTATTAGATTAGTGATAAAGGAATCATAGTCATTTTATTTAGAAAAATGTACGGTAAATGTTTTTTTTTGCAATATTTTTGAATTCAAACTAGCTGACTCGACAGACGTTGTCTATTGGACCTTTTAAACCTTCACTGTATTAAAGGGAATGCTATACAAAAAACTAAAATCTAATCGACGAAAATGTCATTGCTGACTAAGGTCCACTCCAGACACAAGCATGTCTAGCTTGGAGGAGTTAAGGTTGCTAGTTAAAATGTGACTTCTACCAACATAGCAAGTTTTAGTAGCCATTTATTAAAAAAAGAATAAGGAAATAAATAATCTAATCACTCGACCCCATCTCAAATTCTGGCGAGACTAACAAACAGCAATTGATTATTATATAGATAGATAAATAGAACACTTAGCATGTCGAGAAAGCTTTTTTAAAACTTACCAATTTCATTTTTGTTTATTTATGAATTAATTGGATTGAACCTGCTACCCAGAAGCTGTGGATGCAACTGATAACCTCACAATGTTATCACAGTATATATAGTGAAGTGCAGATTGACTAATTACATCGTAAGTAATGGTCAATGTTTCCTAATGACCATATGATGTTACGTATGATGATCGACTTGTTAAATTGTGGATGACCTTTGGAGAGGCTGCTAAAAATCCTTTCGTATTAGTAAGGCGTTATGATTTCAATTTTATTTAGGTTACATAGAAATGTTCAGTATGTATTTTGAGAATAGAATAATAAAATCGCTACGTTTTTGTAGTAGGATTCTACTAATTGACAAGAACTTAATATTATGTTATTTTTAAGTGTTAATGTTGTGAACGTATATGATTTATATTTTTTTGACTGTGTTATTTTTATTTTTGTATTGCAACTGTAGTTTTGTAGGATAATTTATATTGTTAAATGAATAAATGAAATGAAATAAGAAAAGAAGAAAGTATGGCCAGTACGCTTACAATAGCGCAAAGTCATTCGTTTTTTTGTTTATTTTGTTGAATGTTAGCCAGTTAAGCATATGAAAACTGCACGCGTCTGATGAAGGATTCTTACGTTCGTTTTTTACAGTTTCTAATATTGCAATCATTTCAAAAAAATAATTATAATTAGTTTATTGATAGTCATATACGGTTTCAATTTCATAAATATATCTTGAATAGGTACTAAGAAAAAAAATATTTTTCGTTAAGGGTTGTCACCCCCATTATTCCTTTACTATAGGGGTTAGGGGTGTGAGATTAAGTGTATGGCTATTTTAAATGAAAAACAATAAAAACAAGGTAAGAATCTTTCATCAGACGCGAGTGCAGTTTTCATATGCTTAACCGGCTAGATCCTTTACTCTAGTGTCTGATTTTTTATTGTTCGTTACGACTGTTAAAGATCTTCTAAATGACAACCAGAACGAAAGACTTAACGTAATCTCTTATATTGTACATGATATGTACGATATTCATCCAGGAACCGACCACAGCAAATTTTGCTTAACTTCACATAATATAAACCCGTGCTGATGTTATTATTTAGCTACGAGCGGCTAAGAATCCACACAAATATTATTAATGTTGAGGTGGGTTTGTTTGTCCCTGTTTTCTTATGTCAAAACGGAGCAACAGAGTGATGTCATTTTTAACCGAGTTCAAAAAAAGGAGGAGGTTCTCAGTTTGTCTTGAATTTTTATTATGAGAATTATTTTTTCTTTGAGAGGGTATACTTTCTAGTTAGTCCCATTGTCATAAAGTCAGGATCTGACAATGGAAACCTAGAGAAATCGAGGGAATTCTTCAAATATTATAGGCACACCTATAGCGATTTGGGTATTTTTCATAGTAACTTGCGCAGTTGCTCTTGAAAAGCACCATTTGGTGAAGTGGAACTGATGATGAAGACCACAGATGGCTACTAGAACTAATCAATAATGTGTTTCATTGGTTGCATTTCGATTACTTAGATATGGTTGTAAAACACTTTATGATCATCATGGTGATGAGGAGATGATGGTGAAGTACCAGGAGTACTCCTCAAAAATTAACAGCTCAGCGTAGGAAAAGAAATATTTTGCAAATAGTTCCTTGACATGAACGGGGTGATCAAACCTATTTATTTGGCTTAGCACCGACTTTTAACTGATTGACCTTTAACCAAAAGTAAGTTAAAAGTTAAGTAAAAAGTTTTTATTTCACTCTTTTTAGTTGGATGATTTTTAATTTACCTAGTTACAAGAGCCTAAATGTCAACTACTTATAACCTTTTACAAAATATTGCTTTTCCCAATGCTGGGCCGTTAACTGTTGAGGAGTTCTCCTGGTACTTCACCATCAGCTCTACATCACCATATGCATTGTGACGAGCATAAAGTGCTTAATATCCATATTCAGGTAATCGAATCGCAATCCACTCAATACTTATTATTGAGTAGTTTCGGCGGCCATCTGTGGTCTTCATCATCAGTTCCACTTCCCCAAATGGTACATTTAGAGAGCAACTGCACAAGTTACTATAAGAAATACCCAAAATGCCATAGGTGTGCCTATAATATTTGAAGAGTTCCCTCGATTTCTCCAGGATCCCATCATCAGATCCTGACTTTGGTGATAATGGTACCAATTTCGACGTATACCCATTCGAACAAAAAAAGAATTTTCCGAATTAGCCGTCTTCGAGTACTCGATGATCATACATTAAAAAAAAAAATTTAAAAAAATATACGCGTCGAATTGATAACCTCCTCTTTTTGTCGTCGGTTGAAAATGATAGGTCAATAACTATAAGGCAAGTGCCGCAAACGACAGTATTCTCCTTGACCAATACCATTCAGATTCACCGGATGGTGAGGACAATTATTTTACATAAATGTATGGGAGGCATGTGAGGCAGGAGGTGTGGCGAATTTTAAGTATACAGTTACCGTAAGTTACATTCGTTGAGCTCGTAAGATTTCAAGTTTAGTGCAAAAATTATGCGTATAATGCTTTAGATGTAAGGTAGCTAGAAATGATAGGTACGTAGGATCCGGCCAAAAGCAAATCAAGTCGTGCGCAATGACTCCAAGCGAATCATTTTTTGTTGCCTTTTGGAAGCATAAACTTGTAATTTGCAAATTTCGCGCAGGCAGCTTGTCCCTGAAGATAGGAAGGATGATTGTTGCAATTATATAGTCAAAGAAGTATTTTTTTAAACAAATTATCATGCACTGCCGTCGTCGAATATAGGCACCTTGTTCGATGATACTACTTTCCGCCTCGCTGCTTCCCTTCGATTAGCTACTCCATGTTGTTCTTCTTATCGCTGCCACTGTGGCGAAGTTGTCAACAGCCTCGGTCACCACGGCCTTTTATGCGGCTGCAGCGCGGGTCGCATAGCACGGCACGCGAATATTAACGACATTATCCGACGAGCTCTTGTCACGGTCGGCGTTCCGGCTGTATTAGAACTCAATAGTCTGGCACGCGACGATGGCAAAAGACCGGATGGCATGTCTTCATTTCCATGGAAGATGGGTAGGGCTTTAGTGTGGGATGCAACTTGTGTCGATACTCTTACAACATCCCATCTTCCTAGCTCGTCTTGCTGTGCTGGCGCTGCCGCTGCAGCCGCTGAGAACCTCAAGCGGCGGAAATATAAGAGACCTCGAGATCGTGGGGTCCGAGAGCTCACAAATTATTTAAAAAACTATCCAGACGCCTAATTGACACTTCGCATGACCCAAAGGCTAGCTTTTACCTTGGACAGTGGTTAAGCATTGTCATACCGCGTGGCAATGCCGTTAGTCTTTTGGGCACTTTACCAGCGATCGAATTTCTGGACGCCATATTTTAGTTTATTTTTAGATGTATGTATGTAGTTTAGGGTTTTTATTTAAGTATATATTCCATTGTTGATTAAATAAATAATTTATATTATTGTTTGATAAAAAAAGTTAAAGAAATTTTATCGAATCAAAACAAAATAGATTGTAATCTTGGTGCTCTGATGATAACCATACCGTTGTGTAAAATATGTTTTATACATTATTTCTATGAGTAACAGAGAGGTAATTACTGATAATATTAAAATAACACTTATTCTAGAGCCTTATAATTTATTAGGACTAAAATATCGAACTTTGTATATGTATTTAGGTGGACTTTTCATAAAATAATAGAAGTAACTCAGGTAATGTGTGGTGTCATCCGCATATGAGATGATTGTAAAATCATCTCATATGCGGATGACACCACACTGACATTTGTGGGTGACACCTGGGAAGAGGCTTTTGCAAAGGCTCAGACAGGATTTAATACTGTCTGTCACTGGCTTGCTGCTAACTCGCTAACATTAAACGCAGAAAAGACAAAATTCATGCAATTTTCCATTCGAAACCCAACAAGGAATAAACAGAACGAATTCCAATTATTAGCCCACCAATGCGCTGTCCCTCCTGTACCTCAGTGTAGTAACTGTCCAACTATCAAATCTGTAAAATCTATAAGATACTTAGGTGAAACGTTTGATGATAGGCTTTCTTTTGGTGATCAAATTCATAGTATTGCTCAAAAGCTGCGTAAATTCACATACATTTTCAGACAACTTAGAAACATAGCTGATAAGAAAACACTGATAATGATTTACTATGCCTTAATTCAATCAATTGTGACATATTGTATTACTGCATGGGGTGGCACTGCCAAAACAAATTATTGGAATTGGAGCGAGCCCAAAGATTGATTTTAAAGATTGCCTTCTTTAAACCTAGATTGTTTCCTACCCAGGCATTATATCAAGAATCTGGGATACTAACCATGCGGCAGCTGTACATTCTTTTTAGCGTTCTTCGACAACATAAGGATGTATCGGCATTTAACTATGAAGTAATTACCACAAGAAGACATTTTGCTGTCTGTAAAACTAATAAAACTAAAACCAGATTCGCCCAAAAATTTTTCAATTTTATGGGACCTAAATTGTATAATCACATTAACAAAATAGAAAATATTTTTAAAGATTCAAGACAAAAATGTAAGCCGAAAGTAATTAAGTGGTTATTAGGATTATACTACAAAAACACTGAAGAACTCCTGGAAATAAATAAATAAAAATAAATTACTGAAAATGTTGAAATGTTTATAACCTCAAACAGCACACACAAACTTTGCACTCATACAGTTTCACCACACAACACACATAAAATCACTAACTACACAACATACATATCTTCAATAAAAATACTCTCATTAGTCATTACACTCCATTCATATACTCCCACACGTACACATTCTCATGACACCACACCCATACACAGTCGCTATGCGATATTCACACAAATCATACGCTCACTAACTCTTCGTGATCAATTAATTTAAAACTTAAAATTTTACTTTTATTTTAATTTTACTTTGTAGAATCTGTAATACATCGTTTTTGTTTTAGTTACTTGTTCCAAATATTATGTTTTTCTTACTGTCTCTTTCGCATATTACTTTTATCCTACTGTACATAGCTTTTTACTTTTAAAGGAGGTACTCATTGTCACAAGATTATTTAGCGGGAACCCTGGTGTCCTGAAATACAAGTTTCGGCTTAGTTCAGGCACCAGTCTCTTACAAATAAAATATTATTTACGTTTGTACATGTTCTGAATATCTGTATTTAAATTGTTATTTATTTGTGAAAGAGAAATAAACATTATATTATTATTATATTATATTATAATGTAGTCCTAGCTTTTATCCTATCAAAGACTTCAGAATGGTACCCATGTACTTACTTACTTGGGAATTACACATATACTCCAATTTTATTTATACTTTACTTTTTTTTTTTTAGCGTGGTAAAATTATCAAATAAGTCCTCCCACCCCGGGCAGGGTGGGAGGGACTGTCAGACTTTTACTGACTAAAATCCACGGTGTTCCTTTAATAACCCTTTACGTACCGGGTTCACGGTAACGGGATGAGTCCCACGACCCCGGCAGGCTTCGGCCCTCTACGGGGGGGCCTCGTCATATTACTGAAGCTCTTTGAGGCGCGCGTGGAACACGACGCGCCGTCGACCCGGGCATGGTCCATGGTCGGACAGCGAGTTGCCCTTTACTCGCTGTCCGCATGCCCGCGCCTACGGTGGCCGGAGATCGTCGGCCGACGTCCGACGCCGTGGGCGTCTACCACTGCGGCTGGGCTGGAGGGAGGACGCCATCCTCTCCCTCACGCGGCCCGCCTCCTCCTTCGGAAGCATGACTGCTTCGCAGAAGGAGGTGACCGCTTCCCACTCCCTCTCGCCCCGCAGCATGGCCTCGACCAATGCCGGGCGCGAGAGGTCTCCGCCTATTGCCGCCGTGAGGACACGTCGGTGCTCTGCCCAGGCGGGGCAGGCTTGCACCGTATGCTCTACTGTGTCCTCAAGGCGACCCTCGCAGTGGTGACATCCAGGCGTTTCCTCCTTTCCCATCAGACACAGGTACCTTCCGAAACTTCCGTGTCCGGTGAGGACCTGCGTCATGCGGTAGGTCAGGACGCCGTGACGCCGATCTAGCCACTCCTCAAAGAGGGGTCTTACCGCCGCAATTGCGGCGTGCCCGGCCTTCGGTTGCGACAGTCGTTTCCTCCATACTGCCCTGAGATCACGCCGGAGCACTTCCCGCCGCGCCTCGACTTCTCGAGGCAGCGGGGATACGCCCCGGCGCTGCGCCTCCACGCACCATTCATAGACGTGCTGGAGGGCAGTCGCCTCCAGATCCCAGGGCAGCAATCCGGCAAGGAGGTTGGCCGATTCGCCGGCGATCGTGCGGTATCCCCGGATCATTCGGATAGCCATGACCCTCTGGCATGCGACCAACTTTAGTGATCGCGTCCGGATGCACAGGGCCCACACTGGGGACCCGTAGAGGGCCATGGACCGCACGACGCCGGCGTACAGCCTTCGGCAGGAGGCGTTTGGCCAGCTGAGATTAGGCAAGAGTCGCCTGAAGGCGACTGCTGCCCGGTTCAGCTTTGGGGCCAAACTCAGGAAATGCTCCCTGAAGTTCCACCGGCTGTTGAGGACGAGTCCCAGGTACTTCATCGTCCTCCCGACGCCGATGCGAACCCCTTCTACCGTTATGTGGGACTCGGACCGTGGCGCGTTCCTACCGCCATGGAAGCACATGGCCTCTGTCTTGTGCAGCGCCACGTCGAGTCCCAACTGCCGGATCCTACGAACTACTGTCGCAACCGCTTGCGTCGCCAGATCGGCCGCCACCTGGTGCAACTCTCCCTGCGCTAGGACGAGCGTGTCGTCAGCGTAACATATTACGCTGACGCCGTCAGGGAGGTCGCCGCGCAGCACCCAGTCGTATCCGATGTTCCACTTCCTCCTTCCTTGGCCCGCCAGATCTCGTCTTGGAGGACGGCCTTCGCTGCCCTGTAGCCCTCGTACAGCTCCGCCTCTACAGTCGCCGCATCCGAAGGTCGGGTGCGGCGCCTGCGGAACCTGGTGTACCGGCGTCGCGCCGCAACGCACGCTTCGCGCAGCGCTGCTAGCTCGCTCGACCACCAGTACAGCTGATGCCGGGCGCGTCCTTGCCGGACCCGGGGCATGGCCACGTCGCAGATCTCCGACATGGCCTCCCAGAACCACTCCGCCTCGTCGTTTATGTCGGCGGGGCTGTCCGGGGGTGACCCCCAGGCCTGCACGATCGAGGCTTCCAGGAATAGCTCCCGGTCCATCTGCTTCAGCGCCCATCGCGGACCACTCAGGTCCCGTCGGACCGGCGCGTCTGGGGTCTGGGCGAAGACGTCGAACCGGGTATATAACATAGCTCTGTAGAGTTATTGCTCTCCATCATGAACCTAAATAACTGAAATTGAAATTGAAAAACATTTATTCGGACGAAACACACATAACAACATACTCGTACAATACAAAATTACAAACATTATAAAAAAAGTTAAAGAAAAATCGTTGAGCATGTCCACACCGAAAGGGACACCAACTCAGCATTTGCTGAGTGGAAGACACCCAGCGCTGGTTGGCACTCAGCAGTGACACACGGACTGAACTGACTGAAAGAATACTCTTTATTATGTTACGTGTAAAAACTTGTTAATATCCTTAAACAGCTGTCTCCTGCAATTATTTTGTCGCATTCAATCATCTGCTTAGCGTTTTTTCCAAGTATGTTGGTTCGGCTTCCAATCTACTAATAAGTAATAATAATAATATATGCGTTTATTTCTCCTCACAATACAGGTATATACATTTATATAAAAAATAACTTAATATGCTACAGCCTTGTATATGTGAGGAGCTGGTGCCGAGTTAGGTTTGGCCCTGTATGATCTGTATGGTGATCTGTATTACAGATCACCAGGTCCCCACCCCTGAGAATTTACAATTTGGTTCAGCTAAGTTTACCATGAAAAAGAGACAATGCGCTGACAATAAAAAAATTGGCCAAGGGCGAGTCAGACTCGCCCATGAAGGGTTCCGTATTAACTATAATAATATGTAATAATTGTATATTTCACAAAAAAAAACCTTACTAATTTCTTAAAACTAGCTTATTTACATTTTTTACAACTACGCCAAATAACTTTCCTTTTCATAGTGTTTGTATGAATTACAAAGTTATATTTGCGGTTTTAGAAAATATACTGTATCTCAAAAACTGCAGACCCGAACTCGTTCAAACTAGTTTACATTAAGATCTACAGACATATATTTTTTTTAGATTTTTCACTCCATTATTATAGAAGTTAGAGGGGGGACACACATTTTACCACTTTGGAAGCGTATATCTTTTAAACGATTAACTTTATGGAAAAGTGGTTTTAGAAACCTCAAAGACCTATCTATAGATATCAAACACACGCATAGGTTTCATGACAAAATATATTTTCAGTTTTAGTTCCATGTATTTATGTAGCCCCTTTATTAAATATTTTTTATTTTTTTCTTAAAATCATAAAGTGGTTTACAGAATACATCTAACTACCAAGTTTCACACGTATAGTCCTAATAGTTTCGGAATAAAATGGCTGTGATATACGGACGGACGGACAGACAGACAGACAGACATGACGAAACTATAAGGGTTCCGTTTTTTTGCCATTCGGTTACGGAACCCTAAAAACATTTCGCACCCTTAGTAATGTAAGGGCACAATTCAAAATTTTGAGTTTTCGAGTTTTTGTGTTAGATGGGCACAAAATCACCTGTTCTACCACTTGGCTTTCACAGAGAGAGGAAAAAGACAATATTAAAGCAAATACTGTAATTGTGTCTCTTTTACATTACCCTCTCCCGTACCCGCGTCTTCCCACTAGAAAGGCCCAACCAGTAAGGTGCCAGTACTTGTCGAAGCCGGACTACTGACGCGCTGGCCAAATTGGAGTTATGCCATTTTATTACAAATTATCGGGTAAGTATTGCAATATTTTTTAGTTTTAAAAAGGTCGACTCAGAGTTAGGCCCTCTTATCACCACAATGTATTAAAATATGTCATCATTATATTAAATTAGTTCCTTATTTTTAGAAAATATTATGTTTTTACGATGTTTATCTCGAAATAATTCCTTGTTTCACAAAACTTTATGAACGATCTGTGTTTGCATTTAAGATTAGGTCTTTACATGATGTAAAATATTTAATCAAATTACGAGTTACGTCCATAGTTTCAAGTATGGTTAGTAAATACATACAATAATTAAGCGCTTTATCGATTGGTTAAGTAGGTATTAAACATGTTGAAGTACGTAATTAAACAAAATAGGTACTATTATTATTTTTATTTACAGAAGCAAGACGTCGCGGTCGCAAAAAAATTTGAACTTACTCAATCGCCCAGAATCACCAGATCAACAGCAAAGCGAATTGCCTAAGGATCAACAGTAAGTTGTTTTGCTACGTGTCTTTATTGGTTAAATCTTACTAGGTAAGTACTTACATAAGTACAGCATCTAATCGTTTAATTTTTATTTCAGTATATTACTGGACGCATTTTGGAAAAAGAGAATATTCCCAACACAATTCCCAAGATTTCGTAATTTCGTTACCTGTGTAATGTTCACTTAAACATTACACAGGTAACGAAATTACGTTTGATATTGTGATTCTAAACCCAAAAACTGCTGAAAATATTCAACCATCAGTCGATACACCCGTGGCCTTGACTGAAACCAATGGTTTTATCGCAACACCATCAAAACGTTCATCCAGATCGTCGTCAAGTAGTTCCAGCTCATCGTCAAGTTCCGATAGTAGTAGTTCCACGAGTACAACTTCTAGCAGCCGCCTATCGTCCCGCAAATGTTCCCCAGAATCTCGAGCACTACCTATTTCTAAAGATGATTTTATACTATCTGATGAACAACCACTAATTTCTCAGCCACAATCTACGTGGGAAACGTAGATTATGGCCAAAAATTTTCTATCTTTTTTGACTCTTCAAATGTTGAACCAATAATAACACAGCAAGTTCCTACCGTGGATTATTGCATTTCACCGTTCTGCAGAAAGTGATGCTGAACTTAGTGATAACGATCCAACCTATAACGGAGAACCGGTAGCTAGACAGCGTTCTTCGAGCACATGGCCGTGAGACCTTAAGGAAATAGTTTCGAAGAAACTAACTGATCCTTACTAGGCGACCTATTTTGATAGTATGTTATCATCTTGAGTAGTTAATATTTTTGTTTAAATTTTAAATACGTCTACTAGAGTACATCAGAGATAAATTGAGGCTATTTTTATTTAAAAGGTATGCTATTTAAATAAGAAATAGAATCACATTATCATCCATCTTATGTTATAACTAAAGGTTGATTATAATTATTATATAAGATATGACTGAAATTAAGAAAATATATAAAAGTTTTATTGTTATATGATTAAAAAAATGTTTTGTTCTAAGACTTGTAATAAAAAAGTTTTAGTGTCGAATTATTATTTTTATATATTGTATTATTTTTTATTATTCCATGTATTTAGTCTATGTACATACAAATGACATTTTTAAATATTAATATAAAAAATGTAAACATTAAAAAATATATAAAATAGTAGCCTACCGGTATCGGGAACAGGGTCCAAGCTACCTGTGGTCAGGGGTCTTGAGAGAGGAACCTCCTCAAAATACGCGCAGTTTCCAGAAGTACTGCTTTCTGGATCAATCCCTTGATCCAGCTGCCCAACGAGAGCCTCCTTAGATGTACGTCGAGGCTCTTGGCAATTATACCATTGGCTGTGACGACTATCGGCACAATGATTGCTGTCTTCACATCCCACATGTCGACAACCTCGCGCGCCAGTTCAAGATATTTTTTTTTATCTATCTCAGGTTTCACGAGGTTCTCGTCATGCGGGACTGCTATATCAAAAATCATTGTGCGACGATCTAATCGGTCTATCACCACTATGTCAGGGTTATTGGCAACAATAGTCCTGTCAGTGATGATAGACCGATCCCAGTACAGTGTAATATTGCCATTATCGAGAACTGGGTCGGGCACATACCTATAGTATGGTACTTTTGATTCCACAAGATTGTATTTAAAAGCAAGTTGCTGGTGAATATATATAATATTGTTTTTTTATTATTATTAAATGATCTATTTTTAAGTTTGTAATGACAAGTTTAAAAAAATGTTTAATTGAAGTTTATTTAACATTTGAAAAGTTCTTACTTAATTAATTATTTGCCATTTCGTATGTTTTAATTTTAAGAATAATAAAGCTTAATTTTTTATATATTTTGTTTGTTTTTTACTTCATTCGTATTTTACATTAGGACACTTTTACTAATTTATGATAGGATATATTGTATGATAAAGCATTATTTTGTGATAGTTCTTATTATTTTGAGTATCATTAGTCTTGTAAAGGCTTATTACAAATATTGCCTTCAAAAACAAAAATAAAAATAGTAAAAAGGAGGCCTAACTCGGAAGAGCTTTAAAAATATATATTTATTAGAACTTAAATATATTTTATGTAGTTTTTCTGCTATTAATACCGTAGTACATGTAACGTAGACTAGGTACAAAAAAAATCAGAGCTATAGCACTTTAAATTATGATGTTATGTATAATAGACTAAAAACATCGGAGACCCTGAATCTTAAAACATGTTTTCCCAAAAGTTGATATTTTTAGGGTTCCGTAGCCGAATGGCAAAAAAGGGAACCCTTATAGTTTCGACAAGTCTGTCCATCTGTCTGTCTGTCCATCCGTCCGTATGTCACAGCCATTTTATTCCGAAATTATTAGTACTATACACGTGAAACTTGTTGGGTACATGTATTCTGTAAACCGCTTTCCGATTTTAAGAAAAAAATTAAGAAATATTTAAAACAAAGGGGGGCTCCCCATACATGGAACTAAAACTGAATTTTTTTTTTTTTCATGAAACCTATACGTGTGTGGTATTTATAGACAGGTCTTTAAAAATGACATAGGCGTTTCTTAGACCACTTTCTCAGAAAGTCAATTGTTTAAAAGATATAAGCTTCCAAAGTGGTAAAATGTGTGTGTCCCCCCCCCTCTAACTTCTATAATAATGGAGTGAAAAATTTAAAAAATATAGATGTTTGTAGATGTTAATGTAAACTTTCAACCAAAATTGGTTTGAACGAAATCGGGTCAGCAGTTTTTGAGATACAGCGTATTTTCTAAATCTTTGTAATAAAAACTTTGTAATTCATACAAACATTATGAAAAACAAAGTTATTGGGCGTAGTTGTAAAAAATATAAATAAGCTAGTTTTAAGAAATTTGTAAGGTTTTTTTTACTAGTATAGTTACTACGGAACCCTTCATGGGCGAGTCTGACTCGCACTTGGCCAATTTTTTAAATATGCCTTTACTTTATTAAGGTGCGATTTGTAACTCTTAAACAGAACTAATAAAATATTAATAATTTTGACTATGACCTGGTGTGTTTGATTGTGTTTATGTGTGTGCGTGTGCGTGTGTGTGTGAACTCTGAAATAAAGATCTATATTTTATTTTTTATACGTTCACAACACAGTGCGGGTTTGTAGGTGTCGCATGTCTTTGTATTCGCCCCTAGGACATGCCTGTTTCAATTTTATATTATACTTCAACGTTTAGAGAGCTGTAGTGATGATCAAAATTGCACATAGTGCCTGCCTGGGTTCGAACCCAAAACCTACAACGTGTAAGTTCCTGTTCGTCACTATTACTACTGGACCATCACTTCTGCTACATAATACAATCCTTTGTAAATTATAAAATTATCCATTAAAACACTGTATGTGTTGTGCATGTATTTAGAGTTGTATACCTACTTATATAGAGCAGTGGTGGCCCTATGGTTACAGGCCTGACTTGCAAGTGGCAGATTGTAGGTTCAAATCTAGTCAGGCACATTATTTTGTGTCATATATATTGCCTTTATTTCCAGTATACATATAAATTACATTTTTAAATATTCTGTAGAAAAAAAAAACATAAAAAATATAAAAAAATAGTAGCCCACCGGTATCGGGAACAAGGTCCAAGCTATCGGCGGTCAGGGCTCCATAGAGAGGAACCTCCAGACGATACGTGCCGTGTCCAGGAGTACCGCTTTCTACAGCAAGCCCTTGATGCAACCGCCTAACGAGAGCCTCCTGAGGTGTTGGTCAAGGCTCTTGGCTATTAAGCCATTGGCTGAGAGTTCACTCTGTACACGCGTACTTGAAGGACGACATCGTCACAATTTATTTATGAATGCGTACGCGTGTACAGAGTGTTTCTTTTACGTATCAATGTAACATTTTTAGTGAATCTATACTTATAATATTATAAAGCGGAAAAGTTTGTTTGTTTGTTTGTTTGCTTGAACGCGCTAATCTTCGAAAGTACTGGGTGGATTTGGATGCAATTTGGTATGGAAGTGGCTTGAAGCTTGAGGAAGGTTATAGGCTACTTTTTACGCGACTGCAAAAAAGGAGAGTTATGTTTTTACCGTGATAGAATCCACGGGAGCGAAGCCCCGCGTGAGTACTAGTAAATAAATAATTGTATTCTTCGTTTGCTACTGGTTGGTAATTATTAATCAAGAAAAACAACAGAAGCATTTTGTGTTTAAGTATAAATATATTAATTAATAAGTCGTTTAACAAAAGTAATCATCAACAGTCTCTAATATTGGTAGCCATTTCTAGCGTTGAAAGAGGATTGTCTCCTCTGAGCAACGGGAGGGAGGTACGCCTTCTGAAGTCCAGAGACTGAGCTGCCGCTTCCAACAGCGTCGCGGAGAAGAGCGTTACTGGTGATCACGGAGTCAGCGTTGTTGTAGTTAGCTTGAGCATTGTTGTAATTAGCTGCAGCATTGTTGTAATTGTTGGCTTGACCGTTGTTATAGTTGTTGGCTTGGCCGTTGTTGTAGTTGATAGCTTGGCCGTTGTTGTAGTTGATAGCTTGGGCGTTGCTGTTGTAGTATTGTTGTTGGCCCTTGTTGTTGTCATATTTACCTTCGCTGTAAGAACCTGCAGAACAATTAAATAAAGATGAATGTTGCGTGAGGTAGGATGCTTTCTGATACCGGTTTCATCTTCTGGGTTTGTGATTCTAACATAAGGTTTCATAATCTGAGTCAATAAATACGTAGTTTTTTATTTATAATGAATGAGCCCGCTCTTGAACTCGATCACGCCAAATGGTAAGCGAAAGATGAGTTGTATGGTGAAACGAACGAACTCAAAAGGTGTCAGACAAAAAAGTTAGCATAGAGATCTATAGCTACACTTAGCTAGTGGCTAGTAGTAGTAACGTATAAATCAAATGTTAAAATTCAGTAGATTTTATACTGTCTTCTACAGATTTTATACTTGACATCATACTCCCTAAGCTTACCATCATCAAATATGCCAGCAGCCTCATCACGTGCGTTCTGCTCTAGAGCTTTCAAGATCTCTTCGGGTACAGGAGGAGCAGTGGGGAGGTGGTCACCCTGGGGCTGGAAACCGTTCTCGTCAGCTGTGTACC
The DNA here is from genome assembly GCA_943138885.2 of Tholera decimalis. Taxonomy (NCBI): domain Eukaryota; kingdom Metazoa; phylum Arthropoda; class Insecta; order Lepidoptera; family Noctuidae; genus Tholera; species Tholera decimalis. The sequence continues at coordinate 37,839,940 of OW964560.2, forward strand.
TGATAATGTAAAATAGTATTAAATTCAAATCTTTATAATTTAATGCAAAAGAAAAAAACTAAATCAAATAAAAAATCAATCCAATCAATAAGAACAAATCATAAAAAAATATTTACCTCACAGAGTAGACCTTGCCATCATCCCCGGTGTAGGAGTACCCGCCCTGAGCCTGAACTCCGTTGGTCGCGACTCCGCTCTCCTCGCCGTAGATACCGTTCTCAGTCTCGTAAGCGTACGCGTAAGTCTCTCCATCATTGGAGTTGTCCTGACGAAGGATAGCAGCGTTCCTCTCGTAAGCAGCCTGAGCGCGCTCGGGGCGAGCTTCAAAGCCGGAGTAAGCTCCATTCTGGGCAAAACCGTTTTGGCTGGAGAATCCGTTGTTGGAGAAAGCACTGGTCTGGTCCGCAAATCCATTGGACTGACGAGGTGTCTCGAGGAAGCTGGATCCTGCTGAAGACTGAGCATTGGGTGGGAGGTAGATCCTGTCCAATTTAGCGGCTTGAGCCAAGGTAACGGCGGCAAGAATGATGAACTAGAATAAAATAAATATATTAATTTCGAACTTTATAACAGGATTTTTTTATATCTAGGGCTTAACCTAAGTAATTCATTGATTGTTGTTTAAAAACCTTATAAAATTATTTAAAGCAAAATACTAGAATTTATTTGTTTACTTTACATCGTGTTATTTTATGTTTTTCGATAAGGTTTTCAATTCTTACCAATTTCATTTTCGTTTTTTTTTTTATTATTTCTATTGTTCGAATGAACTTGCGACCCAGAAGCTGTGGCTGCAACTGATAACCTTACAATATCAGTACTGTATATATAGTTGGGTGTAGGTCGATCTACTTCGTCTTAAGTCGTGGGCAAAGTTTCATAACCACGATATTATGTTATGCTCGAGGATGGACGAGTCTAATTGTTGTGGATGGTTTTATGTTAGGCGTCTCGTTAGCTCAGCTTTTGCTTTCGCTTTTGTCTGTTCTGAGCCAAATTATAATATTTGCAAGAAATAAGATAGTGAACAAGGATACCTCAATCTAACTTCTTATTTTTATTTACTGTTTTTTTTTTTAAGTTACAATTAAAGAGATTGTTTAGGTACAAAATAATATGGTAGTTAAAGTACTGAAATCTTTAGGTACTGTTACACTTCGATGAGTAAATATTATAGCTATCAAGAGATCTCTTATAAGAAAATATTTTGCATTCTATATTTAAATTTTCAATTTTTTTTTATTCAGAATTAGTTCTCTGTTGACCTCGATCTCGCCTGATGGTAAGCGATAGATAAGGTCTACGATGGAACGAGCGAGCCCAGAAGATGCCTGTTTACTCTTGCTTTAAAGGTTGAAAGGTCATAAGTGGCAGGGAACACAGAAGCCGGCAGAGAATTCCACAGCTTGGAAGTGCGCACAATAAATGTAGAGGAGAAGCGCTTGGTACGACAAGACGGTATATCAACCAAGTGTGGATGATATCCAGCTGTGCGTCTGGTAGACCGGTAGTGAAAGGGAGATGGAGGGATCAGGTCATGGAGCTCCTGCGCACACTTCCCGAAGTACAATTTGTAGAAAACCGACAGGCAAGCAACGGTTCGCCGATGAGCCAGGCTATGAAGCTTGCCCGATACCACCTCGTCACCTATAAGCCTTTTAGCCCTGCGCTCGATCGAGTCCAGTGCAGCAAGTTTGATCCTAGTCAGTATAAGATATCAAGATTAAGAAAAGCACGTCCAACCGTTGATCCCCGGCTGTCATTTATACATCTTAGACAGTCGTTACGGGGAGTAGAAGCCAGAACATCTATCACCAGCCTTGACAAGGGGTATCATGGTACCCAGCTGGGATATGGAGGTCAGATAAATCAGTCTCTCCATGTAAAATACTAGTACTCAGTTGCACACGGATAGACTGGAAGCTGACCTTGACATCGATGGAAAAAGGTTAAGCATACGATGATAAATTTGATACCAGTCAAGGCGTATCTTGGTTCCCTCTCACATACTACGCTTGACATACAAATCCTATTTGAATGGTTGTATTACCGTACATACGGACACTTAGTCTCGATCGCGCATCAATTTTCGACCTTGCTCGCTTACAAATTCCAATGCGAGCTTCTCTTGTAGGTTGACCAAGCTTTCGATAGGATTGAAGACTGTCCTGTTGTTTATAGGGTGGTCTAATTTTGGGAATGGAAGCGTTATTTAGAGTGTTCGTAACCTTTCTATTTTAGACATGATTTTGTTAGCAACATTATTTACTATTTTAACGATTTAAGTAGATTTGTGAAAATTTAATGGTTAAGTTATTTAGAAACTAGCAGTATCCCGCGGTTTCACTCATGTTAATCAAAATCTCAAATCACACAAACTTTAATCCCCTGTCTAAATTCCCATATCGCAATTTCCTCATTAAATCCTCTATTTCAACCTTTTAGGGGTAGTTTCTGAAAAACAAAGTATATATATACATATGTATATATGTTTGACCCTAAGTTTTCAACCATTCTCTTTCCAAATTTTATCCAAATCGATGCGGTGGCATAAAAGCATAACAGACAGAGACAGACAGAATTTCGCCTTTTTATAATTTTGTATGGAACTTCGAATGGTGCTTAGTCATTGGAGATACGACTGAGAAGTGTGGGACTTTCACCTTACTAAAATTACCTCGGAGATCTCCATTCAGGACATGTATAGAAGCCCCAAGTCCTCTAAAAAAAACTACACCGAGGCTTCCAATGCAATGCCTGCTAACCTCCCTAGGGAGATTGTAAAAGGGTCTCCTCTGACAAGACATTGTGCCATCGTCCTCTCTGGGATCACATAATGTGAGGTTAGAGTCCCCACTTTGAAGACCCACTAACTTAAAAGACTTAATGCATGGGCAGTCTCTACTATAAAGTTTTCATTAAACCGTTCACGCATTAAAGCATTCTGCTTATGCAAGAAAAACAATAAACTAAGAGTCATAAATCATGATGAAATCACACAGTAAAATTATTAAATATTATTACACATTTTTTATAAAAAAAACTAGCAATATGGGTAGAATTCACGTTACTAGTAATCTTGTTAACCCCTCCAATTAAGCTAAATATGCTTGTGTCTAGAATGAGTTACCTGATTAGAATGGGTACCTCTCACAAGACACTTATGTATATTATCTTACCCATTAGGCATTTTTGCATTCGATATAAAATGTTATATTTTAGCAAAGTCTATAGCAAGCGTATATATAACGTTCCCAATGTGGTGACCAAGGTCTCCCCTCTAAGAAAGAGGATAAGCCGTAATCCTAACAGTAATAAAACTGACAAGCGTAGTTTCATATTACCAACTTATTAACTTAAGGCAACAGCGAGTTATTGTGTTCATATTGACATTATTATTACAAGTATAAATTCCAAACAAATCAATTCAATATTTAACTTGAATTCGTGCTTTGTTGAGTCATAATAATGTAATGAATCTATTAAGGTTTTATTGTTATTAAAGAAGCATTGAGATAATTTATTCCTGATGATAATGCTGCATAAAATTAACACTACAGTTATTATGTTAGTGTCAGAGGGCAAAATTAATTTGTATATTTTATGAAGCAATTTCAAATAGAAATAATGGTATACGTTTATTAAAAATAACTTGAAAGAAAATTACGTCGCAATTATGGAACGATAGTCGAAAATGTTAATTATTTAATTGACACATTGTTGAATGATTATAAAAATAAATAATTATCATTTATATTTACACCTCAATGTTAAAATTTTAAATAAAAGCTTTAAGATCGAATTAGCATTTATTTCAAGTAATTATTTATTTATTGTTTTGGTATCACTAGTAGGTAAACTGTTTGAAGAATTGCCCTAAAGTTATCGTAATAACTAATATATTAGCTATGTTTTCAGAGGAAAACCATCAAGTACCTCCTCCCGCTTTAGGTGTCACTATATAGTATATACCCACCCTATTCCTTCAGTTACCTTTGCGTTCCGGGGCCGTAGTATCTCGCAAAAACATTCCTGCCAATCCCGGCATGCTATATCCCAATCGGGCCCCGTCATTAGTGCTGACAATTCTTAGGCACGCGTGGAACACAACGCACTGCCATGCGATCACATTAAGCTCGCTTCATTCTCAACGTTAAGACCAGGCAGTGCAAAATAATTTTCACGCAAGCTCCACCCCCATCCACCCCGGTTAGGCCATTGTATACTAAACGCTAATGCAGCAGTAATAAAGTTGAATATCGCGTGCGCTCTTTCACCATGTTCGGTTTCGAAACTGCCGTTGTGTGCTAAACGCTAACTCAGCAGTAATAAAGTTGAATATCGCATGCGCTCTTTTACCATATTCGATTAAAAAATTAATCGAGTGAAAATGTTCCAATTGCGAAACTCTTCTAGACATGGAAAGAAAAAGATCCAATAAATCATATACTAAAGTTCCATTTTGATTGTATGCGTGATTGTTTCAGAATATTAATACAAAATTACATACAATTTAGGGAGCCTCCTCTTAAGCGGGCGACGCATGGTCACCCTACACTGATATGACCTTCCAATATTGATCGGCTTCCGATGATCACGGCGATTGTGGTCCAAATCGTGATTAATTAACTTTTGCCAAATATTATCCACTAAATAATAAACTAATAACGTTTCAAAGCAATATTTAAATACATGATACAAGTGAGCCCGTACAAAGTAATTGGCTTTTGATGAAACCTTTAGATTTTTAGAGCATGTTTTCGCAAAGGTTAATTCGGTTCAAGTTTTGCGGTGAATTCAATTAAATTCATTAGTGAAGTTGTTTGAGTGATAAGATGTTTTGAGGGGTAAATTCTATGTCATTATTTTTGTAATTACCAGCGGTGAGGCCGTAAAGACAGTTGTCAAAAGCTGTTCATATGATTTAATTACAGGTTTTGCAATGCTGTTAGTTCCCAGTTGACAACTTTTCGATCTTATATTCTTAGCAATAAGGTTGATATGGGTTCGAACGATTACTTTTGAGGTAAATCTTTCTAGTCTAGGTAATTATGAGTTACTTTGTTTTTACTGTAAGCAGAGAGAAGAGAGAGAGAGAAAGCTTTAAAGTGTAATGATGTCCTTAGGAAACTGTGTTGTTTAACCTTGTTAACGTACAATGACAGACCAAACATTTCAATTCCATTTTATTTTGTTTTGAAGAGTGGTGGCCCAGGTTATGTAATTATGGTTCCAACTATCAACTTGTCGATTGTGTTGTACTTTGTGTAATTATTTATACAGCACTACTACCCTCGAAATGGTAAAGGACACATTGTGAGGAAACTGACATTTTCTAGAACGAAAAATCGGAAGGATATGATTGTGATGTACATTAACCCGAATTGGGCCCGCGTGACCTTATTGAAAGAGGAGGATTTCCCGCGTAAATTCCGATTCTGTGGTTTCCCGGTATAAAAATCAGCCTATGTATTTATTATTCCTGAAAGAGTAACAAACATTCATACAACTATGCATTCAACCTCACAAACTTTCGCATTTTAAATATTATTAACAAGATTTATAGGAAAGTGGTATACCTATGCACAAGGAAATCCTATCACACAGATTACAAGCAACCCCTCTGAAACACAAAATAGTGTGTAATCATTTCAATTTTAAATCATGAGACTTGCTAAAGAAAAAAACAGAAAAAAATTGTTAAAAGTTTTTAAACTTAGAACTGCAGATCATTATCAATTCAAATCGAAGCGCATTGACCTCAATAGAAACTTCACGGTATCCGTTTTCGCGAAATGCGAAATAGAGATCAGGGTCACAAGTTCGGATTCCGCGTCGCGATGTAAATGTGTATACCTTCATTGTCTTGAAAATATTTATAATATTTAGACGAAGTATTCAAAAGGATTGCTTCGTTATGATATAAATGCCGATTTGAATCAAAGTCTATATTAAGTGTATGGTATATAACTAAAATAAGATAAAATGGCGAATGTCGTGCTGCCATGTTTTTTCCATAGTTTCACTATTTAATTGTTTCTAAACCTTCCCTGTGTGAGAGAGAATATAATACCAAAAGAAATTATACGCGACGAATTGATAACCTCTTAGTTTTATGGACGTCGGTTACTAATTCATTAAACCCGTTCAGCCGTTTTTGAAATGTAGAAGAGTTATTGATTTTACTAATAAATTAAATGCGAAAGTTTGTGAAGATGGATGTGTTTGTTAATCTTTCACGCAAAACCTACTCAAAGGCTGAACGTTGGTAAGTAGATAGTTGACTTCCTCGAATAAAACATGGGTTAATTTTTATCCCGGGATTCCCACGGTTTCGGGATTTACGCGGGAAAACCGTCCCACGCTAGTATATGTATAAGAAGATGAAGATAATCAGCCTATGAAGTCAAAATATTTAGTGACTGGATTTATTTCAAATTCAAATTCAAATTCATTTATTCATTTTGTGAACATAGGTGATTACAGGTGTTTTTCAATATTTTAAACTTCAATTGTACAAACCATGTTCCGCCGATAGGCATACAAAATCAGTCTTACGATGTTAGTAAGTACATTTGATATACAAGAACGTCAAAGATACGAGTACATGCATGTCAAATTATAAAATTGTCTCAATAAAATAGGGAAAATGTCATGAAAATAGGAAAGAATAATAATGCACAATGTCAAATGATTGTAAAATAAAAAACACAATAAAAAAATAAAAACGTAAATTATAAAAATTGATCAAAATTTGTCTTCCAAATACTCATTGACTGAATAATATACTTTGTCATTTAGTAGCTTAAAGATATTACTTTTAAATTCATTATTATTCTTACTGTTTCTAATATGACAAGGTAATTTATTATACAATTTAGGTGCCATTGCATAGATACTTTTATAAGCAAAAGCAGTTTTGGTGATTGTTGTTTTTAACTTATCTGAGCGACGTTGACTTTCTACATGACTAAACAAGTGTATATTGGTTTTTACAAACATCAGAACCTCATAGATATACTGCGACGGTACTGTCAGAATCCTTAAATCCCTAAAGTGTGGCTTACATGTATCTGTAGTTTTTAATTTGCAGATGGCTCGGATGCATCTTTTTTGTGCCAAAAGTACGGAGGATATATTTGCAGCATTACCCCAAAATATGAGTCCATACCTTAACGTGGAGGCTACATACCCATGGTATGCCGTTAGGAGGGCAGTTTTGTTTGCGATTTTACATAACATATAAAGGGCATAAGAGAATCTGCAAAGTCTCAGACAAACACTATCAATTTGAGCTTTCCATGTCATATCATTATCAATGTGTAATCCTAAAAACTTTGTAGTGTTCGATTCTAATACTGCGTCTCTTTTGTACCTGATTTGATATTGTGTCGGTTTTCTCTGTCGAAGTTTAAAGTCCATTATTTTAGTTTTAGTCAAATTAATTTTTAGATTGTTGGCATTCAACCATTCTATGATAGACACTAGGTTTGTGTTTATGGCTGATTCAATTTCGTTAAAATTTCCCTTGTCAAAAACAATAGTGCTATCATCTGCAAATAAGCACATCTGATGACTGGTTACATTGGGGAAGTCGTTTATATAGCAGATGAAAAGTAATGGACCTAACATAGACCCCTGTGGAACACCATACGAAATTGTTCGTGTACTTGAGGAGTATATGGTTTCAGTTTTTGTTTTAATGTTGACTTGGCTGATCTGAGTAACCTGTTTTCTACCTTCTAAATACGATTGCATGAGATCAAGTACATTACCTCTTATACCGTAGCTATAGAGTTTTTTTAATAGTATTTTATGGTCAACGTAATCAAAAGCGCGCGTCATGTCCATATACATTGCTACAACTGGTTTCCTATTGTCCATGTTATGGTGTATCTTTTTAAGGAAATTGTACACTGCCATATTAATAGTTTTGTTCTGCCTGAATCCCATTTGTTCCTTACAAAAAATGTTGTTTTTCTCAAAATAATTGTTGAGTCTATTGTAAATAACTTTCTCAAAAATTTTTGAAAATATTGGTATTAAAGCTACAGGTCTATAATTGCACATTTTTGTTTTATCGTCTTTTTTGTGTAGTGGCTTGATAATCGAGATTTTTAGAGCTTCTGGAAAAATTCCATTGTGTATACAAGCATTTATTATATCGCATAACACTGGTGCTACAATAGGTCCTACTGATTTGATCACGCTGGTCTTGATGTCATCATACCCTGTACTATTTGTATTTTTGAGGTTATTTATTATAGTTATCATCTCTTTTGGGACTATTGGTTCCATGAACATAGATTTGTGGGATTTTAAAACATTCGTATTATTATAAGTTTGACAATTTACATTGGATTGAGCTAGGTCTGTGAAATAATCATTAAAATTTTGCGCAATTATTTGAGGGTTTGTGATACATTTGTTGTTTACTTCAATAGCGTTAATATGTGTTTTTGGTACGCTGCTTTTCAAATTGTTTATTATTTTCCAGGTAGCTTTAGACTTATTGTTACTAGTTTCTATGTAGCAGCTGTTTTGCGCTTTTTGTGTCTGTTTGATAACGCGACGGTACCTGGCGCTAAATGTCGATAAAGTAGTTTTAGTGTCTTTGTTTGGGTTTAACCTATATTGCCATAGCAAATACCGTCTTTTTTTTACTGCAGACTTTAATTCCCGGTGTGATCCATTTTGGTCTATGAGTTGTCGATATTTTGCATCTTACTATTGGGAAACATAGGTCGTAGAAAAGTTTGAATAAGTCAAAAAACGCATTAAACTTTTCATTGGGGTCATTTTCTTCAAAAATATCGGAAAAGCTCAAACTGCCTATGCATTGCCTAAACTTATACATGTTTTCCTTGCTGTAATCACGTTTATGAACATAATAATATTTCAATGCGCACGTTTGTTGTACAGGAAACTGCATCAGTTGCGCTAAATGGTCAGATACCCCTAATTCTAGTATCTCACTATTACAGCCCCGTATATTGTGAAAAATATTATCAAGGCAAGTACCACTACTGGGTCTAGTGGGTTGCTGTATTTCGATTTTAAGATTAAACTCTTTCAATAGACGTTTAAATAGAGAGGAATACTTTGTTTTTTGTAAAATATCAATGTTAAAGTCGCCGCAGATTATAATTTTATGTTTATTTCTATAGCAGATTTGTTCTAATATATAAGTTAAATTGTCAAAGAATATTTCCATTTTGTTTAGTCCTGGCACTCTATATATACATACTATTGTAATTTTATGATCCGTTAGCTCAACCGCACAGCATTCAAAAACATTGCATACATTTGCGACTTTCACAAAATCTATCTCTGTATATCTAATATGGTTGTGTATTAATATACAAGACCCACCGTTCCGTTTTTGCCTAGTAAAGGAGGTAGCTAAAGTGTAATTTGGAATGTTCAAAAGATCAACATCGCTCATCGTCATATTATGTTCTGTAAAACATAAGACATGTACATATTTGCCACTGTTTGAAAGAGTGTCTATAAATTCCGTTATTATGTCACTTTTGGCTAGCAGTCCATTTATGTTTTGATGTAGTATGTGTAGATTATTGTACACGAAAAAGATTATTGTCCTTAGAAGTTTGGCCAATTGGACACTTTTCTATTACAGGGAAATAGTACGGTATAGTCCCTATTTTTTGCGGTAAGGGTTTTAGTACTGTTTTATTCTGTTTTGTACAATCATAATGAATAAATAATGTTTGGCCGCTTTTCAATAATCAGAAGTAAATAGACGTTCCCTCTACAGAAGGAACGGCTCACATACGACTTCTATCAGTTGATAGCTATGATGATATTCTAGATGACGCATAGGAAATAATTCATTATTCTTGCTGGCGAAGGAGGAGCCTGAACGTGTGAGAGAGGGACAAATCTTTTTCTCATGCCCCAGTTGCAATGGCGCCACGGGTGTTGAGGATCGTAAGCTGATCTCCGGCCACCGTAGGCGCAGGCTTGTGGGCATCGAACAAGGGTAACTCACCGTCCGGTAAGGTCCAGGCCCAGGTTGACGGTGCGTCGTATTTGACGCGTGTCTCAAAGAGCAGTCAGCAGCATTGACGGGGTTCAATAGGGCCTTTGCCTGCTGGGGCTGCGGGAATGTTATAACGAGATACCGTAGCCCCGGACCACAAAGGCAACTGAAAGAACCGGGTGGGTTTTAGTCAGTAGTAGTCTGACACTCCCTTCCGCTCCACACACAGTGGAAGGAGACATTTGATGATTTTCACACCGAAAAAAAGGGGGCTTACAACAACAATTGCACGGTCAATTAGATCAAGGAGATGGACGAAAGAGAAAGATTCAACAAGCGACGCTAGACCTAAAGATGTTTGACCTCAACTGTAGTCATAAATTGAGTTAATCAGACCAGAGCCGAACCCTCCGGGCAGCCACGACATTGACCTTTAATGTTTATTCAATATTTTTTCAAGTGCCATTATACTACTGCATTATATATACATAGTCGTGAACTGCATTGGTCTATAAATGGAAAGCACTCAATCTTTTGAAGGCGCGCCTCTGTTTGTTACATGGAGAGGCGCGCGCGTGCAAATTACTTACACTACCGTGGAATGGGGTGTCATTGATCAATTTCAAAATTCAAATGGCCGTATTTTCTAAAATACAAACGTACCGAAAACGAAAAAAAATTGGAATATAGGTTTTTACTACACAATCGATACAATGAATTAGATTTTATTTTAAATAAATAATATGTCGATGAAAAATATAAATGTGAGTGATCAATGTTAAACCGTATGTGGGGTTACTTTGATACCCCCTAGTATTTTCATGGCAAATGAAAGTAACCTCTTCAAACGATACTTTTTCGAAAGAACAAAAAAAAATCTGTTAAGTGCAAAAAAAGATATGAATTTTTTAAAGTTTAGGGGTGAAATTGATCAAGGCAATAAAAAATACTTTTATAAAAACAACTTTATTTTAACGTTTAATTGAGATTAGATATACAGTATGTTAACTAACAGAGGGCTTTCCTGTTCCTGTGAGCCCGCAATAGTATAGCATCATTACATGCTAAAAAAAAATATTACCATTCGAAAACTAAATGTTTTTTTTTTAATATTAGAATATTCACTAAAAATGTTAAATTGATACGTTAAAGAAACACTCTGTACACGCATACTTGAAGGACGGCAACGTCGCAATTTATTTATGAATGCAATTGTAAGGGGAAATCCCCACTCAGAACATTTGGCACAAGGTTTTAATATAGATTTCTCTTCATTTTCAGAAAATACTGGCTGAGCACCCGGCTTTTTATAAATTTTCCGTGGTATTTGTTGAAAATCGTACCATACGGTATTTTAAATTTCTCTGAATCCCCACGTAAGATCATACGACCTTCTACAACTGTAACTACTGCTCGTTCTAACACGTCTTCATTAAATTCCGATAGGCGCGAGCGCATAAACGCTTCGTGTATGTTCTTGGCATAGCGCTGAATGTAAAAAAAAGCATATAAAGCAGCCATCATTGCAAATATATTGATAATGTATGTTAAAAAAGCACAAACAGCAAAATTGCTAGGTCTTGGGATGAGATTGTTCAATGACCAAAGTGACCCCATGCCTGTGATCAATGACACGCCGTATAAAAGATAAACCGCCAGTGAATGAAATTTTTGAGGTTAGAATACAAAATACAACTTCTTACTCAAGCTAATTAAACACATAACAACATGAACTATAATTTTTTCTAGCACCTTTCATGTCCTATCTGGTACCCTTGAAGTTATTTTAACCCTTAAAATAGTTTAAACACAATACTCACAGTTTTTTATGAAAATCTCCGGTAGCAATATGTGCAGCGGTTGGGCAATGTCAAAGAGTGACATTCAGTGCTGCCGACGCATAAGACGAAAACTTTCGGTTGCTTTCAGAAATTAAACAATTTCTGTTTTAAAAAAATATAAAGTTTTTATCAAAGTTACCCCTTGAATCAAACTAACCCCATTCCGCGGTACTTTAAATGCTCATATTTCTACTTTAATAGTACTTATTGACGTATAATGGATTTATATGAATAAAACAAGGTTTAATAAGTAAGAAAATAAGTATTTTTATTAAAACTATGAAACATAAATGTAACTTCTAAAACAAATAACAAATCACCTATTTATTATTTTCTAATTTTGACAGTCTTCATATCTGGACAAGTGTGCCTCTTGAAACACATTAAACACATATATGTGATATGTTCGCCGTTCGGTGCAGAGTAATTGCTTGCACAAAGTGATCTGATGATAGAATCATGGAGAACTGCATACCTATAGTGATTTGGGTATTTTTTAGTAACTCGTGCAGTTGCTCTCGAAAAGTACCATGACTGTGGTGAAGTGGAACTGATGATGATGAAAACACCGACTACCGAAATTAAAGCTTTTTTTTTTTGATTTTGCAGTGTTTTGAGATGGAAGTCGGATTTATTTATTGTTCAAAAGTTTCTTATACATATATCTACAGATTTCCAATGGAAATACAGTGTTCCTGCTGAGAACATGAGACACTATAGGTGTCTAACTAAACTAAATTAACGTAGCCATCTACTAGACTTATACTTACAACAAAAAGTTAAATATCGGCGTTATAAAATAAAATTATTAAATATGGTTAGTAGATAGATTGATGACTTATTTTTTACACTTTCTCACAAAAACTTTAAAGTTTACGGTGCTTAACTTTACAGTATATTATTAAATCATATTATATTATATTACATTCCGGGGCTGAGGTATCTCTTTATAATATTCCCATAACCCCGGCAGACAATGGCTATGTCGAATAATCAACGCAGAAAAACCTGAAATAGGGTATCTAAATCGTATACAAAATCTTGCCTACGAATTCGTGAACAACAGCGAATAGACTGTCTACACTAATATTGTACCTAAAACTTTTTTGTTTGTTTGTTTGTAATGGGTAAACTCAAAAACTACTGCACCGATTCCAAAATTCTTTCAAAGCTACATAATCAGCAAGTAACATAGCATATCAGAGTACTTTAATTTCGCTTAAAAAAGAAACCATTTCATGCGAGTGAAGCCACAGACAGAAGCTATATACTTTATAAAGGGGTTTTCCAAGTAATATATAAATAAATTAAATTCATTTAGTTCAGGTCTGTGACAAATATAAAACAGGAAAGTTACACATGTTCCATTGGTCGGCTTACACGAATACAGAAATATATGCAAAAAAATAAAAAATAATCAAAGTTGTGAAATTTAAATTAAATTTAGAATTGTACAAATATGTCACTAAAATAAAATGAGAAATCTTTAAAAGTAAATTAAAACAATATCAGATTATAAATGTCAAATTAAAAAGTACCTATTATAAATGAAGTAACTTTTATCACAACTACCCCTTATAGGCTAAATTCTTGATTTTTCTAAACGATTTACATCTAACTAGCTTCTGCCCGTGACTTCGTTCGCGTGGGAGAATTTTCCCGCGTAAATCCCGATCCCGTGGGAATTCCGGGAAAAAAAGTAGTCTATATTATTGCAGGCTATCAGCTATCTACTCACAGATCCGATCGGTAGTTTTTACGTAAAAGAGAGCCTAGAACATCGGCGACGTGTTGCAAGCCTCTCAATTATCTATCGGTTACATTTCGGGGCGTGTGCGATGGAATTGCACAGTCTTATTCCATTAAGTCCGTTCCATCATCGGACTACAAGACAAACGGCGATGCGCCATCGTTACATGGTGGACATCCCACCCATACGCACGTAACGTTTTGTGAATACTTTCATTGTGCGTACGGCTAAGGAGTGGAATTCGCTGCCGGAGTCTGTGTTTCCTGATAGTTATAACCTGGGAGTCTTTAAGTCAAGAGTGAATAGGTTACTTCTAGGCAAGTGTCGACCACATCATCGCTTAATATCAGGTGAGATTATGGTCAAACGCAAGCCTATAAAATATAAAAAATAATATATTAAAAAAAATCCATCCATTCTCACAAACTTTCGCATTTATAATATTAGTAAAATGCAGAAGCTAACTGAGTCACTACGGACCCCCACGGCCACAGCTAAACGTGATAGGTCCATTGCATGAATATTTGAGTGACGGATGGGTTACCGCCCAGGGGGCAACATTTCTTAACGCTCGCTTATGACTTCATCGCGCTAGATAAATACACATCACTCCGATAGAATGTGTCAGTTGTAGATCGTATTTCAGATGGTTTTAGAAGCTGTTGCTCGTCTATATTTGGTTTATTTTCTTTAGTGAGCATACCGATTGTTTTTTTCTTTTTCAATGTAAGGATTTAACATAAAAAATCTCCGACTAAGTGGTTGTACTGCGGTTCTCCTAGCTGTATTAAGCCTTCTGTAATAGCCTGTATTAAAGAGTAACATGATTATAATTTTTTTTATGTAATAATATGTAAAATCTCACGCTTTTGTTGCAAGTGCAACCTTGCGTTGCTAAACGTAATATGATAGGATACCTAAATGAGATTTGCTGATCGCAATTTGAAAGCGTTTGCAGTTTTCTGTGTTTCATAAATATATATGAGTCATTAATTGATTTTCCCACTGGAAAAGAAAAGGTATTATGCTTATATTATATATTAGGCTTATATGTACGTTTAAATGTTCTTATAACACTGAATGAAAAACAACATGAGGAAACTGTCCTAACTGTCGGACTTCTGTAGGTGCTTAGGCGAAAACACTATAGATTCATTTTCATTTTTTTTTTTTCTTTAGTCCACTCAGACGAAAAAAAAAATGTAGTTATCTATTATGCAAACATTGTGCAAATCAAGATTTTTTTATAAGAAACTCCACGGTTACTCACCGTGGAGTTTCTTGCCGGTTCTTCTCCATAGGACACGAGCAATGTCGAACCCTTAGAATACAGAAAGAACTAGAAGCCGTGAGCGCGCCTAATACTGAAGCAACAAAAACTACTCCTAAATGGAGTAGTTTGACGCGCAGCCGATCAGTTGTACCTACTATGAACGTTATATCGCGTGACGTGTTTTACCCGTGTCCAATTTATTTAAATTATGACTTCTCGTGTCGTTTCTACCAGAGGAGGCAAGGAATTTACAAATGGGCTAAGTGCCAAAATAAAATTATGGATAAATTGAATAAAAATGTATTAGTTTTTTAATCAACGTTTTATTTGGCTTAATAATATGATAAAAGATATCAAACAGGTACTACTGTTCATACATGTACCATTTAATAACAATAGTTGTAAGTTATTTCTGAAAACAAATCATTATTATTGTAGCCAATAAAGAAATGGGTCAAAAGACAAGATATTTACTTTACATATGGGCCATAAGTACCATACTAATTAGATTATTATTGGGGTTAATTAATTATTACACAAATTCCCGTAGAATTCTTGACAATTTGCTGGCAAGTATTTGATCACACCTTCTAAGTCCTTCTTTTCTCTGCTTATAGTATTTTTAGCCACATGTCGATGTAACTCCACATTATTTATGTCTGAAATAGATTTCCCTCTTTTCAACTAAGCTGCCGTTTGTAAAACATCTCTGAGTGAGTTAGAGTAGGCACGAAGAGCACCTGCTGAAAATCTATGGCTAGTGTGACAGTAGTACTACCTGTTAGTTGAGATTGCTCCCTATCTATGCCCGTTTGCTCACGGGATTTTTCTGCTTTTCGGTGATGTAGTTAAAACAATTTTTGCAGGCCGACTTCCTGATTTTTGAGAACGCACTGTTACCGACAAGTGATCACAATCTTTACAAGTATCAGTCCTAGGTCTCTTGAATTTTAAATTAGGAAAATCTCTCAAAAATATTTTTCTATAAAACTTATAAGATACTATGTTATCAGGATGAATTTCATTGAAAGCACGACCCATTTGTAAAGAAAAAATGTTTGGCACTTACACCCAACACCATCTATGAAAAATTCCCAAAATTAGAATAAACTTTTATTGGTACTTTGCACCTTTGAAATGGAATGGCTGTACAACATAGCACCTATGAAAGGTAAAATTTAAATTTTGCTTTTTCTGGCACTTAGCCCATTTGTAAATTCCATGCCTCAATTATTGAATAAATTTTTTAGTTTGTAATTGTCAAAGAAAATAATGCAGCCATCTTGTTAGTGTTGCCAATATAAGAGTTTTGATTTTCCCTTCTTTTTATTACCTTTTATTCTTTGTAGTATATTAATAACTACTTTAATCAAAATTATACTCGTGCATCGTCCTCGAGATTAGTAACCTGAAAACGTTGAAATATATGTAGTAACACGCTAGTGACACCACTCTTACACTGTATGTTTAGAGTCCTGCGCTCTTTTTTTTTTTTCTTTTGCTGGCAACCCCAACGTCTCGGTCTTTCATTCACGTCACAGTGCGCCACCACTCGCACGTTTTATTTTAGGAAAAAACAAAAGTGATAAGTTTTATAGTGAAAATACGCAAGCAAAAATGCCAAAAAGGAAATTCGAAATAGAGTACATAATGTGGAAGATCAAAAAACAGAAAAAGAAACAATAACAAACAAAAAAGCGGCACGCCGTCGGCGCCAACCGACCGCCAATTCTACAGGGACTATTTCGGAAAAGGATGATAAAGATCAATGTACATATATAATATATTTATTATAATATAATAGTAAAGTGATCAAGTGCTATTATTATAACAAAAACAAGCCCTTATTAGTAAATTTACCAAAATAACCTCGTATGTTTGCCTTCGTGCAAAACATTTTCCACGAAATTGTGTGAAATCTGATCTGTCAAAACGAATTGCTGCAAAAGATATCTATACAAGATCCTTGCTGCAAACACACGAACTTTTACGTAAAGTTGATAGACGTTAATAATTATATATTTTACATGGAATTATGATCAGTATTTCTGGAAAACAAATGAAAAACAAGCAACTGCCTACATACCGATAGATTTACCCTAACTAAAGTTATTACCGATCAGTGCGGCTTCTGGGGCCGTATCGCCAGGTAAAGCAAAATAAGTGTACTGTAATAACCAACACCTAATACCTATCAGAGCGGCTTTTGGGGCCGTATCGCCAGGCTACATAAAATAAGTATACTGAAATAACCAACACCTATCAGAGCGGCTTATAGGGCCATATCGCCAGGTAACACAACATAAGTATAATGAAGTAACCAACACCTGTCACCTATCAGAGCGGTTTTTGGGGCCGTATCGCCAGGTTTTTACAAAATAAGTATACGGAAATAACCAATACCTATCAGAGCGGCTTATGGGGCCGTATCGCCAGGTAACACAAAATAAGTATACTGAAGTAACCAACACCTGTCACCTATCAGACATTGAGGTATTATGTACTCTATCAGAGCGGTTTTTGGGGCCGTATCGCCAGGTTACACAAAATAAGTTACATACTGAAATAACCAACACCTATCAAAGCGGTTTTTGGGGGCCGTATCGCCAGGTTACACAAAATAAGTATACTGAAATAACCAATACTTATCAGAGCGGCTTATGGGGCTGTATCGCCAGATAACACAAAATAAGTATACTGAAGTAACCAACACCTGTCACCTATCAGGGCGGTTTTTGGGGCCGTATCGCCAGGTTACACAAAATAAGTTACATACTGAAATAACCAACACCTATCAGAGCGGCTTATGGGGCCGTATCGCCAGGTAACACAAAATAAGTATACTGAAGTAACCACACATATCAGAGCGGCTTATGGGGCCGTATCGCAAGGTTACACAAAATAAGTTTACTAAAGTACCCAACACCTATTAGAGCGACTTTGGGTTGTCAATTTGCCTCAGGGTAACTTATTCAAGACGGTTGTGAGACCAATAGAGATTAGTTTTTGGGATGGTTTCATTGGCTCAATTTTCATAGTACATCAGTAAAACCTTAGAATGGTGTTACTAACACCTGCCTCATTTGTCTACTGACATACAATTATGGTAACAAACACCCATCAGAGCAGCTCCTGGGGATGTATCGCCAGGTTGCTTACTATACCACACTAATTCATAGACAATAACTACAGTTTATTTCTTGGGACTGCATTGGCATATTATATGGGTAATTGCTGAAACTACACCATAACTGATGTAATAAAAATTGCTTACTAGGATAATCTGGTTTCAGTTGGGGTGTCATTGGACAGCCCACGGACGATACAACTTATAGAGGTTTTACCGTCAAATAAGTGCATCAAACCTATTGAAGAGGTCACACAGCCATCCACCTCAGAAAACTTACCGCAGCAGACGTTGGTTAAGGAAAAAGTCTTGGAAGTAAACCATAATGAAGAACTAGCTGACCCGAAATACCCCGCTCTTGAGCACAGGAATCCAGAAGTGCTGGATATTCTGGGAACTGATGCCTCTGCTGTTGTTAACTATGGGATTGACATACACAAAGTTTTAGCAACAAGACTGCAACACATAGACACTCTGGGACATAGTAAGGAAACCCGCGAAGAGCTTACAGAATGATACCTCATCCCAGATAACAGTATCTTGATTGGAGCACCCTACTAAATGTGGAAATAAAAGCAGCTGTAACAGAAACCGTATTAAAGCGAGACAAGGGCATCAAAGAGTGCCAAAGCCAGCTCACAATGCCAATTTCTGGGCTAGCGAGTCCTCACCCAAGAACATGAGAACAAAAACAAAAATAAAGAGGGCCTCAAACAACTCATGGATGTGTACTGGATCTTGTGTGACACACAACATGCAGAGTCAGTCACTAAGCGTAACTTCACCATATTTTTCATAAACAAACATCTGAATGACACAAAAATTTACAAATAGTGAAAACCTAGCAAAAGCAGAACCCAAAACTTTTTCCTCAACTTAATAACAAGTTAAGAACAATTTAAGGTGGAGAAAAAGGGTCCCAGTGCGCAGGAGTACAACGAGGTTGTGTAACATTTCCCCCGCCGGTGCCGGGTCCCTCAGCGTGAGACAGTCGCATCAAGTCGCCGCAAAAGCATCGTGACGTCCGTCGAATTGCAACCATCGCCGATAAATACGGTAAAATACAATGTCGGTAATCACTGAAGACCAAACTATGTTGTCATAAGTTAACGTGTATAAACTAGCAATGTTTTTCTTTTTATGCTCTATGGCTTCTAAACACCGAAGACTAAACTATGTTGTCATGGGTTTAATGTGTATAAACTGGCAATTATTTCCTTTTTTATGCTCCACGATCTCTAATCAATGAAGATCAAACTATATTGTCATAGGTTTAATGGATATAAACTAAAATTAAGAAAAAAAAAAAAAGAAACCTAATTAGATTACCTAACGGAAAACTGTCAAACATAAAGTCTGAACTAATAAGATGTATTGCATAAGGTGTAAAATTTGCGAAATTCTTTGGACTACTTGCATGGATGAATATGAGATACTTTACACTTAAGAAAGAGTAAATACATGAATAGACCTAACTCTATGCAAGATTCTTTTAAATGATGAGACGCATACTGCTAAGAAATATAAACTGACGCCTCAACTATGGGGGGGAGTAGCCACATGTGGGGGTGAACGAGCCAGCGGAAGATGGTCGTGAGATGAGAGAAAAATCCATATAGATCAGCTCGAGCTGCTGGTAGCTTATTTTGGCCTTAAAGTATTTGCCTAAAACCTCAGAAACTGTGAATTCTTCTTCACATAGATAACTCCATAGCCATTACTTACATAAACCGCAAGGGGAGCATCCAATACCTACATCTATTTTTTATATATTTCATATATTACAGATAACAAAATTGCGGATGCAGACTCTCGTCGAGTACACCCAGATATAGATTCGATACTGGATGGATTGGCTTCGGCCAGCGGACCTCTTCACAAGTAGGGTAAATACAATCCAAACACTTTGGCAGTTAATGCATTTATAATCAAATGGACAACAATTATTTTTAGACCCCTTGGTCCTTTCATAATAATGTTAAAAAACTTGAGACAAATTATTACTAAGAAGGCAAGGCAATCATGGTGGTTCCTAAATAGCCCATACAACCGTGGTTGCTCATATTCCAACTTTAACCTAACAACATTATTATTTTACAACACAACCTCAAACTGGTTGCCGGATCATTGTGCGCTGTGGCGACGCAGGGTATCGATCATCCACAGCGGACACCATGATAGGCTCGTTGTCGGAAAATCCTTACCAGCAATGTGACGTACCTAGCACTTGAAAAATTAAATTTTGTGCTCAGAACAATATAATTTTGAGGTATATGAAGCGTCAATCCCAAACATTTTATATTTTGTCACAGGTTAACTCAATCAGAGAAACCAGTACGGCACCTTGAATTCATGTAGGTAGGTTCTCATTAAAAGGTTTTTTTCAAGAGAGCTTATCGGCTCAACCACGGCCTAAATATAATACCACGTGGTATACTTCGCTTGTACTAGAAATTCCAAAGGAAAATTAGCCTTTAAAAATTAACTTAAAATGATGATAACGTATACAAAAATTATTATAAAATAAATAAATTGTTTTTAAATAAATAGATAATAAACATACCCGACCAGTGAAGATTTAAAACTTACAGGGCGGGCTCAGAACAACCAACCTTGAGCCAACCATTCTTTGAGACAAAAATGAAAATGTGCCCAAAATCTTACTTTTTAATATTAGTACAAAACCAAGCCAGGTCCTTTTGTGGGAAACACATAAAGCCGTTCAATGGTTTTAAGAAACCGCATAAACGGTAAAAATACAATCCTTACGTCCGTCGGTGGATTATAGCCGTTCTTAAAGATAGCGGGATTGACACCTCTGAGTGCACACGACACAAGGCACGCTGCTACGTCTAAACCTAACCAATGCGACTTCTCATCGATCTTATCCGCGACAGGGCAAGCTAGAGCGGAAGCTCTAACGTTTTTAGAAAATTCTATAACAGAGCAATGATTAACTCTAACGAAACGTAACTGCCACGATAATTAGTTAACTACCCTTAGATATAAAACTAGATTTTTAAGGAAAACAAAATTGAACTATAACTAAAACAAAAAAAAAAAAAAGTGATACTAATTAAGTCGTTTTAGAAATAAACCAATTGATTAATACACAGGTATTTTTTGGTAGTTGACATTTCCTCAGCTATCTCTCAAGGTCTACATATATTTCAACGTTTTCAGGTTACTAATCTCGAGGACGATGCACGAGTATAATTAATGATTAAACGAACTTACCTGTACGTGAAGTTCTATCATAATTATACAAAGTGCATCGTCCGAAGAGATTAGTAACACCCACCCAACCCAAAGTGTCTCCCAGTTTGCTGCAGAAATGTCAAAGCTGAACATGGTGGCTTCAAACTCTAAACTTAATGAAAGATCGAGACGTTGGGGCTGCCAGCAAGAGAAAAAAAAAAAAAAAAAGAGCGCAGGACTCTAAACATACAGTGTAAGAGTGGTGTCACTAGCGTGTTACTACATATATTTCAACGTTTTCAGGTTACTAATCTCTTCGGACGATGCACTTTGTATAATTATGATAGAACTTCACGTACAGGTAAGTTCGTTTAATCATTAAATATTTTAACTAACTTGAAAAACGAAAGGTTATCAGTGCGACCGGTATACAACGTGTAACAGAATAAACGCAATTTGCTGAATGTAGTTGGTTCAGAATCGAAATCCGTCATAAAAAATAGGTGTTAAATTTCGACGGTAAAATCTTTCATTTAATGTAAAATGGAAACAAAGTATCATGACAAATTAATACAATCCTTAATTCAAGAAAATGCGCTCGTGTGCGTGTCGGCCGCTAATATTGCATGTGTGTATGCGTCTGCGTAAGGAGATTTTATGACGAACATACGCTTCGCGTTTAGTAAGGATAACTGTTTTATAAAAAATGTCTAGGTTTCGTTTCAATATAATTAGTTACGGATGTTGTTTTAGACTTATAATTTAATATGCTAATTGGGATGTCTGAGGTATTGCGCTTAATCTGTTACACCTTGTATATGTAATTATGTATAATGATATTGTTAGAATTGCATAACATTCATAATAGGTACTACACATAGTACCTATTAAGATTACTAAAATAATTTACAAAATTTGTAGTGTGTGTGGTGTGTATGAGAAAGGAAGGGGAGGGGTGTATGAAATTATGATTCTATGTAACATTATAACTATCTAAAGTTTTAGCTTCCCTGCTGAAGAATTTACCCCTAAAACGGACAAATAATGTCTGAGCTAGCAACATTACGTGGGTGGGAAGGGAGGCTAGCGTGGGGGGGCTTGTCTTGTATTTGGACACAGAGCGCGGCTTGCAATTACAGTTGAACGCGGTTTCTTGTTCCAAAGTCGAACCGTGCACTAACTTCTGACGTTTTATGAGTGCCCATGTTGGCCCATGTAAAAAATAAAATAAAAAAAATACTTATTCCGAGCTCGTGGTTAAATAATAATAGCTGTTAGATAGGCCCAGGCAGAATTAAAAGCGGACTGTATTTCAAGGTCATATATTAGGTCTTCTACAACGATTAAAATTGAAATAAATAAAAATCATGCGATCGTGGTCGCGTTGTTGAAAGGAGTGTGGAGGGCGCGCGAGCCGGTGCCTTAACAGCTGATCTTAAAGGTTAACCTCTGCTTAACCTTATGACCTATTACCGAATGGGTACACGCTTCAACATATCAATATACCTCCGTGCCTTGGAAAGCACGCTGACCCATCAGACCAGATCCTGGATTTGAACATCTTCGACAGTCGGTACGGTTAGTCAGAAGCCAGAAAATTTGACACAGTCTTGCTAGTCTTAAGTCAGGATTATCGTGTTACCTAGCTACAGTTGAAAAAGGCAGATGATGATTTCTACCCCAATAATAATATCTATACTAATATTATAAAGCGGAAAAGTTTGTTAGTTTGTTTGTTTGTTTGTTTGCTTGAACGCGCTAATCTTCGAAAGTACTGGGTGGATTTGGATGCAATTTGGTATGGAAGTAGCTTGAAGCTTGAGGAAGGTTATAGGCTACTTTTTAACCGACTGCAAAAAAGGAGAGTTATGTTTTTACCGTGATAGAATCCACGGGAGCGAAGCCCCGCGTGAGTACTAGTTAATAATATATTATTATATTTTTTTTTTTTTTTTGAGAATATTTAAAAATGTAACTTATATGTATATATTGGAAATAAAGACTTAATAATATTAGACGTTTAATTTTCTCAACACAATGTAACTTAAAGCTAAAAATTACAGTAAACTAAAGTAGTGGTTTGACTTTGTGAGAGTTAGGTGCCTGAAGTGGGTTTCAACGAGAACCTGTATTACAGGTCACCAGTTCTCTCCCGCGGCCTGAGACCCGTTGTAACTTAAATAATGGATAGAGAATTGAATACAAGAATTAAAAGGTGAAAATTATTGTTCATGAGAAAACGTGGAACAAGTTTGTTAAGTGTATCAGTGTATGAGATTGTTATGCAGTTTGAAGAGTGTAAATGTATGAAAAGAGGTATGAGTATGCGTGATGACAGTAAGTACAAAATAAGAAATACAGTATTATTTCAGTGGTACCAACAAATCCTCAATTCCCTTGTAGTCGAGGCTTTTAAGAAATTTAAATAGTTGATCTTTACATTTTAATTTAGTGAGGGGGTATATATTGAGTTTATTATTAAGTTTTTTTATATAATTACGGCCCAAGAAGGAACCAATGCATAGAAGTGGCAATAATTCAACCTAAAGGTAAATAATAAGTAAATAATTCCTCATTTAGATCTGACATAATTATTAGTTAGTAAGTATTTAATTTATTATAAAGTAATACTAAAATAATGCATGATATTTTTACAATATTTGGAATAATGTATAATACTTGCAAGGATTTGCACACCGCATTTGTACGCCTCCTGGCAAAACAGCGCTCTATTTATAAATAAATATAAGATCTGTACTTTTCTACCTATGTTAACAAATGAATAAATAATTTCTAATTTCTAGTAATATTTTCAAGTTATTCAAAACATATACCATTCACGCCATCATACACTCATTCACTCATTCACTCACATCACACATCAACTGTCATAGATGTTCAAATGACAGCCGTAGGTACCAAGCAACGGCTTAACGTACTTATTTATATTATATGTAATGTCAATAAAAATATATATAAACTACCGGAACAAATTAAGAATATAAATAAATATAGTAACTTTAGTAATAAATAGAAGCTATTTCTATTAAATAAAAGCTACTATACTATAAATTAATATATGAATGATAAACTGTGACTGCTATTGTAATTAAATATTTGATTCATATTAATATGACATTTTGCGAATATAAACTATAATAAACATTGGTATTACTATCTCTTATTAAAATATAATTTATTATTTAAGTTTCATATGAATTGTTACGTTTAAAATTTTAAATGCTGTTAATTAATTTTAACTTTTAATTTTACTTTAATTTGATTTATTTTTTAGTTTGTATTTAATTTTTATTTTGTCCTTCCAACAATAATGTAGCTGTGCCCTTACAGGGTTCATAATTGTACCTTAGCTTTAACCCTATTGTAACAGCTATAAAAACATTATGGTATGCAAATAAATAAATATGAAATAAATAATATGAAATACATTCCCAGGTACGGAAAAATCTCTATAAGCCAATATGGTTCATCCAGGGAACAACCTCGGAAAATATTGCTTTACCTTGAAGATTGAACCCCATGATAGTGACTAAGCCGTCTAAGAACCAAACCTATATATTATTTCACTGCTGCTCAACCCCGCACGAAGCCCCTAATTGAATGTAGCACGCCACTCACACACACTATTAACACTATTATAAACATTAAAGTACCATGTTCAGAATATAAAGCCTAGTTTATGTTCATGTATTATTATCATGATTTGGAGAACAACGTGTGATGTATGGGTTAGTTTGTAAGTGTGGTTGTACATGAACCAACACAGCGACTTTATATCACTTTTTCTTTATTTATTTTAAAGCCTGTTTTCAAATATATGTATGATGAGTATAATCTATAATACTAATATTGTAAAGAGACAAAATTTGTTTGTAAGTTTGTATGTAGGGGGTTATTTCTAGAAGTAGATTGAATTCTAAAATGATTTACATTGTTAGTAAGGTACATTATTGGTGAGTTTTATTTATTAAATAAGAATCAATAAAATATTTTCAATAAATTTTATGCTTTTGTAAAAGTCCGAAGGTTATGTTCTAGGATTCACCAGTAAAACCATTACCACCTACCCGCACTGACATTTCCTTGATGAATCTAAGTGAAAGAAAAAAACTGACACAAGAGATGTTTAAAAATAATATCGTACTTAATTTTCATCAAGAATGTTTTTCTAGCGTTCACAGAGCAAATCTTAGATATTTTATGTGGCGGTATTTAACACAGACGTTGCTACATTAAGGCTTTCGGTCAATAGAAAATTTTCCTATGAGTAACCAAAATTTGAGTAACCCCTTTGTAGAACTTTAATAGATTTTGGGTTTAAACTATTCATTTAAGTTAATAAATAAAAATAGTATTTACGATGTCTATGCTACTTAATGCAATTTTAAACTAACTAGATCCAGGCTGTGATTGATTATGAATATTATTGACTGATTGGATCATACATTTTATGAAATAGAATTAAAACTGTACTTTGTTTTTTTATTACGATTGAGCCCGCTCTTGACCCCGATCACACCTGATGCTAAGTGATGTTAGATGAGGTCTACGATGGAACGAGCGAGTCCAGAAGATGCCTGTTCTCTCTTGCTTTAAAGGCTGACGGGTCATATTTATTTATTTATGTACACACATGACACTTACAAAAAAATAATTAAATACAGACAAAAGAGCACAAAGGTGCTGCTTATTTCCTAAGAAATTTCTTCCAGCAGACCTGCGACAGGAGAGTTCAAGAGGAGGTGATAGACACAGTGTGTATAAATACAAGTTACGATAAATAAAACATACTTAGCTATACAATTAAACTATAATGATATAATAAACAAATATATACCTACGTAGAATTAAAATACATATTTATATTAATGCTATAAAAATATATACCTATAATAAATATATAAAATTACGGGATGTTAGATAGGTAATGATTTTTGACCAGCTTTTTGAAAATATTAATGGATTTAGCTTCCCGGATTTTAGCGGGAAGTGAGTTCCACAGTCGTACTGCATGAAAGGAGAAGGAGTGGGAATAGAAACGGGTTTTATGGGATGGGAAATTGAGATGGAGTTTAAGGTGGGATCTACAAAGTGCGTCAGTAGGACGAGTGAATGAAAAACGATCGCGCAGGTAGTAGGCAGGCAGTGCAGGTAGGATGGCAGGGAATATGATGAAAAGAAAAATACCAGTAAATTATCTCTTACGACATCTTGAAATTAGGAGTGGTTCTACTTTTCTTTTCCAATTAGAGTAAATTTAATAGATCCTTGTCGATCTTGAAGTTGATCGTGTATGCAGGCACTAACCCAATATCTGTGCAATCAACGTCACAGTCGATAGCGTGATCACTGTTATTAGAACGCCTTTGCACAATTACCTTTTAAGTTTTAACAATATAGTCTCTACGTTCAAGATTGGCCTAGCTTTCTTCTTTTTCTTTCAATTTGTAATAATTTTGATGACTTTATATTGTAATTAAGACAACAATAATATTTAAACCATTTTATACCTACTAAATTATATGCCTATGTCTCAATCACGCGAAAATGGAAACGCATATAGTTTACAAACTGAACTACCACAAATGAGATACTTATTGTTCTGCAAAAATGTGCACGTGCAGTCTCCACACAAACATGTATACTACTTTTCATTTCCTAAATGATAGTTGAAATTGATTTTATTTTATCAGGTTAGTCATACGACGATATCGATGGTAAACTTATCTATTATCTTTTATTATTATAAAACAAAGTCTTATCTAAATATCTGATTATTCCATATTCTATAAATTCAAAAACTTGAACTTGAATAGATAGACGATTGATGATTTTAGTGTATAATTTATTAAGGTTTTATGTTAATTACGAGATTGCAATTGTGCCAATCCGGGGCGTTACACCCAGTAGCTATATTAATGTACATTCTCAAGTTTCACTTGATATTGTTTTATCCTTCACATTGCATAAATAACTGACAACTTATTGAATAACCTTACTATACATGAAAGAATTATTACTCAGACTACTCAGACCACACAAATGGTGAATTTGTAACTTTGTCTAATATCGCCTGCCTCGTTTAAAGTAACCCCCAAATCATCACCAACTAACCTGCTCATAAATCAAAAACCAAAACCTTCCATAAATATCGATCTAATTACAGTTCATTTCATCTAAATCTTCAGCTCATAAATCTTCCATTAAAAATAATAAATAAAATATTAATCGCATACCACGCCTCGCTGTCCGCACTACAGTGTAACATCTTCGCACGACTGTACTGTACCCGTTTTGATATGACGCAACATGTAATGTAACCCGTTTATGTTCAGTTCACACATTATTTTACTTAAATTTATTTTACTACTAATTATTGAGGCCGTTTATCGTTTCCGAACAATGTAATTTAGTCAGAAATGGGTGTTAAGGGTTTTGAGTCTTTTTATGGGCTATGGTTTTTAAAGAGATATAAATGCAACTATTAAGGAATGATTTATGGGAAGAGAGAGAGAGAGATCTTTATTTGTTTAAACATGGTATACATACAAGAGCATGAAAGATATTATTTTGTTTGAGTCCAGTCATGTTTAGCCGTCAGTATCGGCGTACAAATATTTCACATAGTTGATGAGAGTAATTATAAATAATCAAAACATTAACTCAAATAGGCATTTACAAAGTTGAAATTATATAAATTTAAAATCATTCTTATCCAAAATTTCAATTGTCAATTTAGTATTACATGTCAAATATAGTTTAGTATTAATGTCCAGATTCTATATTAATTACATTTATATTCATAGTATTTATGTCAACAGAAAAAAATATAATAATATTAATGTCAGGAAAAAGTCTCAGTAGTTAAGTCGATCAGTCAAAAGAAAACACTTTTACGTTTACAAATTCAGAGACACAATAGTATGCCTTTTGCGAAAGAAACCTTTTTAGTTGATGCTTGAATGCCTTACTATTTAGCTGCTTCCAACGTTTAGGCAAAATGTTAAATATAGTGGGCGCTATGCAGACGATACTTTTGCGCATGAGTTTCGTTTTAGCTGGATAGACTCGAAGAATGGTCATATCTCGTCTGTTACGCGGTACCCCGTCCTGGAGACGTGGAAACAAATTGGGGTTTGTTTTAACAAACATTGCGGTTTCGAGGATGTAAAGACAAGGAAGAGTCAGTAGCTTGTATTTTTTTAAATATGGTTTACATGTATCATCCGACTTTAGTCCAAACATCGCTCTAATGCATCTCTTTTTAGCATTGGTAGAATTTCCCCAAAATATGATACCGTATCTTAGGTGAGACGCAACTAAGCCATGGTAGGCCGTAATTAATGTATCCACATTCACAACTGCAGGAAGAGCTTGTAGCTAAGTAATAATAGCCTCAAGGGTTGATCTTCAGGGTTAAAGAACGCTTTTCGGGGTCAATCCGTGAATGGGTGACAATCTTAACAAAAAAAATGTGTTTCTGTTTGAGTATCGTCTTAATAAATACTAAGTAGCTATTGCCCGCGCTTTCGTGCGCGTGGGAGATTTTTTCCGTGTAAATTCCAATCCCGTGGGAATTTCAGGAAAAGTCTGTGCTCTTCCAATAATCTTCTCTTACTCTGTCCTTCTCATACTTCTGATTTTATTTCCATTCTTCTGTGGAATGCACTACCTCTCGATATCAGGACTTCCACCAATCAATATGCATTTAAGAGAAAGTTGCGGGATTATTTTCTTAACAAATAGTGGAAGCAGAGTTTTCATAACCCCCTTTCTATAACTGTTTATTAATATATATATAGATAGATAGATATATTCTTTATTGTACACCATAACAGTAAAAACAAAATTATGGACTTAACAATTAAAAAGAGTGATACAATGGGCGGTCTTATCGCTAAAAGCGATCTTTTACAGACAACCTTTGGATGGATTTGACACAAAAGGAGAAAATAATTACGCGGGTAGTCCACGGTGTACTAATTATCTATATAAAATACAAAACAATAAATAACGTTCTCAAAACATATATATACATACAAATATTTAAAAAAAGAAAGAAACAAAGACATTCATAATAACAACAATTTAAGGAGAGAGATAAAGATTTTTTTTCTTTTTTATTTTACATATATTTTTGGTATGTATTATGATAAATATGTATCTAAATTGTAATAAAACTATTCCTGTAAATACACTTGTAATAAAACTTTTCCTTTGCAAAATATTATTTACTTACGTTATTTTTTTTATGTACCTGCCATGTTATCTCTTCACCACCCTTGGTTGACTGGTAGAGAATGCCTATGGCATTAAGTCCGCCTTTGTACATTTTGTGTTGCATAAAGTTTTAATAAATAAACATAGCTTATATCACTCGAAGAACCTATGTACTTAATTTGAAATGATTTCGTTGAACAAATGAAAAGTTTCGTGCTAACTCGGGCCTTCCTTCCCCGATATCCGAGATCCCTTTATTAGTGCTCTTTTATGTCACTTGAGGAACCAAAGTTTTAAGTGAATCCATCGAAGAAATGAAAAGTTTCATATAAATTTTGACCCCCTTTTTTATCTCTTTAAGGGGGGAATTTCTAAAAGTCCGTGCTTAGTGCTCACTTATGTCCTTCGAGGAACCTACATATATACAAATTTTCAAGTGAATCCATTGAACAAATAAAATTTTCATATAAACTTTGACCCTCTTTTTAACCCACTTAGGGGGGGAATTTCCAAAAATCCTCTCTTAGTGCGCCCCTACACTCCCCAAGGAACATACATGCCAAGTTTCAGTTTCTTGCGCCCAGTAGTTTCGGCTGTGCGATGTCTGTCAGTCAGTCAGTAACGAAAGCGTTTTATGTATATTGATTGATGATTGATAAGCACTGGAGAGAATAGGAATAGGTGACTATGTTAACATAACGAGATTCCCCCTTGTCTCAGGAAACACGGCTGTCATTTATACATGTTTGCCTGTCATTACGAGTAATCAGAAACCAGAAAATCTGATGGCAGTCCTGCCAATGGGTATCGTGTTACTCAGATACTGGGTTGTGGAAGTCAGATAGGCAGTCATTCCATGTGTAACACTAGTACTCAGTTGCATCAGGTTAGTCTGGGAGTCAACCCCCACATAGTTGGAAAAGGGCTAAACAGATGAAAGAATAATTTATGAACTAAAATATGAGGCTGTTTATAAATAAAACTAACAATAATAAAAAAAATAGTTTAAAAAACACTAGAAAAACACGCTTTTATAAATGCTTGTAAAAACTAAAAAGAAACCTGATCGTGTTCAAAGTTGTAGCCTCACAAGTGCAAACACGACTATGATACGATATTACATCATGGAATGCCAGTGCCTATCTTCTGGCTTCATCATCAGACATTGAAACCTAATTGTGGCCAAAGTTCATTACAAGACTTTTCTAAGAAATCCAAAACAGCTATGATACGATTTTCCATCATGAAGTTCCAGTTCATATCTTCCGGCTCCACCATCAGATCAGTTCGGCAGTACCATATTAATGTATTGTCATCAGAACTACATACAGCTACTAATTTTCATTACACTACGACCCTTGGAAGATGGTTAAATTGGTTACCATAGATTCCATTACATAGTTAGTTACATATAGGTCGACCTAATAAAAGCGTGTTAAAAACGAACTATTTTTATGACGGGATCAATGCCTTAACATTTTTTGTTTAATTTTTTTTTTTATTGAGTAGCTACTATAAATTATGCAATTAAGTATGTGAAAACAATGTGTTGTTAACATACTTAATGTATTGACTAATTTTATTTTAATAACTAGCTTTTGCCCGCGACTTCGTCCGCGTGGAATAGTTACTTTGGGCTAACGTTAAATTTAACCCCGATTTTGAAGCATTCTTCATTGGCGCTCCACTCCTATTGGCCTTAGCGTAATGATACAATATAGCTGTGCCCGCGACTCCGTCAGCGTAAGTTAATGTATTGGTAATATTGTTTAGATCACGTTCACATGAGGCTTAAGTACCTAGAGAACGCTTCGACCGCGAGACGCGTCGAGCGCGGCGACCGATTCTCAAAAATAATCCTTATAGCATGATTCAGTATTCACGCGCGATGGCTTATTATTATAAGCGTATTTCATGTATAACTTTGGTGTTTCTATACCGATTTATATGATTCTTTTTACGGTTTCGTAGCCGAATGGCAAAAAACGGAATCTTTATAGTTTCGACATGTCTGTCCGTCTGTCTGTGTCTGTCTGTCCGTCCGTCCGTCTGTCACAGCAATTTTATTCCGAAACTATTAGGACTATACATGTGAAACTTGATAGGTAGATGTATTCTGTGAACCACTTTCCGATTTTGAGAAAAAAATTAAAAAAATATTTAAAATAAAGGGGGGCTCCCCATACATGGAATTAAACCTGAAAATATTTTTTTCATGAAATCGATGCATGTGTGGTATCTATAGACAGTTCTTTAAAAACAACATCGGGGTTTCTTTTTTTTTTTTTTTTTTTAACGTGGTAAAATTATCAAATAAGTCCTCCCACTCCGGGCAGGGTGGGAGGGACTGTCAGACTTTTACTGACTAAAATCCACGGTGTTCCTTCAATAACCCTTTACATACCGGGGCCACGGTAACGGGATGAGTCCCACGACCCCGGCGGGCTTCGGCCCTCTGCAGAGGGGGCCTCGTCATGTTGCTGACGCTCTTTGAGGCGCGCGTGGAACACGACGCGCCGTCGACCCGGGCATGGTCCATGGTCGGACAGCGAGTTGCCCTTTACTCGCTGTCCGCATGCCCGCGCCTACGGTGGCCGGAGATCGTCGGCCGACGTCCGACGCCGTGGGCGTCTACCACTGCGGCTGGGCTGGAGGGAGGACGCCATCCTCTCCCTCACGCGGCCCGCCTCCTCCTTCGGAAGCATGACTGCTTCGCAGAAGGAGGCGACCGCTTCCCACTCCCTCTCGCCCCGCAGCATGGCCTCGACCAAGGCCGGGCGCGAGAGGTCTCCGCCTATTGTCGCCGTGAGGACACGTCGGTGCTCTGCCCAAGCTGGGCAGTCCTGCACCGTGTGCTCGACTGTGTCCTCAGGGCGACCCTCGCAGTGGTGACACCCAGGCGTCTCTTCCTTACCCATCAGACACAGGTACCTCCCGAAACTTCCGTGTCCGGTGAGGACCTGCGTCATGCGGTAGGTCAGGACGCCGTGACGCCGATCTAGCCACTCCTCAAAGAGGGGTCTTACCGCCGCAATTGCGGCGTGCCCGAACATCGGGGTTTCTAAAACCACTTTTCCATAAAGTCAATCGTTTAAAAGATATAAGCTTCCAAAGTGGTAAAATGTGTGTGTGGCGGACACAACCTCTAACTTCTATAATAATGGAGTGAAAAATCTAAAAAAAATATATGTCTGTAGATCTTAATATAAAATTTCAACCAAAATTAGTTTGAACGAAATCAGTTCAGCAGTTTTTGAGATACAGCATATTTTCTAAAACCGCAAATATAACTTTGTAATTCATACAAACACTATGAAAAACAAATTTATTCGGCGCAGTTGTAAAAAATGTAAAAAAGCCAGTTTTAAGAAATTTGTAAGGTTTATTTTTCAAAACAAATTTAAATGGCGCAATTGTAAAAAATGTAAATAAGCTAGTTTTAAGAAATTTGTAAGGTTTTTTTTTTCGTCAAATAAATTTGCATATTATATTATAGTTACTACGGAACCCTTCATGGGCGAGTCTGACTCGCACTTGGCCAATTTTTTTATGGAATAGTTAATAATGTTAACTTTTTCAATTAGGGGTGACTGAGAGTGTTATAAACGTAAGAGTAGACAAATATTATAATCAGAAAGCTTCGAACTGCTAAGCTATCGGGAGTTACACGTGTTATTGTGAGTCAACCATGAAAGTTAGACATATGCTGTCGTGGGATATCTTAATATAATTTTAAGGAGAACATTTCCGTCATGAAATGATTTGTGTAGCTTTAACCATTAAGGTTGTACACGCGACGGAAGCTTAAAAAATGGAGTAACTTCTCCCGTTTTCCCAGCATTTCCCTTCACTGCTCTGCTCCTATTGATTGTAGCGTGATGAAAAGTATACTATAACCCGCTCAGGAGTATGAAAAATAATTGTACCAAGTTTCGTTAAAATCCGTTGAGTAGTTTTTGTTTCTATAACGGTTATACAGACAGACAGACAGACAGACAGACAGACAAAAATTTAACTGATTGCATTTTTGGCATGAGTATCGATCCTTAATCACCCCCTGATAGTTATTTTGGAAATATATTTCATGTACAGAATTGACCTCTCTACAGATTTATTATAAGTATAGATTTAATTTCCTAAATAATATTGTTTGCATGCCTAAGATAAAGTAGATTGTACAAGGATCACCCATTTTATTGTAACATCTATTTTTTTATGAACCTACAATCTATGCAAATTAATTTTAATTACGATAAAATAATTATTAATGAACTATTAATTGCACCATCAGAGTATTTTGGTTCTTAGTAAGATGTTGAAATTGAAACAACACTATATAGTCCGTTATTACATCTCTAATTATATACTATTGACCGTGGTCACGCACACAAGAAAAACCTCCTATTATTAAAGTTATATATTATGTAGCTTAGTAAAAAACTAATTCGGGTCATTAAATGAAGATTTAAGAGCCGTTATTTTTTACACCTACTTGTAGCGTTTTTTTTTTCTATAGTAATAAAGCAGTTTTACTTTGCTAATACTTTTTAGATTAATTAATTTTCAATCATCAATCAATCAATCAATATATATACAACGCTTCAGTTACTGACTCACTGACAGACAACGCACAGCCGAAACTACTGGGCGCAAGAAGCTGAAATTTGGCATGTATGTTCCTTAGGGTGTGTAGGGGAGCACTAAGATAGGATTTTTGGAATTTACCACGACATCGGAATTTACACGGGAAAAGCCTCCGACGCGAACGAAGTCGCGGGCAACAGCTAGTACTGTTTATATTTTAGTAAGTTTACCTTGGAAAATTGTAAAAGCGAAGCAGTTCCAGTGAATCATCAACAGTAACTTCTCGGTAAGCGTCCTTCATTTACGACTGCGTCATCGCCTAATATCAGGTGAGACGAGCCTATGTATGTCCTTAAAAGAGAGTGTTATTATTGTAATAATATACTATACCTAAGTTGAAACTAAGTAAGTACCATATTTTACCATTTAGGCAGACGAGACATATCATAGATTGAAGATTTAGCTCCTTAAAATACTGTTAAGGTGTGTCCAAACATCGAGCGGCAATCGAGCGCGGCCCGCCACCCTGTGCTTAGACGTCTGCCGCACAAACATTAGTCGGCTTAGTCCTAACTAGAGCGTGGCAGAAACATGTCCTAGAAATGATGCGTGTTGCTGCCGTGCTCTTGCTGCTCAATGTTTGGACACACCTTTAAATAATTTTGCTTCATTGACTCGGTTCGCATCATACGTTTGTTATGGTAAGAAATGTGTATAATGAAAAACTACGTATTTGTCACAACACATGTATGGACAAGCCTGCAAACCTATTCTCAACCACTGCTACTTTAAGAGCCAGAATCAGCAGTAGCAAACATCAGACGAACGTCGAGTTTAAAATTAATAAGCGACGAGTTTAACAAGCGTCAATAATCTAATGGCTAAGGCGTCGGAATTGTGTTCGAGAGGTTCCGGGTTCGAACCTTACCCATTACACTATTGACGTGAACTAACTTCAGACACAAGCATATTTAGCTTAGTTGGAGGGGTTAACGACATTGCTAGTAATGTGAATTCTACAAAAATAGATAATGAACGTGAGCATAAAGATGAAACAAACTGTCTTGAATAACTCAATGAATTAATCAGAGAAGGGCAACGCCTTTTTTTTTGGTGGAAAAATTATCAAATGACTCCTCTCGCTTTGGGTGGAGCCCGGGAACGTAAGAGCAATTGAAGAACTGCCCTTACATTCCGGGGCTGCGGTATCTCGTTAGAACAGTCCCGCAACCCCGTAAGAAGCCATGACATGCCAAATAATTAAATTATAATATGTTATAATCTAATTATTTCACATAGGCCTACATGAGCACATATAAAACGTCAGATGATAGTTCATGCTTCAAATTGGTCTATATTTATATATCTAGTTCTGAGAGGACAGTATATATAGACCATTAAACGTAATACAATATAATAAATAATCAATATTTAATCAAAGGGCCTATAGTGATCTCCCAAATACCAACTGGATGCGCTTGAGTCTATCGAGAAACGGGCCAAGAGACTCATTGGCAACGAGGCACTGGTCGAGTCAAAGCTCCAGAGACTTGAACATCGACGACGAGTTGCAAGTCTAATGGTTTTCTACCGGTTACATTTCGGGGAGTGTGCGATGGAATTACACAATCTAATTCCGCCAAGCCCGTTCCATCATCGGACTACAAGATAAACGTCGATGCGCCATCGTTTCATGGTCGACATCCCATCCATACGCACAAAACGTTTTGGTAATACTTTCTTTACGGCTAAGGAGTGGAATTCCCTGCCAGAGTCTGTGTTTCCCGATAGCTACAACCTGGGAGT
The DNA here is from genome assembly GCA_943138885.2 of Tholera decimalis. NCBI lineage: Eukaryota > Metazoa > Arthropoda > Insecta > Lepidoptera > Noctuidae > Tholera > Tholera decimalis. The sequence continues at coordinate 37,875,763 of OW964560.2, forward strand.
CTTTAAGTGAAGAGTGAATAGGTTACTTTTAGGTAAGCGTGCTCCATTTTCGACCACATCATCACTTACCATCAGATGAGATGGTGGTCAAATGCGAAACCTATCAATAAAATTAAAAAATCTCGCATTCACATTAAAAATAAGCTTTACAAATTGACAAGAAACTGAACTAAGTTGGTATTTCTTCTCAGGCTAACACCGGAAACACCGGTCTCATCTAGCCACACATAAAACGATAAAAAATTACGTGTAAAAGTGTTATTTATAGTTATAGGTAACCAATTTACAAAATTAATATTTCATACAGAAACTCTGTTATCGTATGTTGTAACTTTTGCGTATCATACGCAAAAGTTTGTTATCGTATTTTTTTGTGACGCAAGTACAAAATCAACTACAAGATTATGCTTAAAGTTATTTTAATAACATTTGCATATAGTCGAGAGAACTATATACACCGTGTAACAGATTTCCGTCATAAAAATAGGTGTCAACATTTGACGGAAAATATCTTTCATTTAACTTAAAATGGAAACACAGTATCATGATTAATAAAATCCTTAATTCAAGGAAATGCGCTCGTGTGCGTATCGGCCGCTAACCTTACATGAGTGTATGCGTCTGCGTAAGGATATTGTATGACGCACATTACGTTTTGCGTTTAGTTGGGATAACTATTTTAAAATTATAAAAATGTCTAGGTTTGGTTTCAATTTATTTAGTTACGGATGTTGTTTTAGACTTATAATTTAATATTCTAATTGGGGTGTCTGAGGTATTGCGCTTAATCTGTAACACCTTGTATTTGCTTTCAAATTTTTGTATTTGGTGATAACCACATTTCATGACAAGTCCAGGAATCTGAATCTAAATAAATAGAATAAATGAGTCTTTGGTTTTTAGAAATCTAACAAATGAACCAAACAGCTTCTTTTTTAGGAAATATCCACTTGGGACTACGATTTTTAACGTAACACATTCTAATAATTAAATCAGTAAAGTTTAATTGGTATTCAAATGACTTCATCAAATTTTAGATGTTATTTTGCATGATATTATTATGATACGGCTATAAAAAAATATTATTATTACTTTCCATAATGATTAAAAAGTAATGAAATATAAATATTATTCGATCATTAAAATTGTTTGTCTAGGGATGTCTCAATAATTGAAAAACGCAGTGTTTTTAATTTAATAAAAGCTAGTGTAGCTTTGCATCATTTATTTAATTAACATTTACATTTCAATCACATAGTGACTCCGTAATAGATTCTATTCATTTTGTATAAATATGTACAAAATACTTTTATAAGCGTACTGCGTAGAAACTTTTTTTTACATTTTATCTATTTGCGTTGATTTCTTAATTATAAATAAATTAATGTTTCCTTGGCTTAGTATTTGTATCCTTCCTCAGGGCTGAAACTCGGGGGCTGGCGGGGTCCACCAAAGGTTTGGCCGGGCTTGTCCTGGCCCGAAGATCCGAATCCAGTCTGAGAGGCGGACTGTCCGGGTCTGTCTTGGCCTACGGGTCCAAAGCCAGGTTGTCCCGGCTTGTTCTGTCCAGAGGGACCGAATCCAGTTGGAGAACCCTGGGATGGTCCAGATTGAGAGCCCACGGATCCTGGGCGGTTGTATTCATAACCAGAATTTGGCATGGCAGAGTTAGGCCCGGAGGGCTGGCGACCGAAGGGTCCCTGAATGGGTCCAGACCCAGCAGAGCCACTTGGTCTAGAGAAACCTGCAGAGCCGGTGGATCCAGAGAAATCAGATTGGCCTGGAGTGTATTGTCCCACTGAACCACTTGGTCTGAATGGAGATCCTTGTCCAATTTGACTAGGTGCTGATCCAGTAGGACTATTGCCAGTGAGTGCTCCAGTAGGTCCTCTGGGGTATCCTTGGTCGTTTGATGATATGGGGAATCTAGGGCCTTGAGGGGAAGCAGAAGGTCCAGAAGAAGGACCTGCGGGAGCGTTACCAAAGATGGGTCTTTGATTGGTAGTTACAGGGGAACTATTAGGCTCTTGTGTACCTACGGAGCCCGATGGTGTGAAACCTTGACCGGAAGGTCTGGTGAAAGCGGGTCCTTGAGCTTGGGGCTGACGTCCAAATGGTCCTGGTTGGTTCGGTCTGCCAAACTGAGATTGAGGCTTGTCGTAATTGTATCCATCATCTTGACCTTGACCCTTGGGTTCAGAACGGGAAGGTCCAGCTGGGGCAAACGGAGAGCCTTGGTTTATTCCAGATGGTTGTTTTGGGAAACTTTGGGTACCGGAAGGATGAGTGGAACTAGAATGAGATGCACCAGGGGCGTTATATTGTGACACTGGAGATTGACTACCCTGAGAAGGGAAACCTTGAGTACCAGATGGCTTGGGTGATCCGAAAGATGTTGGAGCTCCATATTGGTTCGCTGGGGATGGGTTACCCTGAGATGGGAAGTCTTGAGCGCCAGATGTCTTAGATGATCCGAAAGGTGTAGGAGCACTATATTGGTTGGATGGAGCTTGGTTTCCTAATGATCCTGAGGTAGGTCCTGAAATAGCGGGGGATCCATACTGAGATTCAGGTTTCTGGTTGCTCTGAGATAGAAAACCTTGAGGTCCAGAAGGGCGAGCTGATCCAGAGGGAGCAGGGGCACCGAACTGGCTACCAGGGGTCTGAATACCCTGAGATGGGAAACCTTGGGTTCCAAAGGGAGTCGCACCAGGAGCATTGTACTGATAACCATCACGGCCGCCTTGAGCTCCAGTTTTTCTAGATGGGCCGAAAGGAGATGGTGCAGGTGAACCGTTTTGAGATGGAACCTGAGATCCAGATGAGGTAGGGGCACCGTATTTGGCAGCAGGTGACTGACCTCGCTGGGCTGGGAAACCAGATCCAGAAGGACCACTTGTACCAGTAGAGCCAGATTGAGCAGGTCCTTGTCCACGTTGGGCAGGGAAGCCTTGAGCACCAGAATTTCCTAATGGTCCATCTTGAGCAGGGGAACCGTACACAGAGGCAGTTGATTGACCACGTTGAGACGGGAAACCGGATCCAGCAGACCCACTGGGTCCAGATTGAGCAGGGGTACTGTATTGAGATGTAGGTGCTTGACCACGTTGTGCAGGGAAACCTTGAGTTCCTGAAGATCCAGTAGGTCCATCTTGAACAGGGGTACCGTATTGAGAAGCAGGACCTTGGCCGGCTTGGTAAGAGCTGGGTGACTGTCCGGATTCACCCTGGGCTTGGATGGATGGGGAAGCAGCTCCGTAGTACTGCTGAGAAGTCGGGCTTGAGTCTTCGTCAGGGTTGTAAGCTCCTGAAACAGAATTTTTAAGGAAATTTATTCGTGTAGGTGTCCAAACCAATAATAGAAAATCAGTTTGGTAAAGAATAGATCACCGCCTGAAATAATATGACATGTGTATAAATGTAACAAAATATTTTAAAAATATAGGTATACATCCTGCAGTAGATGTAATTACTTTACAGTTCAATAAACCTAAAGTCTATCTTCAAGATTTATAGATAAAAAAAAAAAAAAATTATCAAAAAATAGAACCGACTTCCATGTCAAAACACTACAATGCTAAAAATAACTTTAATTTCGGTAGTCGGTGTTATTGGTTTTGGATTTTCTGTTTTTTTCACAGCGCCTTCCGAAATTAAAGTTATTTTTAGCATTGTAGTGTTTTGACATGGAAGTCGGTTCTATTTTTTGTTAAAAATTTTTTTTTCACGCTTTTTAGTGGGTCGGTTTGTAATTTATCTAGTTACAAAAGCCATAATGTCAACAACTTATCACCTTTTACAAAATGTTTTATTCCCGATGCATAGCTGTTAATTTTTGAGGAGTTCTCCTGGTACTTGACCATCAGCTCTACATCACCATACTCGTATGTATTCCGACGAGCATAAAGTGTTTAACATCCGTACTCAAGTAATCGAATCACAATCCACGAAATACTTATTATTGAGTAGTTTCAGTGGCCATCTGTGGTCTTCATCATTAGTTCAACTTCCCCAAATGGTACTTTTCGAAAGCAACTGCTCAAGGTACTACACAAGTTCAAGATGAATTGTAAACCTCCTTTTTTACAAGTCGGTTAATAAGTAGCTATTTACTTATTTTATGGTGCACCGTACACAAAAAGCCTAATCAAAATTAATAGAAAACATTTATGTCTCCAGCCGTTTTAAATAATGATGCTTTTAATACTTCAGAATAATATCTATTTAATATTGTGCATATTTAATCTTTTATTTCAATTGGAATCTGCCATTTTTTTTTATTTAAGACATGTATTTTTTGTTCTATTATTTGATTTCGAAATTGACATGTTTATTTATTTTATTTTTTTAATGACTATTAGGCTTGCAATGTATGCTTTTATTCGTTATATTTGTATGCATTTTGGGTAGAATGTAGTGGTACTTGTTAAATATATATTAAGCTATTAACATCTAATGTAATAATACCTACATTGACAAATAAATGGATCATCCTGCTCGCAAATATTTATGATGCAGAGGTGATGCAATAAAAAAATATTTTTTATTGCAGATTTTTTATTGCATTTTTTTGAGCGGATATAACACTAAAATATACAACGTGTAACGGAAACCCCATATCTATCCAAAAGGGCTGAAGACAACATCTGGTATGGAGTCTCTTTGCGCAGTTTCAGCACAAAATAACTGACTCAAAAAATTGATACCAAATTATTAGTTTCATATATTTCTTGAATACCAATCATAACAAACGCGTCACAGCACTACGAGGGTCAATAACTTTCCACGTCACTTGCCAATAACACGATAATTCTTTTCGTTCTTCTTAATTTGAAAAATTCGGTCTCTGGTATCAGTGTATTGGAATTTGTAATAAATTCTACACACGTAGACTTAGGATTACAAAACCCTTGCCATATCGTTTGTTATCATCTTAAGAAACCATGCACTTGGTATGTATATACCCTTTAAATTACACGTTGTATATCAGAAGTAATCGTTTGGTAAGGATTTCCACAAAGTAATATCTAATTCAAATCTGTATAATGGTGCTAATATTGTTTGCAACCAATCTTCCTATCGGCCTATCCCAGAATACTCCTAAAGGTGCCTTTAGGAGTATTCTGATAAGCTTTATTTTTCGGGTGGAAAATCATCTAATGACTCCTCCCGCTTAGGGTAAAGTGGAAGGAAGTGTCAGACTTCTACTGACTAAACACCCATGTTGTTTTTTCAACTGCTATTATGTTCCTGGGCCGCGGTATCGTGTTAGAACATTTCCGCATTTTTGATAACCTTGGTAACTGACCCAATCGTTACACCATAAGCCGATCTCGTGAATATCGTGCAAAGTAATAGCAATTCACCAAAAAAATATTAGTTCAAAGGTGATTTACCGCTATTAAAATGTTAATAGTAGCAATTACATTTGTTACTTAACATTAAGATTTAAAAACGATGTCAGTAGTCAATGTCAGTCAATCTCTTCTTGAATATTACTATCTTAACAAACTGTTGAAATTATAACTCTCTGCTTTTATGTATATACAACGTGTAATTTAAAGGGTATATACATATACATACCAAGTGCATGGCTTCTTTGGATGATAACAAACGATATGGCAAGGGTTTTGTAATCTTAAGTCTACGTGTGTAGAACTTATTACAAATTCCAATACACTGACCGAATTTTTCAAATTAAGAAGAACGAAGAGAATCACCGTGTTATTGGCAAGTGACGTGGTGAAGTTATCGACCTTCGTAGTGCTGTGACACGTTTGTTATTATTGGTATTCAAGAAATATATGAAACCAATAATTTGGTATCAATTCTTTGAGTCACTTATTTTGAGCTGAAACTGTGCATAGATACTCCATACCAGGTGTTGTCTTCAGCCCCTTTGGATAAATATGGGGTTTCCGTTACACGTTGTAGATCTGAAGTAACTAATAAACTAACTAAACGAGAAGCCGTGGCCCCTGTAACGCAGTGGCAACTGGAGAAACGGAGTGGGTATTTATTCAGTTATTACTCCTTTCCGCCTCCACCAGTTATTGTTAGTTATTTGATGTTTTTTTCCCCAAAAAAAAGGTGATAATGACTGTTTTCTAATAATTAGATATGGAGTTGTGTCTAGTACACACATAGCGTCAGTTGTGTTTAAGACGTCGTAAGTTTGCGTGTGTGGTTCTTCCTGTGTAAATCCGGATACCGTAGAAATTCCGGAATAAAAAAATGTCTGCCTATCTGACCGCCATAATCCAGAAACTGTGTAGCAAAAACCCTCTTGGTAAGACCAGTGTAAATTCTCCGGCTTCTAACTACCCGTAACGTCTGGAATATATGTAAAAATGACAGCCAGAACCAACAGCCTAACATGATTACCGATGCACTGAATAAACTCGATATTTTTAAATGGTTACCCATCCAAATACCAACCGCGGAAAGCGTTGCTTAACTTGAAAATCGTGCGGCTGTTATTATCAAGCCATGAGCACCTCCATAAAAGAGTACCTTATAATAGGTTGCTCTATCTCCCAGTGAAACCGGTTCAACCCTTTAAGAGATGTGCACGGACAAACAGAAAGGTTTTTATAACTTATTTTTATTTATTTTTTATTTTAAATAGAACCTATTTTTTGCTAAGCGTTTGGCCATTATCTCACCTGATGGTAAGTGAAAATTTATTTATTTATTTACTTTGACTTTCAATGGAAAATAGAGGAGGTTATAGGGCTATATAGGCTTCTCTTTATCCCGGTACTTCCACGGGGTTAAGATCCGCGTTTCATTCATTCATTCATTCATTCATTGCCCATATATGACACATCTAGTAAGTATCGCTTAAAGATCTTTGTTTAAACAACCGACAATCACGTTGCATTTTTATAAATAAATCTAGGATTTTTGTGCCGAAGCAGTTTTGAACGTTTATCACTGTTATGATTACAGTGTACACTTCAATTCTCTCAGAAACATATTTTTTTAGTAAATTAATTATTTGTAAATTATTTATGAGCAAAATTTAGTTCTTAAACAACAACTAATCAGCACCGTTCAGTATGGTTTAAGGAAATGTCTCTAATTACGTAATTTTTTCAGTCACCCTACTATCTTACAAAATTCTCGTTTACCTCACTATTATGAAACTTTCTAGAGCATATTACCAAAACTTCAGACAAATAACATACTTCCTTGTAAGGACTAGTGCAGTGTTTCAGCGGGTCACTAGTTCGATTCCTGCACGTAACAAGAATATGACTAACACATAGTGGTTTCCGGTCTGAATTGAAAACAATTGACCGGATTTTTGCACGCATCTACGTTGCGAGATATGTAGCAAAAAATTTATTTTTGTCGTTATAAAACCACTGTAAGTTATCTACTTCATCGCTTGTTAGAACAACGCTGACTAATTCCCACGAGACGTAACAATTGCACATTTTTGATCACATGATTCTATTAATAATCTATAAGTATATTAATATGTGAAGCAAAACTTGTACCCCTTTTTAAGAAAATTGCGCAGACGAATGAAGTATGAAATTTAGCGCAGCTAAGGTTTATATCTAGAAGGAGAGCAGCTATTTTTTTAAATTATAATTCATTCGAAAAAATATAATTTACGGTTGATTTTCATCTACTGGTCGACCACTAGTAATAATTAATTAAGTCATAGTCTTACCTTCTTGCGTGCCTGCAGCCGCAGCCCTTGCGTTCTCTTCCAAAGACTTCAGTATCTCTTCAGGGATGGGAGGAGGAGTAGGCAGATGTTCACCCTGAGGCTGGTATCCATTCTCATCAGCTGTATAAGTCACACTGTACTGCTTGCCATCATCACCAGTGTAGGAGAAAGCACCCTGGGCTTGCACACCGTTTGTAGCGACACCAGATTCTTCAGCAGATATTCCGTTTGAAGTATCGAAGGAGTATGAGAAGGTTTCGCCATCGTTCTGGTTCTCGTATCTGAGGATTTCAGCGTTCTTGTCAATGGAAGCACGTTCACGTTCAGGCTGAGGCTGGCCGGAGTAAGCTGTTGCGTCTTGAGATCCTTGGCTTCCAAAGGGTGCCTGCCCAAATACACTAGAGCCTTGACCAGGTGCGGGGCTACCAGTAGCAGAAGAGCCGTATTGACCAGGCTGTCCAGCAGCTGAGGGCTGTCCGAATACAATAGGGCCCTGACCAGGAGCTAGGCTTCCAGCACCACCAGTAGGAGCACCGTATTGGGAGGTTGGCTGAACGAATCCAGTGGAGCTTTGACCAGGAGCTGAGCCAGCACCGTTTGCAGGAGCACCGTATTGAGAAGAAGGCTGACCAAATCCAGATGTACCCAGACTAGACGCGGGACTTCCAACTCCACCAGTTGTGGCACTATATTGCAACGCAGGCTTGCCGAAGCCAGTGGAATCCTGACCTGGGGCTAGGCTTCCAATACCACCAGTTGCACCGAATTGAGAAGCAGGCTGGCCAAAACTAGTCTGGCCAGGTGTCGAGGGCTGAGCAAATCCAGTTGGACCCGAAGGTGCGCCGAATGAAGAAGGTCCCTTAAGCAAACCGAAGCTAGGTTCACTTCCAGGAGCAGTTAAAGACCCAGGGCTTCCACCAGCAGTTCCAGCACTTGCAGGAGGCAAGTAGGTCCTGTCTAGCTTGTCAGCATAGCTGACCGCTATTACCGTTAAGACGATGAGCTGAAAATAAGAAATTAATATGATTACTTTAATGAAAATAATGGGAGGTTACGAACTGCGACAATTTGAAGGCACTGATTTGTCATAGATCTCAATTGCGTCACAGTTAGAAAGGGAAGCCCTTGATTTGATACATGTCATCTAGGTAGTTTAATGTTGTAATACGTGAAGCCAAAGCTAGAACTTGAAAATTTTAATGAAATAATCAATCAACTGTCACAATCCTGAATTTTATAGATTGGAAACTTTCACTGCAATCCATTTTTATGTAAAACTTTTTCAATTACATTTTTTTTACACTCGACAATTGACCGTTATTTTGAAACTTTTAAATTTTTGTATTTTTATTAAAAAAAAACTATTTTTAACGAATTAATATTTAAATATTATTATTTAATATTTTAATATATTACCAGCTTCATTTGTAAGCTGTTGAGCTACCACGGGATGATCACCGAATGTGCATAACGGAGTAACTGCATCCTATTTATATGAAGTTAATTCGTTCACCATGCTAAGTTACTCAAAATTGTGTGCACGGAGCTAACCTTTGACAGAACTAATAGTGAAGATTCCACCGTGTCTGTGTGTATGTGTGGGTTCTTACTCAATAACTCGATCAATATTATAGATACTCTAATTACTGTGAGCGCTTTGTGTGTGTGAGTAGGCCCATGTATGGACGGATTTACTTTGTTTATTTTATATTGGGGATCCGTGGAGGTTTTTGTGGTAGTTGGTGCCAGCGAGGCCGGAACTAAATATTAGGGTTCGTTGGTTTTTTACAACGGAATATTATGATATTAGAGATTGATAATAATACAAATGACGTGTATTTTTGAACTGAGATAATACTGAAATTTTGTAGACTAATCTCTTATAGGAAAAGGTTTCTAGTTGTTTTTAATTACTTTTTAAACTAGCTTAGAGTATAATGAAATAATGATATTATACTGATTCTTTGTTTTTGTATAATAGAGCCAAAGAAAAGGTTTTTTTTAGGACTTGTCAAATAAAATAACAAGTTGGATATATTCTATAGCATATATTTTTATATACTATAGAAAAAAACAGACATAAAAGTGGGTTCGTTGGTGGTATCTGTTGAAATTAACTGGATAAAAGGAATTTGGCGTTATTTTGTAGCGTTAAAAGAGGCTTGTTAATGTTTTAAGATTAGCTTTCTTCACTTCCTTCTCATAACGATAGCTGTGCCAAGTTTTATATGTAGGTACTTCTCCATCTGCTAAATTTTCGTAAAAATGACTAATGAGAAATCTATAAAGAACCTTAAAGCATATTTATAATTTTAAGGGCTTTTTAATTTTATGGTGATTCCATAGACCATATAATTTAATAAATTAAAATAAAATATGCTTTGATCCATCGATTGATAGATTTACAAAAATAATGCACACATTTAATTACAATAAAAACAATTAAATAACATTTAACACACTGATTTTAATAATTGCTCTGCGTACTACGTAGCTTGGTATTTTTAGTACTCGCTTGGTTGTTCATTTTTAATTATATTTTATGATAGTGGGGTTATTAGTATCTTGTTGGCGTCCGGGTTCAATAAACGAAGGATCACGATCATCTTTCGATTTAATCCTATTGGCCGAACAACAAGACTACAAGACACATCAACACGGACTACAAAAGGGAGTTGTACCATGGTCACATGGTTGTCCACCATGTAAAGATGCTGTAAAACTGGTGGACATACCACCCATATGCACAAAACGTTTCGGAAATACTTTCATTGTGCTTACAAAAGTGTAGAGTCATGTGAAAGTCTAGAGTGAATAAGTTACTTCTAGGTTAGCGTTCAGCTGATAGGACAACATTGCTAAATGACCTAACGATGACGCAACCCATCATACCCTTCGTAGTCATCTTCTATGGTATATTCAGTTCATGGTTATTTTTACACGGACTTCTAAGGAAATATCTGAATTTGGCACACAAAATCAGTCAGTTACTCTCAAAATTGGTTTTCTATCGTCCTTTAATTAAACTATTTTTGTCATTTAATGATTTGCATGTCATCCATAGAGCACAGAATTGCCGCTTTGGCAGCAACTAGAAACGCATTCTATACTTGTCACATATAAATAAAATTGAAGTGCCTGCCTGTATCTGGTTATAGGGCAAAATTTAGGCTAACTTTATCCCAGAATTCCCAAGGATCGAGATTACGTGGGATCAATCCCGCCTCCCTCCTCCCAAAATTAATTTATATCAATTATTACATTTTTTTTTATTGATAATAGGTTCGCGTTTGACCACCATCTCACCTGTTGGTAAGTAATGATGTGGTCGAAGATGGAGCACGAGCATAATTATTTTGAAATGGAAAATACTTTTATTTTTTAATGCTTCTTTTTATTTAATATTTAGATTTTTTTTGTATAACTGACTGATTACTTTTTGTACGACCCTTTAGTAAAGGGAGTGCACTGGCTCCTGTCATACAGTTTACAACTATAGCATGAGCCTTATGTAATTTGCATTAAAAAATATTTATTGTTTATTTATTTATTTAAAGACAACCAACAAAGCATACACCAATAAACATGTTACAAGTTACAATATTATTATTATAGCGTCTTCCAGAATTGTCATTTGCTGACAATATCGATGAGTGTCTTTTTACCCGACTGCGGCGTAGCAATGTGGAGGGTTATGTTTTTGTATGTATGTATGTATGTCCGTTCCTTTGTTCCCTCGTAACTATTGAACCAGTGAACGGATTTGGATAAATAATACGTCGTTAGATTTGTCATGGTGGCGCGAGTGTCATAGGGTAGATTAAAATAAAACCAAATCATCACAATGACAATCAGGCGCCATATTGTCAATAATATAAATTCAAAAATCATTCATTGTTATCATTAGACATATCTTTAAAAATTATACTGAGGTTTGTTTCACCATTTTTCATTTTGAGCCACCGTTTAGGAAATATACGTTTTAAAACGGAATTAAATACTAAAAAGCTGAAAATAAAAAACTTATTTAAAAAATCTAAAAAACCCGACTGCTCAACTGAAATGGAAGAAACAAGCACATTATTATTTAAAAAAATGACAAGCAGGCTCCCGCGTGCTTGTCATTTTTTAGACAATGGCCCAATTGATAATTATATAATTTTATTTTAAAAAACTTGACGGGTCCCGCCTGCTTGTCATTTTTTAAAACAATAATGTGCTTGTTTCTTCCATTTCAGTTGAGCAGTCGGGTTTTTTAGAATTTTTAAATAAGTTTTTTTTTATGTAATAGTTTAACAATGGCATTGCAATATTAAGCAAAGTTTGCCGAGAGTAGTTTTTGGATGGGTAATATTAGCATATGGAAATTCCTCATTTCCTCAGAAAGTTCGTTAAACCGTTGGGTCCCCGGCTGTCATTTATACATCTTTGGCAGGTGTTACAGGTAATCAGATGTTACCCAGTTACTGGGTTGTGGGGGTCAGATAGCCATTCGCTTCATGTAAAACACTAATACTCAGCTTCATTCAGTTATACTGGAAAAAGGCTAAGCAGGTGATATTAATGCCATCAATTTAATTGGTTGTTAAGCTGTCTCTGTATTCTATGGTACTGTAACGGGGACGTGTGTGTACTCGGAATTTTCAATATAAATGGTTTTATACTTTGTATAATATTATGTTCACATTTTTATGGAAGATTATTCTAATTACATTCTCGCGTTATTTTAATATTGAGTCTGCTATCCGGGCGGCGTCCCAAGCCGTTCTATCTTTTGTTAAAAAAGAATTTCTTCGCATTTCCAACATTGCGATCTAAATTCAAACATTTCAATCTATGCCAGCCAGTGCGGTAGGCTGATCGCTCGTATGGCAGACCTCCGTACTTACCTTCATTAATCAATGTTTTAATTACGACCTCTTTAAAAGGGCATAACAAATACGCAGTTACAAGTTCCATGTTCATCTTCCATTCCATGACCATTTTCGAAAGTAATAATTAAAAATCCTCTGCAAGATTGTTGACTATGCCGTTTTTCTCACAAACGAAGGTTACTCAGGGCCTAAATACAACCTATATATACATAATTATGTATAAAATCTTGCAGACTTATAGTAATACTTTTTTAATTTATTTCGTTAACATTAATAGGTACTTAGATGTCGGAGTGTGAGGTTGCCCTAATGGAATCGTTACTGAGAGGCGATACAAGAACAGAACAGAGCTGGCAATAATTATGAATACATAGATACGCTTTCGTCAAAGCCAGAATAGGTAGTCTGACAGCAGATTTGCAAAGAAGTACCCTATAACCCAGTTACTGGGTCGCACAGATCAGTCCATCCATGTAAAGTACATCTTCATCTATATTCGGATGGACTGGAAGCATAGCTCCACATGGTTTTAAAAAATATTTCAATGAATACTAACTCTTTACCATTCCTCATTCTTATGTGTATATTTTTATGGTATATTTTTTTAGTATAATTTACATTAGTAGTGTAAAACACTGTGTCAATCTATTATATAACTCTCCTATCGCTGGTCTGCTAGAAGAAATTTGTTATGAAATAAGCAGTACCTGTTTTGCACCTTATTTATTCAGTTCTTTTTTAAGTGTCATAGATAGATAGCTAGATAGATATATTCTTTATTGTACACCATAACAGTAAAACAAAATTATGGACTTAACAACTAAAGAGGGTGATACAATGGGTGGTCTTATCGCTAAAAGCGATCTTTTACAGATAACCTTTGGATGAATTTGAAAATAAAAACGCGGGTAGTCCACGGTGTACTATTTATCTATATAAAATACAAAAAAATAAATAACGTTCTCAAAACATGTATATAAATATAAATATTAAAAAAAAAGAAATAGACATACATAATAACAACAATTTATGGAGAGGGATAATGATCTTTTACTAAGTTTTTGAGTGAAGATAGGGTTTGTGCTTGTCTTACTGACACGGGTAGAGCATTCCACAGCCGTACTCGTCATGTACGTGTCATAAATCAGTGGGTACATAAATGAGTTAATAACTGCATCATCACATCAATGATAAAAGCATAAAGATGCAATACTTAACGCAAAATATATAGACATGGGTTAATCATCATTCCGTATAGGTACCTTTGTAAGACGTCCATCATTGATGTCTACAACCCATCGCAATTTGTCTTTCTCGATAAGGCAGAATTACTTGTTTCTGTCCATACTTCAGACCATTCTCAAATACTAGATTTTGTATTGCAAGATCGAATCAAGATTACAAATTAAAACCCATTCAGTGTAAAAAAAACTGCTATATTGATATAATATTTTCCTAACAAGTCTTTTTTAAGTCTATGTGTAATTTACTGTGTGCCAAGATCAATGTATAAATAAATAAACGAAATCTTAAACAAAAAAAAAAAATTACAACTGGAGGCCTTATCGTACCCCGCGAAACCTTGACCAGGATGGGATTGATAATTTGTGGATTTTTTTCTATTATATTTTTAACTGACTAAAGAAAAAGAAGGTAACCAATTAATCTGAATGTGGGTATTTTTTTCTTATGTAGTTGAACAACAATATCTTCTTCTATATAAGTTGTTAAGCTAACATGGTCACCAACAGTATTATTATATGGGAAAATATGGGAAATCATCGGACTACAAGACAAACGGCGATGCGCCATCGTTACATGGTGGACATCCCACCCATACGCACGAAACGTTTTGGGAATACTTTCATTGTGCGTACGGCTAAGGAGTGGAATTCCCTGCCGGAGTCTGTGTTTCCTGATAGTTATAACCTGGGAGTCTTTAAATCAAGAGTGAATAGGTTACTTCTAGGCAAGCGTGCTTCATCTTCGACCACACCATCGCTTAACATCAGGTGAGATTATGGTCAAACGCAAGCCCGTTATATATATCCCGTTTTAATCTTTGTTCTATCTTCTTCTATAGCCAAATTTTGTTATTTTTTTCCAGACTTGAATTAGTGAAAATATGTTGAAGAGCTCAGGAGATATTGCATTGAGGTTTCAATAAATGATAACGGATCTCCAGGATAGTTAAAAGGCTCTTTATTATGTAAACAGGCCTATTAACAATCCTGCTCTGAATAAAAAACAGAGTAATCCTTTCAGGCATATACCTATATTTTTTATTTTTGTACCGATCTTATAACGCTAGTGCATAACTAACTTGAATAGTTTCAAGTTAGGTACGTATTATTATTTAATTTTTGTCAGTTGATTGCATCGATTTTCTGACATGGCAATCTAGTTCCTTCTCCACATTTGTTAACCAATTATATCTAATAAAAAAGCACTTGAGGTAAAGATTAAAATTTATTTTAACCCCAAAAATAGTCATGATCTCAGTTCAAGAGCTGGCAATGCTGCATCAATCAGATGACAGTCTCTCAACGATAACATTCTCACATCAAATTGCAGATTCTCATAAAATACCTACAAATCATATGTGCCTATCGAAAGGTAAATTATGGTATATCTTATTATTGCTAAAATCATGTACAATTTGCTTGCATTGGGGCATTTCCACCATTTATCTAGTTTTTGTTAGCTACTCATACCGAATCTGAGAAATTGTATACATCTAAATTATGACTCACTGTAATTTTGTGGAGTAAGCCTATTTAATGATAATTGGAGAGTAACTGATGGGAATATATAGGTTTAAAGAATCTTTATTTCTCATAAGAAAATTGAACAGTTTATTTGTATGAGATGTTAAATTTATACAATAAATAGTCATCGTTTGATGACGAAGCATGCATTAAAAACATAATTTACAATTACGTCATCATCTTAGCCGTTTCCCATGAATTTTTGGGTAGGCTTCCAGTCTTACCAAATGCAGCAGAGTATAAGTGTTTTACATAGAGTTACTGTCTATTTGTCCTCCCAGTAGCTGGGTAAAGGTGTGTCCAAACATTGAGCGGCAATCGAGCGCGACTGCCGCGCGCGGCCCGCCGCCCTGTGTTTAGACGACTGCCGCGCAAACCTTAGTCGGCTTTGTCCTAACTAGAGCGCGGCAGAAATGTCCTTGAAATGCCGCGTGTTGCTGCCGCGCTCTTGCTGCTCAATGTTTGGACACGCCTTTACACGATACCACTTTCCCAGACCACCCTTTTGACTAGAGTCAAAACAATGATTTAACTTACTTTCCGAGGCGCTGAGGAATCTCAATATGTTATTATGGTCACCCATCCACTTACCAACCTCGGCTAGTGATGCTTAACCTTGAAGATTGATCCATGCGGTTATTATTATTTCGCCACTAGCTCCTCGAGCTTGAGTCAAAACGCTAGATGGAAACGAAAATAATAACTACAAAATACATCAGAAAGGAAGGGTGTACCTATCTAAGATTTCATATTGCAGCTAGCGACTTGGCTGGAAATTAAGGTACCCTCATTTGTACTGGTACATTTTAACTTTATAAATCGTGAGGCACACAAAGAACTGTTGAAAATTACAACATGTATTTGTGGGTGAAAACCATAAGATAAAATAACCAAGTCCTTTATACAACGTGTAATTTGAAGGGTATATACATACCGAGTGCACGGCTTCTTTGGATGATAACAAACGATATGGCAAGGGTTTTCTAACCCTATGTCTACATGTGTGGAGCATATTAGAAATTTCAATACATTGATACCAGAGGCTGAATTTTTCAAATTAAGAAGAACGAAGAGAATTATCATTTTATTGGCAAGTGACGTGGAAAGTGATGACCCTCATAGTGCTGTGACACGTTTGTTATTACTGGTATTCAAGAAACATATAAAACCAATAATTTGGGTTCAATTATGTGAGTCACTCATTTTGAGCTGAAACTTTGCATAGACTCCATACCAGATGTTGTCTTCAGTCCTTTTGGATAGATATGGGGTTTCCGTTACACGTTGTATAAGTATTTGATTTCTATTTATGAGGACATATTTAAGTATCGTTTTGCTCCAAAACAATATGCGGAATCCAGTAGATTATATTTAAAGAATGAATTAATAAGCAATAGGACCTTTCTTTCGTAATCTGATTGTTTTGTTATTTCACTGAAAATATTATGTTGAAATAACTCTTTTTTTTATTAAAAATAGGTTCGCGTTTGACCACCATCTCACCTGATGGTAAGTGATGATGTGGTTGAAGATGGAGCACGCTTACCTAAAAATAACCGATTCACTCTTGACTCCTAGGTTATAGCTATCGGGAAACACAGACTCCGGCAGGGAATTCCACTCCTTAGTCGTACGCACAATGAAAGTATTCCCAAATCGTTTTGTGCGTATGGGTGGGTTGTCCACCGTGTAACGATGGCGCTTCGCCGTTTGTCTCGTAGTCCGATGATGGAACGGGCTTGGTGGAATTAGATTGTGTCTTTGATTGAGTGATTGTCTTTTCGTAGTTTCAAGCTTCTTACTAGAAACTGGGGCGATTCTAGTGGCCAATCTTTTTTATGAAACTGTATTTAAGTAGTACACGAAGATAAAGACGACACGATGTCTTTTGAAGTTCCTATTGGTTTAGTTTTAGTTTAGTTTTTTTTATGAATTAACCCTTTCACCATTATTGTTTGTTTATATCTTATTTTCTTAATTAAATTTAAATAACTGCTGATACATATATTAAATCATATGTTTTCTTTTTTTTTTAAATCATGTGTTTAAATCGTATGTCTTGAATGTGAAATGTTTTTATAATTTGATTTACTTATTATAAATATTTTAGTTTCGTTCGAAATGCGTCTGTTTTTTACTTACGTACTAATAAAACATAAAATGTGATAATGGGCTATAAATAAAAATAAATCCTTTTCAGTTACCAAATAAACGGCTACTAAATACCTACGGAACCCATTTTAATAGCTCAAACTTAATGCGTGACGGGTACTTGGTCAAAATCAATAAGTTGATCGGCACGGCACTCCGGGTCATTTGCACCACGACCACGAGGCGTCGTGAGCTTACATAGATTTTTTTACCGCGGTTATCATAATCCACGATTATATGTTTATCACGTCCTGTCATCCGATATGATCTGCTTTAATTACTATTTGGAGGTTGTAATTGTTCTATTAATTATTGATGGTAAGTTAAGGTCTTTTTTAGAATAATAGTTAGGTATCCAAGTCACAATCATCAACGTTGATGGATACTTCTATGCAGATGAAAATAGAGGCTTTGAATGGGATATACTGAATCTACAGGATAAAATAATGTAAATGCGAGAACACTAGAGTCTGTAGACTCTTAGCTATTTTTATTTCATTATTTTTACATTGTATTTAGTGGATAAGACCATTAAATATATATACACACCTATTAATACTGTACTTTTTTAAAGCATTGCCCCACACTAGGAATTTCTCATGTGTCATGTGAGCATTTATTCGAACATGGGTGTTTGAAAAAAAATGCACACCCGGAACAACAATTTTTATAGCCTAATAACATTTGTTCCGATGCAGAAATCGAACACGCGTCACGCAGTGCAACAACCAATCGCTCAAGGACAGCGACAAAATTTCGTTATTTCAGGAACTATCTTTCGCTCGCACCGGGTTATCAGTATTTGCTTCCTTCCATCAGGAATCATACAGGGCATAATTCACTCATATCATCAACAAAATAGACACAAAATTTGATGAATTTACTTGTTCTTTTTGTGAATTCGTTTTAATATTGTTTTAATTGTGAATAGTACGAACCTTTAGATTGTGTTATACTTAATAGTTTAGTAGTAATTTTTTGTCGAAAATATTCTATGTAAGCCTATTGCCTGTTGTGTTTTAATGTTAAATGTTATTTAATTTTATGTCCATAGTTTGTTATGAGCAACCTCACTATTGCATTACCTAGGTTATAAGTACCTGCAAGGTTTTTTTTATTACGGATAAGCCCGCTATTGACCTCGATCTCGCCTGATTGTAAGCGATAGATGAAGTCTACGATGTGACGAGCGAGCCCAGAAGATGCCGATTTACAGGCTGGAAGGTCATTAGTGGCAGGGGACACAGAAGCCGGCAGAGAATTCCACAACTTGGCCGTGGCACAATAAATAATAGTTTTAGGGATATAAATAACTAGTACTCACGCGGGGCTTCGCTCCCGTAGATTCTATCATGGTAAAAACATAACTCTCCTTTTTTGCAGTCGCGTAAAAAGTAGACTATAACCTTCCTCAAGCTTCAAGCTACTTCCATACCAAATTGCATCCAAATCCACCCAGTACTTTCGAAGATTAGCGCGTTCAAGCAAACAAACTTTTCCGCTTTATAATATTAGTATAGATTAACCTAAACATACACAAAATATGCGCTGCGTCATAGAGTCGCGGCCCAATATGTATACATATTATATACATTATGACCACACATATTTGAAACGCTCTTGTTTGGGCGGAAAATGAGACTTCTAGATAAACCCATACTACTCTTTCAGGTACCTCGCGTCCCAAGGCAGTGATATCTCCTTAAAAACTCCTATTGGACCCCGTCACTTCTGCTGACTGTTCTTTGAGGTGCTTATGGAAATTTGAAACACCTGTACTGTCCACGATCGATAAACTTACGAAAAGTGTAAAATTTTAAATCTATTGAAATAAACAATTTTTTTTGTAAAGAAAATTATCAGTTTGGGTAGAATTCACAAGCAATCTTGTTAAATTTCTTCGCTTTTCTTCTCATTACCATTTACAAAGACAAATGAAAGATTACCAAAAACTTCAACCGGGAGGACGGGTTTCAACTGTCGAGGGCCTGGAATCCAGTGGTATAATTCTATAAAACCTGTAAAAGTGTTCAAAAAGTTTGCGAGCGGGCATGGTGACTTTTGTGTGTCAGGAACAGAATCGAGTTTTGAGTAATACATGTGACAGTGGTAGCATCGGCGATCGCAAAAAACGAACGAGAAAGAGGGTAGACCGATTCGTCTGCTGATAAACGTCCACCCGCAATTACTTCAGTTGATCCGTGATCATGGCGCTTGCAACAGTGCAAAAATGTCGGAAACTCGGAACAATACGTAGGTACACATGGTAAATATCCCGTTTTAAGTTCTAATGATACTGTTAGTGACCATATAAGCTTAAAATCTTATAAAAAATGCTTGTCTGGAGTGGCAATTAATGGGTGGGAATTACTTAAAATAATTAATTATTCGGTGGATTTATCTACTTAGTACTAGTAGCCTTTGTGACGCCATCAACTTATCACTAAGTAACTCCCATTTATCAAGACTATCATAACGACATGGACAAATGAATCACCACCTATCCATCAATCTGACTGACAATCAATTACGTTGTTCTGATTATTTGTTAACATGGTATGTGGTACAATACAATAAGACACGATTAAGCAATGCCTAGTTACTAGCCATACTTGCCTGAAATTCTGTGTCATCATCTGCCTAGCCTTTTCCGAACTGTGTTGGGGCCGGCGTCCAGCTTAATCAGATGCAGTTGTATTCTTTGTTTCACATGGAAAGACTGCCTATCTGAACTCCACAGCCTAGTTTTGGGTAACACGATACCCCCTGGCAAGACTGATTAATTCACTGCTGTCAAATTTTCTGTCTTATACCCATTTTCTTCTTCGTCGTATTCTTCATTACTGAAGGTCGTGTCTCTTATGAGTGCTGCGTCGATAATACTGATTCAGATGCAACAAAATTCCTCCACACCACTCTGTCTTTGGCTTTCCGCAGGGCTGTCGATATGCTATGACCAGTGATGGTTTTTATTAAGTCAGACCATCAGGTAGGTGAACGACCCCGTCGACGCTTTCCATCTGTCTTCTTCATAACTTATACCCATTACGCCCGTCAAATTTGTACAAATGAAAACCGGGATTAACGTCTTAACGTGCTTTCCAAGCCATGGAATAATCTAGATATCCTAGCAAAGGTGATCGGTGTCGGTACTTCACACCGGAACAGATGCTCAATTTCTATCAAGCCCAGGTTCGGTCATGTATGGAGTACTGCTCTAATCTTTGGAATGGATCTGCCATATACCAACTGGACGTGCTTTACTCTATCGAGAAACGAGCCAAGAGACTCATTGGCAAAGATGCACTGGTCAAGTCAAAGCTCCAGAGCCTTGAACATCGACGACGAGTTGCAAGTCTATCGGTTTTCTGTCGGTTACATTTCGGGGAGTGTGCGATGGAATTACACAATCTAATTTCGCCAAGCCTGTTCCATCATCGGACTACAAGAAAAACGGCGATGCCCCATCGTTACATGGTGGACATCCCACCCATACGCAGAAAACGTTTTATTAGGAATACTTTCATCGTGCGCACGGCTAAGGAGAGGAATTCCCTGCCGGAGTCTGTGTTTCCTGATCGTTATAACCTTGAGGTCTTTAAGTCAAGAATAAATAGGTTATTTCTAGGCAAGCGTGCTCCATCTTCGACCACATCATCACTTCCCATCAGGTGAGATGGTGGTCAAACACGAGTCTATTATAAATTAAAAAAAAAATGTCTACCGATGTGAAAGTACCATTCAAATTGGTTCAGCCGTTCAATATCAGCGTCATTGAGTAACAAATACCCAGAAATCTAAACTTTCGTATGTGTAATATTAGTATAGATAAACAGAGATTAAGATAATGTTACCGTTTAATAGTTTCGTCTATTGTCTGTGTGATGTATATTGAACATGTAATTATTGGGTCTATCGCTTGAGTGGTCAGTGAGTCAGCGTCTTAAGAAGATAGATGGACTTTTAAAAATTGAGTAACAATAGGTAACAGTGTGAAGTATTGATGGCCCAGTGACTATAGGCTAGACCTATGATTTTATAATTAGTAATTTGAAGTTAATATTACTGATACTGTATAGTATATAATATGTACTATTATTGCATAGGTATATTAAGTATGAAGTAGGCCAAATACTCACTATATGCAGCTCCACTTGGGGTAGAATAGAATAGAATAGAATTTTTATTTTGCAAATATGGGTACATAATAGTTCTTAAGATTACATTTAGCTCAGCCACATTTTACCAATCGGCATGCAAACATTTGAAATTATTTATATCATTATTATTTGAATCAATTTATAAATTACTATTATAAAATTTTAAATCATCAACTTAATTAAAAATATATGTTTGTATTAAAAGGAAAATATAAATTAGTGTCATTAGATTATATACCACGTCATTATCATTACTATTACAAATATCATTATTATTACAATTCCAAAAAATAAAAACTTAATCAATAAATGAGAAATCAAAATATCAAAGATAAAAATGTCAAAAATCAATAATCAATAATGTCATACAACTAAATTTCAAAAATCAAGATGTCACCAATTAACAAATCTTTTTATCCGATAGGAACTCAGTTACACTGTAGTACGTTTTATCTAGCAAAAAATTCCGTAATCTCCTCTTAAATTGTGCTGTATTTAAAGCTTTCCAACTACTCGGTAATTTATTGTAAATAATTGGGGCCATGCAAGAAACGCTCTTACGCATTAAAGTGGTTCGACATGATACTTGACATAATTTGCTGTTGTCACGCCTATTCCTTGGGAATACAACAGCCAGGCGCTCAAAACGAGATGGATTTTGCTTGACAAACATAGCTACTTCGAATATATATATACAGGGAAGTGTCAAGATTTTATATAACTTAAAATAAGGCGCGCAATTGTCTGTCGATTTAAGTTTTAATATTGATCGGAGACATCTTTTCTGGGCCTTAAAAGCTATATCTCGATCAGTTGAGTTCCCCCAGAAAATGACACCGTAGCGCAAGTGTGATTCAACTATTCCGTAGTAAGCCGTAAGAACTGTTTTGACATCTACTATGGAGGATAATCTATATAACACATATGCGGATGAACTCAATTTTTTACACAAAGTGTCTATATGTGCTTTCCAGTTTAAGTGGCAATCTATTTGCAACCCTAAAAATTTGGTATCCTCTGCTTCCTCAATTTTGTCATTTTTGTAATGGATGTTGAGATTAGTTCCGCCGTTTAATGTACTTTTTAGGGTTCCGTAGCCGAATGGTCAAAACGGAACCTTTATAATATATAATAGTTTCGTTATGTCTGTCTGTCCGTCCGTATGTCACAGCCATTTTATTCCGAAACTATTAGGACTACACATGTGAAACTTGGTAGGTAGATGTATTCCATGAACCGCTTACCGATTCTTATACAAAAATGTAAAAAGTATATAAAATTAAGGGGAAATACATGGAACTGAACGTGAAAATATTTTTTTTCATAAAACCTATACGAATTTGGTTTTTATAGGTTTTTTTTTATATGTTTATCTTTGAAAATGACATGAATGTTTCTAAAATAATTTTTTCCTAAAATCTATCGTTTAACCTCTAATGCTGTAGATCTTATTGTAAACTTTCAACAAAAAATAGTTTGAACGATTCTAAGATATAGCACATTTTCTAAAACCGCAAATATAACTTTGTATTTCATAAAAACACTTTGAGAAACAAAGTTATTTCGCGTAGTTACTACGGAACCCTTCATGGGCGAGTTTGACTCCACTTAGCCATTTTTTTTTTTTAATTTCGGATGAGCCCACTCTTGACCTCGATCTCGCCTGATGGTAAGTGACAGACGAGGTCTACGATGGAACGACGGAGCCCAGAAGACGCCTGTGTACTCTTGCTTTAAATGCTGAAAGGTCATAAGTGGCAGAACTGAGGACTTAGGATAAGGTTAATTCCAAAAAAAGAAAAGTTATGACTAGTGACAATATTTGTAATACTGAAGCAGTGGTGGCCCAGGAACATTACTTACGCGAGGGAGAGGCGGGTCTCAAGGCCCTCTCAGCCCTTGCGCCCCAGTCGCCGCAGGAGACGCTCCGGGCGTCGGGAGTCGCAGGGTGACTCCCAGCCACCGTAGGCGCGGGCCTGCGGGCTGCAGCAATGGGCAGCTCGCCGCCCGACTGAAACCAGGCCCGTGTAGACAGCAGGTTGTGTTCCACGCGCGCCTCAAAGAGTGTCAGCAAAATTGTCGGGGCCCACAAGGGGGCCGTTGCCTGCCGGGGTTGCGGAATAGTTCGAAAGAGTTACCGCGGCCTCGGAACACGAAGGGATTAATTATGATGGAACACGGATGGGTTTTAGTCAGTAAAAGTTAGACACACCCTCCCACTTCGCCCAGATTGGGAGGCAGTCATTGGATGATTTCCCATACTTAAAAAAGAAGAAGCCAGCTAGCGAAACTAGCGAACTTTATTTTTTGTATAATTATTTATAATTATTCTGGCTAGCTTTTTTTTTTACTTTATAAAATATCAAATTCTCTCACTTCCTTCCTTATATATACTAGAAACGGTATTATTTGTTAAAAAGAATCCCCAACTGTTTGCAAGATATTCAGATGGTTCTGAACGCAGTCAACGTGACCATCGGACACTTCGCTTACACAAAGCAAAAACAGCTCTCATGAGTAAGAGTATATTCTGTATGGCGCCAAGATTATACAACAAGGTACCAAAGGCATATAAAGATTTAAATATAAATAGTTTTAATAAAATCATGCGAAATCTTCTAATAAATAAGTGCTATTACAATGTTGCCGACTACTTAAATGACAAACTTTAAAGGGACTCAATTGACATGCGATTTATTTTTATATAATTTTTGAACTTATTGACATTATTGAAATAATTAAGGTTAATGACATTATTATTATTTTACATATTGTTTCGAATGGACATTATTCAATTATTAATTATTATTTCTTAAGTAAATATTATTATTTTGACTCAACTTTCATTGCTTTATAATTTGAATAATTTTTCTTTTCGCTATTGTATTTGTACGCCTTTCTAGGCAAAACATGTTGATACTCTTATTGTTATTGTAATCCTTCCAACTGATTATAAAACTGACACATGTTTTTGACAAATAAATCTATCTTATCTTATCTTATCTTAACCTTTCCTGTATAGCAGGGAATATTATAACAAATTAATGAGGTAATTAAATAACAGATTAATAAAAGCAAATAGTGTATCAATTTCTTCTAGTCTTGCAATATACGATTTCGAACTATTTACAAATCATTTCAATAACCATTTTTTCTTTCAATAAAGTTGGAATAAAAGCTTTAGGTATACTTCAAACCACCGAGGTCATCTTATAAATAGCTATCAATCTATATTATCTGATCATAACATTTGGTCTGATTTGGTTGTCATTGAAAGAAAGATGATCACGTTTCTAGTTATTTAAAGAAAGGTTACTGTGAGCAATGGTGTTGCAATAGATTTACCGTCAAGGTCCCTGTATACAAAAAAAAATATAGCATATATTATCCACTGCTTATTTTATAAGGATCTTTTTAAAACAAATCAAAATATTTCAGCTGGCACATCAAACTTGCTTCTGTTTGTGAAATAAATTCCATACTAATATGTTAAATTCAAATGTGTGTGTGTGTGTGTTTTTCCGCTTTGCCCACCATCCCACCTAATGATGTGGTTGAAGATGAAACACGCTTAAAATCTTGTAAATAATATTCTACATAATACAAATCTAATAATAAACATAACATAATTATCGACTCACCTCACCACCATAAACTCTCAGAGTTAATTTTGTTTCTAATATCTCAATTTTAATTAAATGTTACAAAATTAATCAAAACGTGAACCTCTTCAATTTCAATCGAAATAAAGGAATTCTATTCAGTGAATAATTCAACATTTATCTTTATCAAAGAAAACTTTGCATCGTAAATATTTATTACCAACTCACTAGTTTCCTCCCGTGGTTTTACTTCAATGTTCTCTTACGCATAATAAAATTACTAATAATAATTCAGTCTATAACGTTTTTAGTGCTGGTACACCGGCCTCTTCGTTATGAGAGGGAATTGGCCTTAATCCACCACGCATATCACATGCCTTTTTTTCTGGTTGACTCCCGTTCTGGGTTAAAAGAAGGGTGTGTCAGACTTCTACTGACTAAAACCCCACCCTCTTTCTTCAGCTGCCCTAACGTTTCGGAGCCGCGGTATCTCGTTAGAACTTTCCCGCAAATCCCGGCAGGCAATGGCCCTATGAAGCCCCGTCACTGGTGTTGACAGCTCTTTGAGGCGCGCGTGGAACACGACGCGCCGCCGACCCGGGCCTGGTCTTTACCGGACGGTGAGCGAACCTTGCTCGCCGTCCGCAAGCCCGTGCCTACGGTAACCAGAGATCAGCTTGCGATCCCCGACGGATGTCACATGCCTTCGGATTTTAAGCGCTGGGTGTCTTCTGCCCCGCAAATGCTGAGTTGGTGTCCTTTTCGGTGTAGACATGCTCAATAATTATTTTTATCCTTTTTTATAATGTTTGTAATTTTGTATTGTATGTTGTTGTGTGTGTCTTCGTTCGAATAAATGTTTTTCAATTCAATTCAATTCATGATGTTTTCCTTCACCGATATTGATACAAATTATGATAAATAATAAATAAAAAACTGGTGGATTTCGGCCCATTCTTTCTCACAGAGAGTAGGCTGTTTTAATTTATTGATAGTTGTCAAATATTGTGTATGTGTTCACTCATTCTTTTTTGTACTGTATCTGCTCGATGTCCACGCTACTGGGATCCAGTAGAATATCAACATTTTTAGATGTTACTTGAACAAACAGACAATCTTACAATCTCTTCCATATATTATTATTTTAGATGACTTTATCAGTTCGTGTTGTAGTAATAAACGTACTAATATTTAGCGTGATTATCGTAAATGATCAAATCTCATTATTTTTGCGAGCAATAAGAATTCTTGTTTGTTTGATAGGTATCATAGCCGCGACTTGTGTATTTTAATGAAAATTTAAGGTGTCCTTGATATATGCTATAGTAATTTCTACTAACATTGCAAACAAGCCCATAAGAGAACAATTGACAAAGGGAAAAATTGAACTTTAACCTCGTTACTACATTTACGAGAGGTTATTTTTCGGGGGTAAATCACCTATCTATTGTAGACATCCTTGCTGGGGTTGCGGGAATGTTCTAACGAGATACCGCGGCCCCGGAACGAGACGACGAACAGGGTGGGTTTTTAGTCAGTAGAAGTCTGACACTCGCTTCCGCTCCACCCAAAGCGGGAGAAAGTCATTCGATGATTTTCCCACCCGGAAAATTATATGTAAACATCCTTAAAAATGACGCAAGTCGCAATTATTTCGCCGTAAAGAATTTGGAATGTCTGGGTGAAAATATTGTTTTGAATTTATGGCGCAAGACTTGCTTCGATCTGAATTTCTTATTTTGCTTGCATGTATTACGAACATTATGTGTTTTACAACTTATCTAATAAAAATGCCAAATTTCGCTATTACTTTACAAGAATGCAGATTCATATAATCAATACTAATATTATAAACTAGCTTTTGCCCGCGACTTCGTCCGCGTGGAATAGTTACTTTGGGCTAACGTTAAATTTAACCCCGATTTTGAAGCATTCTTCATTGGTGCTCCGCTCCTATTGGCCGTAGCGTAATGATATATAGCCTATAGCCTTTCTCTATAAATTTACTATTTAATTAAAAATATTTTTTCAATTCGAACCAGTAGTTCCTGAGATTATCGCGGTCAAACAAACAAACAAACTCTTCAGCCTTATATTATTAGCATAGATAGCTGTTGCCCGCGACTTCGTCCACGTTTCCGTCGTTTTTCGTAAAAAAAATTAGCATATGTCCTTCCTCACGGTTCAGTGATTTTGATGTAACACACAGATTAACTTTCGTAATTTAGTAGGGAAATATAATATGTCAATCTATAATGCTGTTGAAAAATATCGCAATACCGAACCGCACAATATTATTGTTAATAGCTGTGCCCGCGACTGCGTCAGCGTGTAACTCCTTGTGTGTTATTAAGTTAATGTATTGGTAATATTGTTTAGATCACGTTCACATGAGGCTTAAGTACCTATAGAACGACAATACTTCAGCGCAAAGCTTCCAGGTAAACTATGTTGAAAGTTGACCCGTCCGGCACGTGAGCATAAAGATTTCTAGAACTGCTAACCCGGGAAAGAGCGACGTACAACTGACCATGCGAGAAACAATTGACACCGAGATCTACTCCAGCATCACGAAAAGTCTGCCCTTGAGCCTTATTAATTGTCATTGCATAACACACCGATACTGGGAATCGCGTTCTTTTAAATTGGAATGAAAAATTATTTGGTATTATGGGAATTCTGGGAATAAAGACGGTTTCTCCTGCACCGCAACCTGTTAAAATTTGAGCCTCGATTATTTTTGTTGCAACTGGGTTACTTTTAGCCGAGTTCCATTGCAAAGTTGTGGTGGTTTTAAATTTCCGAGCAGAATAATAATCAGAAAGCTTCGAACTGCTAAGCTATCGGGAGTTACACGTGTTATTGTGAGTCAACCATAAAAGATAGATATATGCAGTCGTGGGATATTTTTTATATAATTTTAAGGAGAACATTTCCGTCATAAATGATTTCTGTGTAGCTTTAACCATTAAGGTTGCACACGCGACGGAAGCTTAAAAAATGGAGTAACTTCTCCCGTTTTCCCGACATTTCCCTTCACTGCTCTGCTCCTATTGATTGTAGCGTGATGAAAAGTATACTATAACCTGCTCAGGAGTATGAATATTAATTGTACCAAGTTTCGTTAAAATCCATCGAGTAGTTTTTGTTTCTATAACGGTTATACAGACAGACAGACAGACAGACAGACAGACAGACAAAAATTTTACTGATTGCATTTTTGGTATCAGTATCGATCCCTAATCACCCCCTGATAGTTATTTTGTAAATATATTTGATGTACAGAATTGACCTCTCTACAGATTTATTATAAGTATAGATAGATGGGAAAGTCTGTCTGTCTCTTTGTATATCTGCCTGTTATGGTTTCATAGCTAAATCACAGCACCGATTTGGATGAATTTTGGAATGAAAGTTGAAAACTCAAGGTCAAATTAACATAGGCTACAATTTTTTTTACGAAGGGGTCTGTCAGATTCTTACTGACTAAAACCACCCCGTGTTCCCTCGTACACATGCGCCGGGGACGAGAGAACACATATGTATTCTTCGATGCAGCCCCCGACTAATACCGGCCCGCTCCATCTTTTAAGCAGGCGGAGTGAGGTGTTTGGCTCACCCTGCGACTTCTGAGAAGGGCGCGCATGGAACAAAACGCGCCGCCACCTCGGATATCGTATTATAGGGGACGGCGGGCATCCCCAAGCCCACTGTCCCTGGAACCTTTAGGGGGGCCGCCAGAGGGCATTGTCTACCCTCTGTCGACGCCCGGTGTGCCTTCTGCGGGCCGGGAGAGCGCTCGAGATCTCTCTCTCCCTTTTCGCAGCCTCCTTCTGCGACATGACAACTTCGCAGAAGGAAATCACCGCGTCCCACGACGCTGCGCCGCCGGCCATGGAACCAATCACAGCCGGCAGCGACAGGTCGTTTCCCACTTCTGAAACGAGGGCACGGAGCGGCTCCTCCCAAGCTGTACACTCTGCAAGCGTATGCCACGCCGTGTCCTTTCGACAATGGACGCAGTGATGACACCGAGCGTCTGGCTCTCTGCCTATGCGACGCAGGTACTTGCCGAAGCAGCCGTGTCCCGAGAGCACCTGCGTCGCCCTAAAGGATAGAGAGTAGAGAGCCGTGCTTCCTCCCGAGCCAGTTATCAAGCACTGGCCGGACCGCCAGTCCCGCCATTCCGCCAACAGGACCTGATGGAGCTGTGACTGGTGCAGCACGAGCTGCTGCTGCACCAGTGCTGTGCCCCGAGTCCGCGCCTCCTCACGCCACCGATGAAGTGACGCGAGGTTAGGTTAGAGTGCTTGATAACTGGCTCGGGAGGAGGCACGGCTCCATATCTTTTAGGGCGACGCAGGTGCTCTCAGGGCACGGCTGCTTCGGGAAGTACCTGCGTCGCATAGGCAGGGAACCAGACGCTCGGTGTCATCACTGCGTCCATTGTCAGGAGGACACGGCATGGCACACGCTCGCAGAGTCTGCAGCTTGGGAGGAGCCGCGCCGTGCCCTCGTTTCAGAAGTGGGAAATGACTTGTCACTGCCGGCTGTGATACGTTCCATGGCCGGCGGCGCAGCGTCGTGGGACGCGGTGATTTCCTTCTGCGAAGTTGTCATGTCGCAGAAGGAGGCTGCGAAAAGGGAGAGAGAGATCTCGAGCGCTCTCCCGGCCCGCAGAAGGCACACCGGGCGTCGACAGAGGGTAGACAATGCCCTCTGGCGGCCCCCCTAAAGGTTCCAGGGACGGTGGGCTTGGGGATGCCCGCCGTCCCCTATAATACGATATCCAAGGTGGCGGCGCGTTTTGTTCCATGCGCGCCCTTCTCAGAAGTCGCAGGGTGAGCCAAACACCTCACTCCGCCTGCTTAAAAGATGGAGCGGGCCGGCACTAGTCGGGGGTCGCGTTGAAGAATGCTTATGTGTTCCCGCACCCTCGACGCATGTGTACGAAGGAACACGGGGTGGTTTTAGTCAGTAGAGTCTGACAGACCCCTTCGCCCGCCCCAGGGCGGAGGACATCCATGAGGATTTCCACCTCGCAAAAAAAAAAAAAAAGAGCCTCTCCCAATGATATCCAATAGGTACTGTGCCAACAACGACCGGTTTCTCTAGGCTATCATCTCCTATCCGCATTATCACGATCACGATGCGTCATGGATGCATCTTACTAAATTGTAATTAAAAAGAACAGGTGAACTAAAGCTTAAATAGCGCCCACGCACTTTGATAATGCGTGGGCGCTGTTAAAATTGTCACTAAACACAGAGCGTGATGTTCCAAATACAGTATGGTAAATAACAGTTGTCGCCGCGCTAAAAGCTTGTACATAACTTAATTACTTTTATATATATTTTAGATAATATTTAATGAAAATATTTAAGTAACCTTCAATCAGCCAATTATGTTGAGTACATAACCATCTCATGTCTCATATCATCCTTGACTCGTACCTATATGAAATGGTTTCGACAGCACTTATTTTTGTAGTGCAAAAACTTGAGAGAGATGCTAAAATGTTAATTATTAATCTATCCATCATAATTATGGCGGTTTCGGTAATATAAATAATCTGTCTTGAGTGAAGGTAGACAGGTAAGTTCATGGCTTAGTGCTGTAAGGATCGATCCTCCTTAGTCAATACTGTCCTCTCATAGCTATTAATACAGTTCTCTGCCTTGTTGATCTAGTGGTCGAATGCGACTGTAGAGCACGTGGTCTCGGGTTCAATTATCGGGCAAAAAGTGTTATTGGGGTTTTGTGTTACAAAGGACATCAACCACTTTGTATGGCGTTTGGGCTTGAACATGCACATAAATATATTGCACTATTTTTTATTTTATTAAGTGGCTTACAGTACAAATAAAACATATAGATAATAATTTTTGTATCAAATTGATCAATATACCTAATACAAAAAAAAGAACTTCAATACTTTAAAACAAATCGTTTATTTGTAAAAAAAATCATATGTTAATAAAACATGGTCTAAAAACTGAGCAGGTGGAGTTACATTTTCATACCTTGCCCAACTTAAATACCATATCACAGACATGATATGAGCGCAGCAACCTACAGTCTTTCGGCCGACGTTTTTAATATTATTTATTTTGACACTCCTGAATCGAAGCCTATGTTCACTAAATATTATTACTAAATTATTTATGAATTCTTTTTTTCCCAATACGGCTGTTTGCGGTTACGGCCCATTTTGGTTGATGTCCTTTCTCAGGAGTAGCCCGAAGTTTGGAAATTGGCGGTGTTCTAACCCCCGTGCCCTAAAAAGCACATTTATCCATTTGTCCTGAGCCTAATCTCTCTCCAGCCGTATCGGATTGCCAACCCATCGGACAATGAGCGTAAAGGAAAGTTCACCTGTAGGTACCTGCGCACATTTTTGTACCGTAATCGGTTAGGACTCCATTATTATTAATGCAGTACTGGTAGTCGCGCTGTGGTCGAAATTTGACCAAAATTTAAATTATTTCCAATAATATAGTATTATATTTAAATATTTACTTTGTACACTCTCTACAACGTGTAATAGAATAAACGCAATTCCTGAAAGTATTTGGTTCAGAATCGGCTTCTGAATCGATTTCTGTCATAAAAAATTGGTGTTAAATTTTGACTTAAAAAGGAAACACAGTACCTATCATGACAAATTAATACAATCCTTAATTCAAGGAAATGCGCTCGTGTGCGTGTCGGCCGCTAATATTGCATGAGTGTATGCGTCTGCGTAAGGATATTGTATGACGCACATATGTTTTGCGTTTAGCAAGGATAACTATTTTATAAAAAATGTCTAGGTTTGGTTTCACTTTATTTAGTGACGGATGTTGTTTTAGACTTATTATTTAATATTTTAATTGGGGTGTCTGAGGTATTGCGCTTAATTTAAACTGTAACCGTGCCAAATCTAACACTACTCGGTCCATGCAATTTTCGTAAATAGGGGTTACAAAGATGTTGCTTCGTGTATTAATATTTATTCATATAGATGATAGAATAAATGTGGTAATCAATAAAGATTAGTACGACACACTGTATTAAAACAATAATTTACTCAGTTCACATTCAGTCATACATATATGTTATCCGTTTTTTAACATTAATAAAATTATCATTTAATAATCATATTCATTTAATATCACTTCTATCATTTGGTGTAGAAAGGTCATAGTCCCTTCAAGCTTTGAAAAAAAAATATCCGTGAATTCCTCATCAATCAATCATCACGTACCACCGGGTGAGATAGTGGTCTAAAGCGAAACTATTAACAAAATAACATCCGGTCCATCTGCATAGGAAATGAATAATTTGAACCGTGCGCATTCAGCTTCGAGCATTTTTAAGTGCCTTTGTAAAACTGATATTAAATATTTTTTATTTAATTTGATTCTTGCGTTTACGACGGGTGAGTTTGTTAAGTTGCCATTATTTACGTACACGGTTTTTCGTACCTTGGAAAACTTAGTCACCATCAGGCCAAGGTACTTCAATCATAAAAATAACTTACCACAATGTACATATTTATATTTAGAAATAGCTGTTGCCTACGACATTGTTAGCTTAGTTTTGATAAATCTATCGCACAGGATTTCCTCCCACTTTCCTCAGACAAAAATAGATTTATGTGGTATTCCAGACTATTGTCTATTTTTGTGCCAAAATTTATTTAGATCCGCTCAGATACTCTTGACTGCGTAACAAACTTCAAAGCCGAGAGTCACACGGTAGTATTAATCGTCCTAGTACCTATTCCACTTTAATTTTTTTACACTTTTTTTAATAATAATATGACGTTATTTGTTTTTTTTTTACTGTGTGTACTTGTGTCATGTGTCGATAAACGTTTTTCTTTCTTTATTTTTTCTTTCCATAGATACGTAGAAAGAGATCTAAGCGTTCCCTTTTATAATGTTTTCAAGTAAGGTACTGTGGAGGTCTGCTATGCGAGCGGTCAGCCTATCGCACTGGCTGGCATAGTTTGAAATATTTGAATTTAGATCGCAATGTTGGACATGCGAAGGAATTGTTTATTTATTTATTTATTTATTTATTTATTTAGGATCTCTAACAAAAGATATACACAGTTCATAAATATTCAGGTTATACAAATTATGTGTTTTGTAGGTGTACTCTTTCACTTGTTTTAAGAAACGAGAGACCGCGCTGGACCGTTCGCAGAAGCAGTCTCGATAATATTTTTTTTAACACCAAATAGAACTGACTTCCATATCAAAACACTACAAAGCCAAAAATAACTTTAATTTCGGTAGTCGGTGTTATTGGTTTTCGATTTTCTTGTTATTTCACACCGCCTTCCGATTTTTTTTTTTAGTTTTGATATGGAAGTCGGTTCTATTTTTTGTTAAAAAAAAATTTTCACCCTTTTTAGTGGGTCGGTTTGTAATTTATCTAATTACAAAAGCCATAATGTCAACAACTTATCACCTTTTACAAAATATTGCTTTTCCCGATGCATAACCGTTAATTTTTGAGGAGTTCTCCTGGTACTTGACCATCAGCTCTACATCACCATACTCGTATATATTGCGACGAGCATAAAGTGTTTAACATCCGTACTCAAGTAATCGAATCGCATTCCACGAAATACTTATTATTGAGTAGTTTCAGTGGCCATCTGTGGTCTTTATCATGAGTTCATCTTCCCCAAATGGTACTTTTCAAAAGCAACCGCTCAAGATACTATAAGAAATACCCAAAACGCTATAGGTATGCCTATAATATTTGAAGAGTTCCCTTCATTTCTCCAGGATTCCATCATCAGATCCTGATTTCGTAATAATGGGACCAACTAGAAAGTATACCCTTTCAAACGCAAAAAGAATTTTCCAAATCGGTCCAGCCATCTCCAAGTTATGAGGTAACAACATAAAAAAAAAAGTTCAAGACGAATTGAGAACCTCCTTTTTTTGAAGTCGGTTAATAACGTGAAAATGTAATTAGAATAATCTTCCATATTAATGTGAACATAATATTATACAAAGTATTTTTATAATACCTATCGCGTTTATATTGAAAAATCCCGAGTAAAAACACGTCCCCGTTACAGTGCCTATACACTATTGTGGAGCTCGTGACCAAATAATACCAACCACACGAGTAGATCTTGAGGGTTAAGGAACCCTTGCTGAGGTCCGTACGTAGATGGGTGATGATCTCAATACATCGCGAACAAAGTTGTGTGCGGAAGCTAGTGATAAAAGAGAATGAGAACAAGTACATAGGTGTTCTTAATTACCTGTAATCTGTTTCTGTAGGTGAAGGAGAACTGCCGGAGGGTGTGATCAGTAATTAAAGATAGTGCTCAATGTTCAATGTCCATCGGTACCATCAACCTGCGTCATGTCGGAGCCATGGTCATGTTTTGACAGCTTGGGTTAATGGGGCCTATTTTAGAGTTGTGTTGTAATTTTCTTTTATAATAAAATAATCTTCTTATCGTGTGGGTTGTCAAAGTTTCTAGACCGCTTCAAGGGCCTCTGACATGGTATTATTTTGACGACCGCCATTTGGCGACCTACCTGCTTAAACGTGCCTTTCGAAGCACGGAACCATCTTTTTATCAGACAATCAGGTGATTCAAGCCTGCAATGTCCTATTCAAACTGGAAATAACATCACCAAGTATGCTTTCCGCGGAATCCAACCCACGACCACCGGGTCACAAGGCAAACGCCTAAACCACTCGACCACGGAGGCAGTTAATAAAATAAAAAAATCAACATAATTTTATACTGCTGGGACAAAGGCCTGCCCTCTATGAGAGCGAATGGGCCATAATCCACCACGCAAGACCAGTTTTTTTATATTTTTTTTATTACGTAGGTATATTTTTTATTACCAGTGCGGTTTGGTCGATGTTTTCGAAGTTTTACTCGCCAGCACGCGAAAGCGAGCGGCTTTGTTAGTGCGCAGACTGCGGGGCATCACCAACACAGTCCTGGAGGATGTTTGCCGTATATAATAAGATTTTAAAATGTTTTAGTTAAAATTAATATATACGTATGTTTCATACAATTTAATTATAGCATAATTTAGATATTTATAAAAAAATGCATTGTTATTATTTTATTTTGTTTATTGTCATTTATATTTTATTTTCTTCTTTTTTATAATTGTCATTTTCATTTGGTTTATTCGTTTTAAAATAATATTTATTTGTAATTTTTATCATCATCACTGCATACTTATGCTACATAAAATAAAAAACACAACAAAACGGACTAAATACTTAAATATTATAAAACAAATTCTCCTGCCGCATTTGTCTGTCTGAATGTTGGGATAAACTCAAAAACTAAACAGATTTGCATGGGGCGTAAACCACTGGATAAAGTGATTCATGAGGAAGGTCTAAGTAGATAGATAAAACATTTATTTGATACAATACAAGACACAAAATACAATTTAAGTACATAAAACATGTAAAAAAGAAGCAAATGAAACATACAACGGAAACAAACATAATGAAAGAAAGTGACATTACGGATATAAAGAAAAACGTTTCAAAGAGACGAATGCGCTGTGTGTGTGACCGTGCAAAGCCGGTTGCTAATACTTACTATACGTAGTATATCTACTTACTATGCGTAGTATACCTACTTACTATGCGTAGTATACTTACTATACTAACTTATATTATCAGTAATAGACGTTTATGGTAGCCATACACTTGAAAGTGTGCATTGCCTCTTAGGCGTCTTTATGTGTGATGGAAATGTGTCGTGCGAGATGTGATGGAATGCGCATTTTCACAGCTCCGCTACACATCCTCGTAGGCACATTTTCATCGCACAGCTTTGGTGGAAACCCCCACACATTTTCACAGCACAGCTAGACATCCTCGCACGACACATTTCCATCGCACATCTCTGGTGGAAACGCACCCTTAATGTGTGGTGCGAGTATGCGCAAACGTCGCAACACATCCTTCTCAACACATATTCCTCGCAACACATCCCTCGCAACACATTTCTCGCACACATCCCTCGCACATAGGGTTACCAGATGACAGGAATTTTCCTGACATGTCCGGAATTTCAGCTCTCTGTCAGGGAAACAGGGAAAGTTGGAAATTTTCAGGAATATAAAAAAAGAGAAAAGTAAGACTTTTCATTATAAAATAAATGCTTGCCAAACAAATACGCACAACACTAGTAAACTTAGCACCGTTTGCAAGAGTACTGAACTACCTACTAATTGACTCGCTCAGTCGCGCCGTGCCCCGCATCCCGCCACAAGGCATCTAATACTCAGACTCCCACGCGCCGCGCGCGAGTTTGTAAAATAATATAAGTTTCTGCCAAAATGTCAGGAAAATTATTGCCGAAACAAGGGTTTTTTCAGGAAAACTTATTTTTCGGATCTGGTAACCCTACTCGCACACATCCCTCGCTTGTTTTGTATGCGCAAAAATCTAGCTCCGCTGAGCCGTTTCCACCAGAGCTGTGCTGACCGAGGCGAGGTAAATGAAGCGATTCTATTGGTTCTTTACAAACACATCCCTCGCTACGCATCCTCGCACATCTCTGGTGGAAACGCAGCCTAATGCTTACACTTTCAAGTGTATGGATATACAAGACCAATAGCAATAGCCTTATAAAAACATTGATATTTTAATATTTACAAACATGTAATTATGATAACTTCTCTTGCAACTACTATAAAAACTGTTTAAGGTGTTGGTAATTTGTTTCACAAACAAATTATTATAGAGAAAGGATTTTTAATACAAACATTAGCTTACCTTACTAAACTCTTCGAGACTATAATCATTAGCTGTTATGTCTCTAGTAATATTATTATTAACCTCGTTTATGTTTAATCGAAAGAATGATATGTAACAATGCAGGCGAATTTCAAAATGGTTGATTACGACTTCGTATTGTCTCACATGTATGTACCTACAATGCGTGATAAATATCGACTCACGCGATACTCCCTCTCATATATTAACTAAGTTACGATCTTTTGTTGTCAGCTCGAATGTAAAAGCTTCAAGTCTTTTGTCGACTAAAGACTACAGCATTTCGTAATTGTCAAATCAAGGGAGGAAGGAAGAGACCTTTAAAGGTTTTGAATGTGTGCAAAGAAATAGGATAAAAAAGATGAATTGTAACTACTACAATCATAAAATTTCTATGAAAATACTAGCCACGCCACGACAAGATTCATTAGAAAGCCAGAGAATATAAGTAATGATTTTTATGAGTTCACTAAATAAGAATGATTGATGTTTGTTATACTATTTATTGATTTACTAAGTTCTGCTGGTTCTGAGCGGAGAGAGCTTCTACACGATAATGTTATCCTGGTACTTTGACATTTTCTAAAAATAAATGTTGTTTTTACTTGTTTACTCACAATTTATCTGTTTTTTTTTTCTCCCCATAAGAACGTTTCTAGTGCTATAACAAAAATATGGAAAATATTGCCGAATTGGTCGAGCCATTCTTGAGTTTTGCGTTCAACTCATTTGGTGTCATTACTATTACATAGATTATTCTAGCATAGTATACAAAATAATAGTAATCTTTATTTGCATAAGAATAGGTAACAAAATGTGTTGGTCGTCCGACACTAAGATGGGCAGGTGACATGGTTGCCATCATAGGTACATAACTAAATCGGTATGCATTTTATTTGAATATATAAGCAACTTATTCCTATCGTATACCAATGTTATATTATGTATACCAATGTTCAATCTATACTAATATTATAAAGCGGAAAAGTTTGTTAGTTTGTTTGTTTGTTTGTTTGTTTGTTTGTTTGTTTGTTTGCTTGAACGCGCTAATCTTCGAAAGTACTGGGTGGATTTGGATGAAATTTGGTATGGAAGTAGCTTGAAGCTTGAGGAAGGTTATAGGCTACTTTTTACCCGACTGCAAAAAAGGAGAGTTATGTTTTTACCGTGATAGAATCCACGGGAGCGAAGCCCCGCGAGAGTACTAGTAATTGATAATTGTCTATAGCATAGTCTTTTTAATGCTATGGTTGACAGCACGAGAGCGCCTTGTTGTGTAAACAAGTCCCATGTACCACTACTGCACATAAAGTTTATAAATATAAACAAATCAATGTCTTTGTTTCGTAGGAAAGTCATCTAAAGGGTAAATCTTCAATCTGGGTGGAGCTGAAGGGTGTGTCAGACTTTTACGGACCAAAAACCCACCTTATTTATCCAGGGCTGTGGTATCTCGTTAGGATCCCCACAATCCCGGCAGGCAATGACCTTATACCTTTGAGGCGCGCATGGCACTCGACGCACCGTTGACCCGGGCCTGACTGCTCGCTGCCCCCAAGCTTATGACTACGGTCAGTGTCCAGAGATCGAGTTGCGATTCCAGACGCCTTGGGCCTCTCCCGCGGTGGTTGAGGCGTGAGAAAGAGAGTTAAAACTATCTGTCTGGCACCTCTGAACCATACGTGTTTAATGTATATGCAATTGTGTATTCGTAATATTATAAATGTGAAAGTTATTCTGTTACGCTTTCACGGCTAAATTGATGAACGATTGTGATGAAATTTTTCATGGACATGGCTGAGGGCTCGGGGTTAAGCATAGAATTTTTACCAAAGAACAATACCTGAGAAGCTGAAATAGGAGATGAAGTCACACAAATGAAGTCGAGTAACGCTAGTATAGGTACGTGTATTATAAAACTAGCTTTTGCCTGCGGTTTGCAATAGTTTTTTTTTTTTTAAATTAAACTAGTCTACATACGTTATTCTCTAATTATGTTGCCTTATAAAGTTGAAAAATTTTTTGAAAATGGTCCAGCTGTTTTTGTGTTTATCCATTACAAACCAACCAAAAATCAAAAAGATTCTTTTTATAATATCGGTAAGTGTAAATATGGCATCAGTTATGCAAAAAACGTCGAGGACGTATTACATCCGAAATTATAATAATGATGAATTACTTGGTCAGCATCTAACAGTGGAGCAATAAATGTTTCCATCGTTTAAATCAAACCTAAAATTACGTTATAAAACGTGACCTAACCATTCAGTCGAAACATATTCTTCTTTTAATAAATTGGAAATCAATAGATTTGCATAAAGTTATGAAATATTCAAAAATAAAAATATCAACAAAGTTTCTATAGTTCAAACAAGTTCAAGGCTATTTATTGTAAAGGTGTGTACATGTTGCGGTGATTTAAAAAAAAATTTTTTTTTGTTAATTTATATTTAGAACTAAATCGCTAAGTTTTTAACTTTGATAAATATCAAATTAGCAATTTACTTTATTGAAGTGAAGTTCATCACCAACTGCTTAATTCAGTATTTTGCCAATTATATTGAGGTCGGCTATCAGTCTACCCGGATGTAGTCGATTACTAGTGTTTTAAATGCAGTGACTGCTTATTTGACCTCTACAACTCAGTAACTGGGTAACAATACACAATACCCCTGGCCAAGACTGGTGTCAGATTTACTGGCTTCTGACTACCCGAAACTACTGTCAAATAAGTACAAATGACAGCCGGGGTCAACAGTTTAATGTGTATTCCGAGGCACTCAGGAATGTTTACGGAACAACTAGTTTTGCTTTACCTTGAAGTGATATCCATGCATTCTAAAGTCTTTCTTAGTTTAGGTTTACATGACGTATGATATGAAGTTTACGTGTAGCTGTTTTTATAAATTAAATAAAAATAAAAATAAACTCTTTTTTACAAAAAATTGAACCGACTTCAAAACTTACAAAAAAAACTTGCACTACAAAGAGAAAAATAACCTTAAATGTTGTTGTATTGGATGTCTAATTCTGTTAAAAAAAAGTTTTACACACATACCGTTCGTACTAACTTTTTAAAAAGACAAGTTGCTGTACTTCTTTTTTACCCATTTAAACCATATTTCAGACGTGATTCAAATGGTCTGTCAGTCTGTGCCTCAGCTGTGGTGATATTAATAGGCTGATTATGCTAAACAGTACGTAGATATACGAGGGCAGCAATCGCGGGAGATTTGTTGTTTTAAATTGAAGATTTCCATCACTTATCTCCAAAGATCTTCATCAGAACCTGATGTGTTGTATA
The DNA here is from genome assembly GCA_943138885.2 of Tholera decimalis. Classification (NCBI taxonomy): domain Eukaryota; kingdom Metazoa; phylum Arthropoda; class Insecta; order Lepidoptera; family Noctuidae; genus Tholera; species Tholera decimalis. The sequence continues at coordinate 37,916,084 of OW964560.2, forward strand.
TTAAAACCTTCTTTGTAAAATATGATTTCAAACAACGAAAACGCGATCGAAATCGGATCAGTAGTTTCTGAGAAAATCGTGAATATACAAACATACATACTGGTCGAATACAGAACCTCCTTTTTTGAAGTCGGTAAAAAATATGGGTAACGTTGTATAGGGTGATCGTTTTATAAGCCAAAGATTAACCTTTCAGATCAAAATAAGCGGCCGTTATTATTTAATCATAAGCTCTTCATTAAGCGAAGCCCATAGATTCAAATAAATAATGTGTGTTAATAATTACTATGTCAGGCATACTACAAATATGTAATACCCAAATGAATGACCAAAATTCCACCTAGATAAAAAAAACAAGTACCTGAATCCTGTACTGAGACCTGACATTGATCTTTAGAAAACTAAAGTGTGAATTTACAGTTTGATATGTTTAGTTTGAGTAATATAGAACCACTTAATACCCACTTACCATTTAAACTTCTTCAATTAGATTACTTGGCAAATAGATAGAGATAAAAACGTCACCCAGAGTAAACCGTTTAACAACTAATAGAAACAATAATAAAGCTGAAGTGAGCCAAATTCTTGTTACGTGGAAATAATAAGAATAAGAAAACACTAGGAGCCAGGTTAAGTAGTCTCTCTTAGCCGTAACTTTGAGATCTTAAAACATGATTTCACAAAGGCCAGAAATTACAAAAAATTGGGATACTTTTACGGTTGTTCTCAAGTCTCAACCACTTCCTTTAACATTTTTAAACGTAGTGCGTTGCACTCATTTCAAGAAAGAATTTCTGAAGTAACAATTCCTAGATTAATTTAAATTCTAAAATTAATCTAGAAATTGGTAGTACATCAGAAATTATTTCTTGATGATTTTTTTATTTTTTTTTATTTAGAATAGGTTCGCGTTTGACCACCATTTTTGTGTTTTCTAGTTTTGAAATCATTATTAAGTAGAAATTAAAATTATTTAAAACACAGTCAGCACGCGCCTTTAGATTATTTTTTAAGTTCAAGTTCAAGGTTATATGTGATCGTCTAAAAAACTTGTTTCTTTTATTAATATGTATATTGTAATGGCCTTCCGCGACTATTCACAAATTCATATACTGACGCTAAATACTTTTAAATAATAGACTGACAAAGCCTAATGAGTTTAAAAACTGTCAAATATGTTGTGTCGGTTTATGGGAGAAAACATGTTTTTGAATAATTGGGCCCTATATTTTTACAGTACCTACCTTTGTAATGGATGGTATGTTTTATAAAAAAGTTAATTGGTCAGACTAGGCTGAAGAGAAGTCAGCAACATTGACGGGGTCCGACAGGGTCATTGCCTGCCGGGGTTGCGGAAATGTTGTAACAAGATACCGTGGCCCTGGAACGTAAAGCAGCTGAAGGAACAGGGTGGGTTTTTGTCAGTAGAAGTCTGACACTCCCTTCCGCTCCCCCAAAAACGCTGTACTTAAATGTATTTATTAAATTTACAAGAAGTTAGTGGTGGTTAGTTAGTTTAGTTCCATAGTAGTCAAACACGAACCTATTTTCAATAAAAAAAAGTTACATCCTCTGTAACGATACCTTCTACTTCTCCAATAAAAGAGGGTAAAATAGATGTACCATTAAATTTAATATATTAATAATATACAGTATTTTATAAAAAACCTGCCTACCTATCTACCTATCCTAGAAACCGGCCTACCTACCTATCTGACACACTCTCAGGAGAGAAGAGGAGGAGGTTTAGAGTATAGTACTTGCGGGACGGCTTGGCAGACCACTCCAGGATCGCCTTCTACTCCACGATGTCTTCGTCGTACAGCAGCTCGAGCAAGGCGGTCTGGCAGTAGGCTCCCAACAAGGCGTCTGGGCAGCAGGCTCTCAGCAAGGCGTCAGGGCAGCAGGCTCCCAGCAAGGCGTCAGGGCAGCAGGATCGCAGCAAGGCGTCAGGGCAGCAGGCTCTCAGCAAGGCGTCAGGGCAGTAGGCTCCCAGTAAGGCGTCAGGGCAGCAGGCTCCCAACAAGGCGTCAAGGCAGCAGGCTCCCAACAAGGAGTCAGGGCAGCGGGTACTGCACTTCCTCTTCCATCACTCTTCGTCGAAACTCGTCGAGAACTAAACTCTTCAAAAACTGGTCAAAGACTGAACTCCCGGAGATGGCCCCCAGCGCCTTTTATACCCAGCTCAGCGTTCAAAATCCATTCCATTCTCATTCTGTACCAGAATTCAAATTGTAGAGTCCAAAATAGTCCATCTTGCCAGTTATTTGATCAGCCAGTTATATTCGAGCATAATTTATTAAACCTCTTCGATAAAATCTGAGAGTGTGTTTTAGAAATTTATAATTATAATTTAAAATGCCGTTAATCAGTAGACAACCACAATATAATATACAATATTAAGCTAGTCCTATCGATAAAAGTGAATAACAATTATATAATAAAAGTATGAACAACCTTTTTAGTCTATTAGCCATTCAGTGACTACAAAGAAGAAGAAATTACAGTTTGTCAGCCTTGACGTAAAAAATGTCATGACAAGAAAATATTTGTTTTGATGGATGAATTATGGATTATGATTACAAAGAAAATGTAAGTTATTTGGTATTTGTAATAACAGATACTATATTTCCCCATCGACCCCGAGAAAATTTTTGGTCTAGAACAAAAATTTTGTAAGGTTAAAGTTTATCCACATTCATATAACTTACATGCCTCATTCAATCACACCAACATCTCACGAAGTTAGGTCAGGTAGGATTCACATTCAATGATCACTACTCGACCTGATTAGTACATGACAGTAGGCTTGTTTTCGGAGTCTGTCAGTCCGCTCGCGTCGAAAACCCATCAATAAAAAAACAAGATTTAGCAAAGGCTTATTTTTACGAAGTTGCTAGCCGCTTCGATCAACTTTAGAGTCGATAACATAAAAAACAAGGTTTAGCAAAGGCTTATTTTTACGAAGTTGCTAGCCGCTTCGATCAACTTTAGAGTCGATAACATAAAAAACAAGGTTTAGCAAAGGCTTATTTTTACGAAGTTGCTAGCCGCTTCGATCAACTTTAGAGTCGATAACATAAAAAACAAGGTTTAGCAAAGGCTTATTTTTACGAAGTTGCTAGCCGCTTCGATCAACTTTAGAGTCGATAAATAGTAATAAACTAACTTGGAGAGTTAGAAAGGGAGAAGGTTTGGTAATATGGCTTCGATCAACTTTAGAGTCGATAAATAGTAATAAACTAACTTGGAGAGTTAGAAAGGGAGAAGGTTTGGTAATATGTACCTAAACGCACTTCTAAGTGATATCTGATTAGTTCAGATAGAAGAGAAAAAATAAAAATTAAGAGAAGCCTCTTAAAGTTTAAGAACAAAGTTAAAGAAAGAAATAAAATAAACTATTGAGTTTCAATAAGCCGAAAAGAACTCGATAGTTAAAAGAAGAGAAGAAGATAGAGATGAGTCATGAATATAGTACGAAAGATGAATATATTTACATAATTATATACTTAAATCGTTGTTTACTTTTGACGATGAGTGGAGTATAATTCTATCCATGACTGAAAATTAATATTATAGATAGCAAAAGAAGGTAAAGAGGGAGAGGGCAGGTAAATGAGAGGGTTAAAGAATGCTAAAAAAAACTCAAGAGGATAAATTAAATATAAGAAAGAGGTTGAGTAAGAGTAAGATCACAAAAAAATAAAAAAAAGTGTTATAAGAGGTTAAAGAGGGAATAAACTAGTGGTAAAAGAGGTGATAAACTAGTGTTCATGTGAAGAGGAAGTCTAGTATAGTGTTAGTGTAAAGAGTGAGTCTCCTATCCTAGAACTTAATATTAAAAAAGAGTCTAAGCCAAAAAGTGAGTCCAAAGAAAAAAGTTACTAGTAATAGTTTCTTTTAGAATTTTGAAAAAAAAAATTAAACCGACTAGCTATGATTTTACGTTGGGCGCCAAACTGTAACGATACCTTCTACTTCTCCAATAAAAGAGGGTAAAATAGATGTACCATTAAATTTAATATATTAATAATATACAGTATTTTATAAAAAACCTGCCTACCTATCTACCTATCCTAGAAACCGGCCTACCTACCTATCTGACACACTCTCAGGAGAGAAGAGGAGGAGGTTTAGAGTATAGTACTTGCGGGACGGCTTGGCAGACCACTCCAGGATCGCCTTCTACTCCACGATGTCTTCGTCGTACAGCAGCTCGAGCAAGGCGGTCTGGCAGTAGGCTCCCAACAAGGCGTCTGGGCAGCAGGCTCTCAGCAAGGCGTCAGGGCAGCAGGCTCCCAGCAAGGCGTCAGGGCAGCAGGATCGCAGCAAGGCGTCAGGGCAGCAGGCTCTCAGCAAGGCGTCAGGGCAGTAGGCTCCCAGTAAGGCGTCAGGGCAGCAGGCTCCCAACAAGGCGTCAAGGCAGCAGGCTCCCAACAAGGAGTCAGGGCAGCGGGTACTGCACTTCCTCTTCCATCACTCTTCGTCGAAACTCGTCGAGAACTAAACTCTTCAAAAACTGGTCAAAGACTGAACTCCCGGAGATGGCCCCCAGCGCCTTTTATACCCAGCTCAGCGTTCAAAATCCATTCCATTCTCATTCTGTACCAGAATTCAAATTGTAGAGTCCAAAATAGTCCATCTTGCCAGTTATTTGATCAGCCAGTTATATTCGAGCATAATTTATTAAACCTCTTCGATAAAATCTGAGAGTGTGTTTTAGAAATTTATAATTATAATTTAAAATGCCGTTAATCAGTAGACAACCACAATATAATATACAATATTAAGCTAGTCCTATCGATAAAAGTGAATAACAATTATATAATAAAAGTATGAACAACCTTTTTAGTCTATTAGCCATTCAGTGACTACAAAGAAGAAGAAATTACAGTTTGTCAGCCTTGACGTAAAAAATGTCATGACAAGAAAATATTTGTTTTGATGGATGAATTATGGATTATGATTACAAAGAAAATGTAAGTTATTTGGTATTTGTAATAACAGATACTATACCTCCCAAATGCCAGCTCGTCATCACTTCTAGTGTTTTAGCTAAAAAAAACGAACTGGCGTAGCATACTCCCGAGTAAAGAGTAAAAAATTACCAATACTACTCTTATATTACTAATATTATAAACGGGGGAGTTTGTTGGGATGGATGTATGGATGTTTTGTTACTCTTTCACGTAAAAATTACTGGCAGGAAAATAATTAAATTTGGTAAGTAGATAGAAGACATCCTGGAATAATATAATTCCTAGGCTACTTTTCATCCCCTAATTACCACGGGATCGGGATTAAATTGTAAATGCGAAAGTGTCTCTGCTGGTCTGTTAGACTTTCACGGCTAAACCGCTTTACCGATTTACATCCGGTTGAACTTGACACGTACAGATAGCGTATCAAAGATGTTGACCACAGCTCTACCATTTTCATAGTGAATTATTAATATTTTAACGAGATTTTCCAGTAAAATTGAATCAATTTTAACAATTGCCCAAGCTTCTACTATAGATATGACATATCGGATAATCTCTACGTTTGAACTGCATAACTTTTAGGACTGCCCTTTGGGCTCGTTCAACCTGAATTAGGTGGGTTTTGCAGGTTCCTCCCCATGCAGAAATGCAGTAAGTAAGAACAGAGACACACAGACTCTGGTACACAAGGAAAAGAGTTTCTCGATCAGCTGAGTGTCTGAGTTCTGAGCTTCTACTATAGATATGTAAAAAAAGAAATGTCAAATCTCTCATATAGTTCCGTTGTGACCAAATTGAAAAATAAAGTTTTGTTTCCCGATAGCTATAACCTGGGAATCTTAGAGTGATTAGGTTACTTCTAGGTAAACGTTCTCCATCTTCGACCACATCATCATTTACTATCAGGTGAGATGATAGTAGAACGCGAGCCTATTCTCAATAAAAAAAAACCCTGTATAAGGTACTTAAGGCTGCGTTTCCACCAGAGATGTGCGAGGATGCGTAGCGAGGGATGTGTTTGTAAAGAACCAATAGAATCGCTTCATTTACCTCGCCTTGGTCAGCACAGCTCTGGTGGAAACGGCTTAGCGGAGCTAGATTTTTGCGCATACAAAACAAGCGAGGGATGTGTGTGAGGGATGTGTGCGAGAGATGTGTTGCGAGGGATGTGTTGTGAGAAATGTATGTTGAGAAGGATGTGTTGCGAGGTTAGCGCATCCTCGCACCACACATTAATGCGCATTTTCACAGCACCGCTACACATCCTCGTAGGCACATTTTCATCGCACAGGTTTGGTGGAAACCCCCACACATTTTCACAGCACAGCTAGACATCCTCGCACGACACATTTCCATCGCACATCTCTGGTGGAAACGCAGCCTTATAGTCTTGCTTTTGTGTGCACACGGTTGACAAATCCATAGACGAATCGTGAAATCCCCTCGAGATTTCTTGTACTTAAGTGTCGCAAAAAGTGAATGTATTTAGAACACGTCGTTATACTCTCGCGAGATCATTAAGGAAGAAGCGTCTATTGCACAGAGCACATGCTAGCTTGTTACGTTTTGTGGATGCATTCAAGGGCTTATTCGTTATAAATATTTTACTCAGATACATTTTATTACTTTACGTAAAGACCCCCAGGTTATAGCTATCGGGAAACATAGACTCCGGCAGGAAATTCCACTACATAGCCGTACGCACAATGAAAGTATTCCCAAAACGTTTAAGCGTATGGGTGGGATGTTCTCCATGTAACGATGGCGCATCGCCGTTTGTCTTGTAGTCCGATGATAGAACGGGCTTGGCGGAATTAGAGTCTGTAATTCCATCGCACACTTCCCGAAATGTTACCGATAGAAAACCGAATACCGATAGACTTGCAACGCGTCGATTTTCAAGGCTCTGGAGCTTTGACTCGACCACTGCATCGTTCCCAATGAGTCTCTTGGCCCGTTTCTCGATAGACTCAAGCGCGTCCAGTTGGTATTTGGAAGATCCATCCCAAAGATGAGAGCAGTACTCCATACACGACCGAACCTGGGCTTGATACAGATTGAGCAGCTGTTCCGGTGTGAAGTACCGTCTCAACTTATATTTACAAGTAATGTCATGTTGGAGCGAGTACAAAATAAATGCATCAGATAGATATGTATTATACAACGTGAAACGGAAACCCCATATCTAACCAAAAGGACTGAAGACAACATCTGGTTTGGAGTCTCTATGCAAAGTTTCAGCTAAAAATAAGTGACTCACAGAATTGACCCCTTTTCATATGTTTCTTGAATACCAATAATAACAAACGTGTCACAGCACTATGAGGGTCATCACTTTCCACGTCACTTGCCAATAAAATGATAATTCTCTTCGTTCTTCTTAATTTGAAAAATTCGGTCTCTTGTATCAATGTATTGAAATATCTAATATGCTCCACGCATGTAGACATAGGATTACAAAACCCTTGCTATATCATTTGTTATCATCCAAAGAAGCCGTGCACTCGGTATGTATATACCCTTTAAATTACACGTTGTATATATGTGATAATCGGTGCCTATCTATTTTATCCGTAAATGTATCCAACTTTATTTATTCTAGGTATGGTAGGATTCAATTCACTGAGGGTTCGGAGAAAAATAATACTCACTTTATAACAATTTAAAATATTGAGAGGAAAAATGCAAAAATTGATGACGTATTGTACTACTACTATACGGTGGGTAGTTTATAATAATATATTTTTTTTTTATTTCTCCTCACAAAAAATTAAACTTTAAAGTTAAAAATCTTATTTAAAAAATCTAAAAACTCGACTGCTCAACTGAAATGGAAGAAACAAGCACATATTTATTTTAAAAAGTGACAAGCAAGCGGGACCCAATTGATCATGATATAATTTTAATTTAAAAAATTTGACGGGTCCCGCCCGCCTGCATGTCACTTTTTAAAATAAAAATGTGCTTGTTTCTTCCATTTCAGTTGAGCAGTCGGGTTTTTTAGATTTTTTAAATAAGATTTTTATTTTCAGATTTTTAGTATTTAATTCCGTTTTAAAACATTATATTTCCTAAACGGTTGCTCAAAATGAAAAATGGTAAACGCAACCGTAATATATTTTTTAATGATCTGTTTAATGATACCCCATTTGACATAGATTGTCGATTATTGTTTTTTTTTTTAAATATGGCGCCTGATTGTCGTTTTGGTGACTTGGTTTTATTTTAATCTATCCTATGACACTCGCGCCATCAAGACAAATCTAACGACGTATCCTTTATCCAAATCCGTTCTCTAATTTAATAGTTACGAGGGAACAAGGGAACGAACATACATACATACATACATACATACGCGGTTAAAACATAACCCTCCTCCTTGCTTCGCCGCAGTCGGGTAAAAATGAATGCACTTTTCGCTAATACTGAATAGTGACTACTGAATATGGATAAAGCATAATGATATAACCAATAATATAGTTGACATTTAATTATTACCCTATACTCGTATCATTTTTTTATTCAAATTTGGCATTCAACTATTTCGTTTTATTGCAATAATTTATCTTATTTCATGAAGTCTCAATATTTGTATTACACTAAGGTCAAACATGACTGATCTAATAATGTAATGTAATAATCTAAATACTCTAGTCAAATATAAGTTTACTCATGTTTTCACAAATAAAGAAAATGTAATATTGTTTAGAACAGGTTTGTTCTGGTTTATTCATTCCTCCCCCTGTCATCGAAATACATTTAAGACTAATCATACACTTTAGATTACGTTTTCATTATTGTAAACTACCTTCTACTCGCGACCTCGTTCGCGTGGGACTGTTTTGCTGTGTAACTCCCTATCCCGTGGAAATTCCGGAATAAAATTTAGCCTATGTATTTTTCTATGATGTCAACTATTTACTTACCCAATTTCATTCAGATCCGTTCGATAGTTTTTTCATTAAAGAGCAACAAACATCCTCACAAACTTTCGCATTTATAATATTAAGTGGGAGATTAGGGAGAAGTAAGATTTAACCTCTAAAAAGTATACCTACATACTTACATATAAAGAATCTTTCTAACATACAATTCATTGCTAAATATGTAATTATAAAGCAAGCACCATTCCTTCTAAATACAGATTGTGTCGAAGCGAAGAACGGAACCACACATACCTATTAATTGATAATATTAACCTGAGTACATTTTCATACTTTAGATTTAACAAAGACACCTTTTTTAAATCAAAAATATTATTACGTCTAACTGTGTCCATTGCCTTAAGCCAACTCGTCACACTATCTCCTCCTGGGTCTACCGTGTGGCCGGTTCCTGTTGGTCAGAATCCAATGTTACGTTTGCCCAATATTTGTGCGACAGGCGGCTCATTAAAAACATGTTATGGGACCGGCTGGCAGACACGAATATTACTATGTAACTAAATGCAAAACTAAAAATCAATCTGTTTGTTACATTATTATCTGAAAGAGAACTTAAGATACTAAGGCCCGTATTACAGAACGAAACTCGAGCACTGATCTCTGTTTAAAACTAGTTTTGAGTCGAGATTTAATTTTAGAATGTTCCTCAAGTATAGATTCATCGATCATAGTTCAGCCGGGTACGGCTTTATTCTAGATCGTTACTCAGTTGTAGATTCATCACCCAAGTATGGTCGACACCACGCTCGAGCAGAGATTTCCTTGTCAGTCAACTATTTGCTTTTCAGTTTATTATTTGATATAAAAATGGTAATTTTTGGCGAATGATGATGAAATCACATTTTATTTTGATAATTGGTTACAAATAACACTTTTACACGTAATTTTTTGCCATTTTAAGTTACTAGATGAATCCCGTGTTTTCTAACTTAAACAGATTATAACAATGATTTTTTCACCGATGATTTGAACAGAAAAACAGAATTTCAGCGTTCCATGTGAAGGGCCCATACAATTTTGCTAATAATTATTTGAAGAAATGGTATAGATTTTCACAAGATGAAGATTTTTGACAATTTGTAATACTGCCATCTATTGACCAAGAATTGTAAAACATATGCATTTCTGTTTTGTTTTAACTATAACTTTGTTTCCTTTTAATATTTTTATTGATCGTTGTTCCCAAGCCATTATTTATTTGAATATTACTTATTATATGATTAATGAGCAATTCAAAACAACACTGTCACAGACATTATTTAGGATCCACTCCGTTCCACGAACAAGTTACTCTTGCTATATTTTTATATGTTAGAAAATATTGCCTTAACACCTTTTATCTTCAAGAATTTGCTTTTACAAATTCTTAAAAATAATTTCTATGGTGAAACGGTGCAATACATATTTTTTATTCTTAAAAATTTGGTATTAAAGTAAATTGAATTATTTACGATCATTCGTAGATCGGAACAGCGGAGACGAAGAAAATAAAACGTAAACGAAAACAGACTGATGCATAGACAATTAGATATTCTCTGCTTGAGGCTCGATTTGAATCTGAGTATAGTTTTATTACCATTCTGGAATAAGACCAATGCTCAAGTGTAGATTCTATATTTAAACTGAGATCGGGCGAATTAAGCTCAAACTGGACTTGAGGAACGTTCTGTAATACGGACCTAAGATCTCGAGAATACGCTTGCTTACATAACTTTCGAATTTCACGCGACAAAGAGTTGCAGAAGATAATGTTTATGTCACGAGACTGAGGGCATTATTTCACCCAGTAACTGGGTTGCGAAGTTCAAAGAGGCAGTCTCAGCTGCATCCGTTACACTGGAAACCAGATTATACGAGCATAAGATACATAATCGTAAATAGTCGTATGAATTTCAAAGTTCTTTGTGTTCAAAACATTTGTTAAATGAGGAGAGGTCGGGAGTTCTACAATATTTCTTTAATCAGTTTCACCGTTTTGAGAGCAATGGTCGTAATATATGTATGTAATAAAACTCAAATTGTAAATACTAGAGAACTTTCTCTTGCCTCGAGCCAGAAAAACAAGTATTTGATGTTAATAAACAATTATTATTTATACAACAAAATGACTAAATATAGAAAAACTAGTTTTCGCTTGCAGCTGACTACATTGAAAGCCAACATATAAGGTATTTATCACCTTTGTGCTCTTTTGTCTGTATTTGTTTTTTTTTTATCTTTTAAGTTTCATGTGTGTACAAAAATGAATAAAATACTTTAATTATAGTGCTAATTCCGTGTCTTAAGAAGCACCTTAAAGGTGAACGCAGACCTAGCCGCACCGCAGTCTCTACAGTCCCCGCAGTCATCGCTTTTTGTTAATGGCCTCGCACATCTATCCGCGCCGCAGTCGCTGCAGTCGTTCCCGTCAGTGTTGCCAGATTTTTGAAAGCATTATCTGTACCGAAGATTTAAACAATCTGTATAAAATCTGTATTTGGTATTGGTATTTTGCTCTTTTGTGTAATTTTATCTGTAGGTGCTAAAATAGGGAATATGCAAGTAATTATTTATACGAGAATAAGTAATTTTATTATAAACCGTTGACAGAGATTCTCTGTCTACTTTATAACTCTGGCAACACTGCGCGCCGTGGATGCGAATGACGTCATCCGCGCTGCGTGCGGGTGACGTCATCAGCTGCGGCTTGGGGAGTTCGGTCGTTTCAGGGACTGCGGCGACTGCGGCGCGGGTAGGTGTGCGAGGTTGCATAGAACTTCATATAAAGAATTCGAATGCAAAGACTGCGGCGCGTGCGGTGCGGCTAGGTCTGCGTTCACCATAAGGCTAATACTACACGGGCGGTTGTCCCGCCGCGGGAATCCGCTCGATCCAAAGCTGCCGCAGACCATCAAACTACACGGAACGCGGTTTATCGCTGTCTTTTGTTCATTTCTACATGAATCCGCCAATGATAACTGCGCTTGCAGCTCTATTATTAATAGAATTATTAAAAAATAAAGTAAAGCGCAATGTTTGGTTGGAACCATTGTTAAGTAATCGCCACCACTTCCTGTCCTATCTACATCCATAATTTCGCTTTTAATTCCCGATTGACGTAATCCATCGAATTCACATCACAGGTCGATCTTGTATTTAAACAATAAAACGCTCCGTATCGCACAATGTCCCGTGCGTGACGCAATAGCGGGAAACCGCCCGCGTAGTTTGAAGCGGCGATTATAAGCGGCGGGTTAACACTGCATGCGGCGGTCGTATTTCTCCAGCCTGTGAACCGCGGTGGGAAACCGCGCAGTGTAGTATGCAGCATACAACTTCTATATTAAATTGTGTCTAGTGCGGTTCAGAAGCGGATTCCCGCGGCGGGCGAACCGCCCGTATAGCATGGCCCTAAGCCCTTGGTCCCAGCTGTCATTTGAACATTTTTGACAGGCGTTACGGGTTACCCATAAGACTGTCAAAGGTGTTTATGTTCTGGCTAGAAGCCACTAAATCTGACACTGGTCTAACCAAGAGGTATCGTGTTACCGTGTTCGTGTTAGGGGTTGCGGAGGTGCGGTCGGCGAGCAGGGGTAGCTCACCGTCCGGTAAGGACCAGGCCCGGGTCAGCGGCGTGTTGTGTTCTACCCGCGCCTCTTAGAGCTGTCAACACCAGTTACGGGGCCACATAAGGCCATTGCCTGCCGGGCTTGCGGGAATGTTCTAACGAGATACCGCGGGCTGTAGACTTAAGGGCAGCTGAAGGAACAGGGTTGGTTTTAGTCAGTAGTCTGACACTCTCTTCCGCTTTACCCGGAGCGGGAGAAGTCATTCGATGATTTTCCCAACCAGGAAAAAAACAGGGGTTGCGGGGATCAGATAGGCAATCGCGTCATGTAAAACACTATAGGTCCGGTTGAAAACCAGCGTCAGGCACTAGTTGTCTGGCATTTTGCTGAACCGAGCCTTTTTGGCGCAGTCGTGAGGCACACGTAATTAGTCTATATTCGTGTAAATGGTATAAGTACTCAATAAACTATTAGGTACAAGACATTAAATTATTATGCAGCAAGCACACTTCTTTTTAGATCGCGAACAGACGCTTCAATTATTTATTTTTACGTATGGACAAAACATATAATATATATTATATTTCCTACACAAATACACACACACACATAATATGTTTAAATAAATATTATTAATTATTTATTTTCTATACAAAGCTGGTTCAGATCCGGTAGTCACTTCAATACTAGGTCCGGTGGAAAACCAGCGTCAGGCACTAGTTGTCCGATTTTGCTGAACCGAGCCTTTTTGGCACCGTCACGAGGCACACGTAATTTGTCTATTTTCGAATAAATGCAAATATTGACTTAAGTAGTTTTTTTTTTATATTTGGTTGCTTTCCTTTTTTATTTATTTATTTATTCTTCTCAACAAATTTACATTTGTGTCGAACAGTGGTTACAAATGTTACAATACAAAAAATTAAATAGTCGTCATAAAGCAAACACTAGCTACACACTACATTGGTCCCAACATTATTAGTCTTAATATTAATAATTATAATAATGTAACATAAAATTCAAAATAATTATACAATATAAATTCAATAAATAAATAAAATATACTAATGATATAAATGTAAAAAAAAAAGCATTAAGATGTAATGTCATGATTATAATGTCGGATATTACATAATGTCATGTCTTTTGTATACTTTGTGTTGTGTGCTTTGTGGCATGTGCCTAATAAAGTTTCTTTTATTTCTTTCTTTTCTTTAATACTTAGCTGCATCATACTATGCAGAAGATTATAGTGTTAATTCCATTACATTTATAAGTCTTGGATTTCCACAAAGCAATGTATTTTTATACTACGCCTGCTTGGAAAGTACCTTGATACTTTATCAAATTTACGGTAGAAAGTTATTGCATATCGAACAAATATGCGGGGAGAAAACGCATCTGAGCGGGAGAGAAAAGTGTATGAAAATCCATTTCTTACGTGGTTTTTTTTTTAATTTTGGGTAAGACTATGCGCCGGTAACCTAAATATCAAAAGCCAAAAAGTTTTTACAGTGAGTTTTTATCTCCAAGTTCGCAAAATGACACTGGCCACTAGCTGTGTGTTGGATGGTGTCGGGCTGGCAGTGCGACCCTGCGGCGGCAGGGTTTTAAATTTGTTGTTTTTAAATTGTTTAAATTTAAAAAAAAGAACATGTGAAAATTGAAGACGCCATTGGCGCCATTTTCAATTTGTGTGTTGTTTGAGGATTCAGTTTTCGTAGAAAGTAAAATAAAACTATCAAAATGATAAGTAGTGATAGTGATGATGAAGATTTTTTAACTCCGCCGCAGTTGAAGGAAACAGCAAAAATACTGATTGCCCTTTTACCACAGAAATCTATTAAAAAATATAATTAAACTTATGACGATTTTTTGCAATGGAAAAGTGAAAAAAATGCGGCATCTTTTTCTGAAACTGTTTTGCTAGCTTAGACGGTAATCGGTCACTTTCTCCTCTCGGTGAACAATGTACTATTTCTCCATTGTACAACTTTAAGCTAAGCAAATTATCCTTATGTAAATTGGTTAAAAAAGCACACCAAATTTGTGCCCGGTTTAGAACTCACGACCTACATCTTGGAAGACGTGGCTGCAGCCACTGGCACCACGAAAACATCGTGAAAAAATATTGTGGAACCGAAAAATCCGAAGATATTTATGCGATGTCCACGTCCACCAACCAGGGCCGCGCTGACCTAAGACAGCGCCTGTGTGCAAAATCTATGAAGCGCCTATGATTTTTTCCACAGGCGTGAGTATTGTCTTATGGTCTCTCAAGACAATACACACGCCTGTGTTTAACTTTACACTGTTTGTACCTACTCAATTATAAAGAATAATATGTTGTAGTTTTATAAAAATAATTTCAATAATTAATGCTGGCATTACATCCGGCGCCCTTTCTGCCTTGGCGCCTGTGTGCGCCGCACACTTCGCACATAGAGACGGCTCGGCCCTGCCACCAACCCACACTCGGCCTGCTTGGAGCATTACGGCCTATTTTCTCTTATAGAGAGTAGGCCAATGTACCAGCAATGGGAACTTTATACGCTGATTATGTTTATGTAGTTTTCTTCCCAGAAAAAAGTACCATCCCAGGGAATAGAGATAGATATACAAAACATTTATGAATAAGATTTAACATAAGGAAGATGCTTTCAATAGCTCGAATTCTCATTGTTCAATGATCTGTCATTAAACGCATCATTATTCTAGCAAGGTCCGGGTTCACTTCCGAACGAGTTTTATAAAGAAGTTCTCAACAATCTGTGTTCATAATGCGCCCCGCCCCACTAACGCCCAATGAAAGATGAACGACGATACATGATTGTTATTTCTAGATAAGTTTTTTTACGAGACTTTAATAGATGATTTTTGGGGTTCCGTACACAAAGGGTAAAAACGGAACCCTATTACTAAGACTCCGCTGTCTGTCTGCCTGTCACCAGGGTGTATCTCATGAACCGCGATAGCTTAACAGTTGAAATTTTCACACATTTATTTCTATTGCCGCTGTAACAAGAAATACTAAAACAGATCAAAATAAACATTTAAGGTAGTTGTTTCACCGCCAGCGAGAAAACGATTAACTGTCGGCTTATTTCTCGCTCAAGCAACGTACAATAGATATACTTTCTGTGTAAACAAAAGAGATGCATATATTTATAGCCGATCGCTGACTGTTTACACTGCAAGCGAGTACTCGCTCCAAAAGTCGGTCGCCGAGTCACAAGAGCTATCAAAGATGATACACGCTAAGTGGGGCCATACAAGAAACGTGTTTTTTTTTGCCATTTTTTATAAGTAGATAATGGTACGGAACCCTTCGTGCGCGAGTCAGTCTTGCATTTGACCGGTTTTTAGGGTTCCGTAGCCAAATGGCAAAAAACGGAACCCTTATAGTTTCGATATGTCTGTCCGTCTGTCTGTCTGTCTGTCTGTCTGTCTGTCCGTCCGTCCGTATGTCACAGCCATTTTATTCCGAAACTATTAAGACTATACATGTCAAACTTAGTAGGTAGATGTATTCTATGAACCGCTCTCCAATTTTAGGAAAAAAAAAATTAAAAATATTTAAAATAAAGGGGGGACCCCATACATGGAACTAGAACTGAAAATATTTTTTTTTCATGAAACCTATGCGTGTGTGGCCTTTTTGGTTTTTTTATTTTTTTTTTTTGTTTTTTTTTAGACAGGTCTTTAAAAATGATATCAGGGTTTCTAAAACCACTTTTTCATAAAGTCAATCGTTTAAAAGATATAAGCTTCCAAAGTGGTAAAATGTATGTCCCCGCCCCTCTAACTTCTATAATAATGGAGTGAAAAATCTAAAAAAAATATATATATATGTAGATCTTAATGTAAACTTTCAACCAAAATAAGTTTGAACAAAATCGGGTCAGCAGTTTTTGAGATACAGTATATTTTCTAAATCCGCAAATATAACGTTGTAATTCATACAAACACCATGAAAAACAAAGTTATTTAGCGTAGTTGTAAAAATGTAAATAAGCTAGTTTTTAGACATTTTTAAGGTTTTTTTTTTTGTATTCGTCAAATAAATATACATATTGTATTATATTATTATAGTTACTACGGAACCCTTCATGGGCGAGTCTGACTCGCACTTGGCCAATTTTTTATTTAATATCTCAATTTATTCTTATGAGCCACACCCTAAAACTCCGCATGTACATTTCATATGTCAGCATTTAAATAATACTGCAATCAAACTGTATATGTTTCACTATGCATACAAGTAAGGAGTGGAATTTCCTGCCAGAATCTGCATTTCCTGATAAGTAGCTAGAATATAATCTGGGTGTGCCATGTAATCTATCCGGTGAATTCAAATGTTAAATGATGTGCAAAAGCGAGACTATTGCAGTTTTAAAATTGAATACTTCTTCTTTCTTTCGAGTCGATGCTCAAAGGTCTTTGGACCAGTAGTACCTGAACAGCTTTTGTATTGGCCTTGTTAAGATCCTGAAAGGTGCAAGTGGCACGATGGACATGACAAGAGGTGGGCCGTATATTGTACAAGAACACAACACTGGCATTGCGATGAATCAAGGAGGAGGTCATTTAGCTAGATTATACAGGGTTACTGATAAAACACTAACAACATAGTATACCTGCATTACCAGCATTACCAGTTTTTGCTTCGCAGACAGCTCTAAATGTTACGCAGTTTGCGATGCAAAAATTTAAATATTTTTATTTTTGTATGAAAATGTAATGAACTAAAATATGATGAATTATTAAAAGTCATAGAACAAAAGTTTATGATGTTGTTTATGATGTTACTAAAAGGTTGTTAGTGTTTTACCAATAACCCTGTATTTATAACGGCCAACCTGGGCCCGTAATCGGTTAAGTGACTTCCAGATTGCCCACTGCTGTTAGTGTCCGCGGGGTAGGTGTTCTTCCGGATCAATCAATCAATCCATCAATAACTTTATTAACACACACAGTATAAAACCTTAGAATAAGTGACAAATACAATTATATCGATAAAGTTTGGCGGGGTGGGGTGTTTATGATTCCACAGTTCACGTCTCTCCTGTCATGCCCCATCTTTCAAGGAAGTCGTATATCTTGATAAGGTTTTGCGACTCTTCAAGTGTGAAGTTAGTAGTTGATGCTTATATAGGGGTCGCGGTGATCTCTTTCTTGTTTCCCTTTCTCGATGCGGGAGGCTATTTCTCGGCGTACGTCGGATGGATCTATGCCCACAAACTCAGTCATAAAATTAAATTTATTTAAATAATTCATTGCAGTTTCATAACAATTTGATCGAAGATTTAGAATCGCTTAAAGGACACACATACGAAAATCATGATTTATATACAGATTAGCTGCCTTACTTGTCCGGCAAACTTCGCAACACCTTATTTTTACTCGACTGCAAGGGAATCGTTATGTTTAGTTGTATGTATGTACGTAATATTCTTTATTACCTGATATCTCCAGAACCGCTGAACGGATTCACATAATTAAGGTATCGTTAGATTCGTCTTAGCAGCCCGAGTGTTTTAGATAGGTGACATTTTTTTGAAAAAATCATACATGGCGGCTGTGCGAAGCCATTATAGATAGTGAAAAAAAAATATTTTTTCTAATTCTACAATATGGGTATCAAATTAAAGGGCTCAATACAAGGATTTCAAAAAGCGGACCTATCCCATTTAAAAATATATACTTATATTGTGTTCAATTGGGTCCCGCCTGCTTGTCACTTTTAAAAATAAAAATTTGCTTGTTTCTTGCATTTCCGTTGAGCAGTCGGGTTTTTTTTTATTTATAAATAATCATTTTTTATATTTTCTTTGCAGGGCCGGATTAACCATTAGGCGGAGTAGGCAACTGCCTAGGAGCCCCGCATCAACTAGGGGCCCAAGCCCAGTGCACGCACCAAGAAAACATGTTTCTTCGAACGAGGTTTTGATGTGCGTGTGAACTAAGGAACCTCAATTTTAGCTCACAAAATAC
Organism: Tholera decimalis; assembly: GCA_943138885.2. NCBI lineage: Eukaryota > Metazoa > Arthropoda > Insecta > Lepidoptera > Noctuidae > Tholera > Tholera decimalis. The sequence continues at coordinate 37,934,552 of OW964560.2, forward strand.
AAATTGTAACAACAATTGTAGAACAAATCTGGGAATAAGTAAACAAATATATTAAAAACCACAGCCCTTAATGTGCGTTTCCTCAGTTCACACAAATTTGGTCAGTCAAAGTAAGAAAAAGGGGCCCCGAGAATGACATTGCCTTAGGGCCTCTGACAGGGTTAATCCGGCTTTGCCTGGGAGGGTTCTCCTGCGTTAATCCCGATATCGTGAGAATTCCGAGATAATAAGTAGCCTATTCATTGTTCCAGGATGTCAACTATATACTTACCAAATTTCATTTAGATCCGTTCAGGAGTTTTTGCGTGAAAGAGTAAAAAACATACATATATCCTCACAAACTTTCGCACTTATAATATTAGATAAGCCACAATGCTGCCAGTATTCTATGCACATAAGTCACAGATAGGGACGTAGATGATTTTTAAAGGCCCAATGAATTTATTACCCTGTCCCATTTTTACATCAGTCTGAACATTATTATTAATATCATCATACCTATAACTAAAGCGTGACCTATAAATATTCGAATTTGCATCATACATATATTTCACCTAAATCAGATCATTATGGATTGAAAACTAGTTTCCTAAATGTGACTGGTAGTGGATTGGTCTATATTATTATTTTGAATCCGGTTGCATTAAAGAATGCATTTGTATTGCATTCGTGTCGTATTCTTAAAATATCAGATGGTGTTATTTATGATAGTACTAATAAGGAGGTGGGGGAAAAACTCACACAGGATGAACTGATGTACTAGTAAAGGCTTTGGAGAACCGATGAATGCGAGACAAATAGGATCAGACCACTTGGCACCTAAGAAGGGAGAAGCCTATATCCAGGCCCCTTTTTAGAGTCCCATAGCCGAATGGCAAAAAACGGAACCCTTATAGATTCGTCAGTCTGTCTGTCCGTCCGTATGTCACAGTCACTTTATTCCAACAAGCATATTCTATGAACCGCATTACGATTTTTATATAAATATAAAAATATTAATAAAGGTGGGTGCTCTTCTGTTAACCTAAACTGGGTATGAGCATTTTATTACATAGAATGGTCTCTAAAACAACACATTGAGGTTCCTCAAACCATTTTTTGTCTAGGCAATCAGGGCACATGCCCAGGGCCCCGCAGTCCAAGGGCCCCTAGTTTTGGCCAGATCACCAAACGATGACCGACATTTAGTATCAAATATAGGTTGATATAATATAGCATACAAATTGCATACTAGATGTAGTGAAAATGCAATCAATATACGTTAGAACTGAATAGACTGAACTGACTTTATCACTTGTTTCGAAAAAATTTAACAATGATGACTGGCCAATATTGTTATATTTTTTTGTATGTTAACCTATTTAAAATAAGTTAACAAAAAGTAGGTACCTAATGCTTCTTCTTATTAGCTTATTTTAAAGTTCAAAACAGCTCTAGTCTGCCCTGAAAATCAGGTTTTCCCATTTTGGGATGTTTGTCTTTCGCAAATCATTGTCTATTCTATAAAAGTGTACCTAAAGCCCCCAACAGGTAACAGATGGATCCGCCTGGTTCCATAAATGGATGAATTTCGGTAGAATTGATGATGGTAAATGACGAGAAGAAACTTATAAAAGAAATAACGAAAGTTTTGGTAAAATTGTCTTCTAAAAAAGTAGGTACAAAATCTACAATGTGTAACGGAAACCGCATATCTATCCAAAAGGGCTGAAGACAACAGCTGGTATGGTGTCTCAATGCACAGTTTCAGCTCAAAATAACTGACTTAAAGAATTGATACCAAATTATCCGTTTCATATATTTCTTAAATACCAACCATAACAAACGTGTCACAGCACTACGAGGGTCAATAACTTTCCACGTCACTTGCCAATAACACGATAATTCTCTTCGTTCTTAATTTGAAAAATTCGGTCTCTGGTATCAGTGTATTGGTATTTGTAATAAGTCCTACACACGTAGACTCAGGATTACAAAACACTTGCCATATCGTTTGTTATCATCCAAAGAAGCCATGCACTTGGTATGTAAATTAGACTTTGTATAGAAATCAGGAAAATAAAAACAGATTTGTTAATGATTAGGAGCTGGTGGATAAATAAAGGCAGCCACATATGTAGGTCAATCTACAAGATTCAACAACGATTTTTGAGTTCAGTCCGTCGAGTGGTTACTATCTTAACAGTATTACTACGTGCTTCGGAAAACACGGTTAGTCATTAGTACCAGCTGTCCTTAGTACTTCTTTGATAGTCGTTACAGGTTCTTCCTCCTATTCGGGTCGTGTACCCCATAACTAAGTGTCCGATTCCGCTTATGATAAATTATTTTTTTTTTTTTTTTTATAATTTTTAGGGGCCACTCTTGACCTCGATCTCGCCTGATGGTAAGCGATAGATGAGGTCTAAGATGGGACGAGCGAGCCCAGAAGATGCTCATGCTCGTGCTTTAAAGGCTGAAAGGTCATAAGTGGCAGGGAACACAGAAGCCGGCAGAGAATTCCACAGCTTGGCTGTGCGCACAATAAATGTGGAGGAGAAGCGCTTGGTACGACAAGACGGTATATCAACCAAGTGAGGGTGGTACCCAGCCGTGCGTCTGGTAGACCGGTAGTGAAAGGGATATGGAGGCATCAGGTCATGGAGCTCCTGCGCACACTCCCCGAAGCACAATCTGTAGAAAACCGACAGGCAAGCAACAGTTCTTTGAATTTCTTTTTGAAAGATTCTTTGCCACCGATAGGGGTAATAAGTCAGAAATGAGTCAGATAATCTAAAAGCAGTCTTGTCAAGAGGTGTCGAGTCCCAGTCACTGGATTGTGGAGGAAGATAGGCTCCATTGAAAAAACTAGTACTCAGATGGATCTGGTTAAACTTGAAGACTCATAACTCAAGTTAAAGAGTTAAAAATATCAACTGCAACATAAGTAGACACGTTCAAAGGTCATTTTTTCGGCTCCACACATGTCACGCCTAAGAAACGTTTGAATCGAAAATGACTTAGACTTAATGACGAAATATTTTATGGAATCATAGTAAATCAATTTTTACTAACGGACACTTGAAGATACAAAAACAATCAATTCATCGAAATCAAGTCCGAAAATAGCCAGGTAGATTCAGAGTCCTTTATACACAGCTGAGTCTACCAAGTATGCAATCTGATCAGAGTCCGTTGTCAAGCCAAAGTTGTTAGAATAAAACCATAAAACGCATAATAATTATAAAATCGCAAAGAAAAGAACATTGCAATCAAAATTGAAACGAAGTGAAGTATAAGCACACCAGTGTTGCCAATTACGAAAAGCTATCATACCCGAATGCCATGCCAGAAATTCCCGATTTCGGTTTTTGTTTTTAAAAAATATTTTTTTAGAATTTCATTTATTTATTGTCAATAATAGGATACAGTGCCTATTTGATTTATTGAATTCATAATTATTATTATGTACCTATATGTGATCAACTCAAATTCAGGAATAATCAGTCAATTGAACAAACGAATGTGAGCTTCACTAAGTGAATGAGACAAAACGTCAGACTAAAGAAGCATGGGGGATTTCCCGTCCTTAAATGGCTGAAGATTATATTTTATTTACTAGGGTTAAATTAATAACGTAACCCATTCAATATTTTATTATTATTTTTATTTCTATCTATACGTTCAAAATACCCGAAATATTCCGATTTTTATCAATTTCTAATTTAATCCCGACAACCGTCCGTATTTCCTGAAATCATGGAAAAATCCTGTAAATCGGCAACATTAGCTGGTCAATAGACATTTTTACGGCACCACGTATCCGTTAATCGTGACCCAACTTTTTATTTTAAATTTATTTATTTCAAGTGTCCGTGGAATACTAAAATATGTTTCAAGCAGTATAAAAAGAAATGAAAATTGTCATATAATTTATATTCATATCGGTTCATAGGCTAAAATTGAACAATGTCCTTTATTATAATACTAGTTGTGCCCTGCGGTTTCATCCGCGTTAATTTGAGGAAAAAAACCAGATTTCATTAGAATTTCGTCCCCGATTTCAACCATTTAGGGGATGATTTGAAAAAAAAAACCACAGGTCAAACATAAATTTTTGTTGGGGTTACCTGGGGTCTTCAACTATTTGTATTCCTAATCAGTACTGTGGTTTAGCAGTGAAAGCGTAGACGGACAGACTTTCGCATTTATAATATTAGTATGGATACAAAGTAATGATACTTTGGCCTCGGTCGGCTCACGTCTGCCTTACGATTATTCTTAATTTAGTAAAACGTTATTTATAGAAACGACATCACTTAATTTATGTTCTTTGCTGGTTTTTACCACATTTTTATTACCTATGCATTTGAGAAAAGATTATGTAAAACAGATTTAAAGCTTTTGTAAAAGATAAATAGTTCCACTTTGTGTCTTCCATGTAATTTGGGAGACGACTATTGATTCTACACCACTTATTAAGGTGTTGTAGTGATCATTTGTAACTAAAAAAAAAGAAATATTGTTGAGCGCTTAAAAGAAACAAAACAAAAACCCGCTTACAAGATTTTTTACTTGGTTTAAAGTTATTGATGATTTAATTTAAGTTGATACTTTCAAGAAGTTTTTCTGTGAATATTGACGTATCAAAAACTAGCTTGTGTCCGCGGCTTCGCATCCATGAAAAGATATTATTTCAGCAAAATTAAAGTAACTTATGTTATTTAATTAATGTAGTTTTTTGTTGGCAAAGTTTCTGAAAGCGTTCCAGTAGTTTTTGAGTAGGTACCTACTCAAAAACTACTGGAACGCTTTCAGAAACTTATCCATTACAAGGATACAAAAATCTAAACTTGTTTTTCAACCGACGACAAAAAGAGGAGGTTATCAATTCGACGCGTATATTTTTTTAATTTTTTTTTATGTATGATCACCGATTACTCGGAGACGGCTGAACCGATTTGGAAAATTCTTTTTTTGATTGAAAGGGTATACTTCGAAATTAGTTACATTGTTATAAAAGTCAGGATCTGATGATGGAATCCTGGAGAAATCGAGGAAACTCTTCAAATATTATAGGCAAACCTATGACGTTTTGGGTATTTATTATAGTAACTTGTGCAGTTGCTCTCAAAAAGTACCATTTGAGGAAGTGGAACTCATGATGAAGACCACAGATGGCCGCCGAAACTACTCAATAATAAGTATTGAGTGGATTGCGATTCGATTACTTGAATATGGATGTTAAGCACTTTATGCTCGTCACAATGCATATGGTGATGTAGAGCTAATGGTGAAGTACCAGGAGAACTCCTCAACAATTAACGGCCCAGCATTGGGAAAAGCAGTATTTTGTAAAAGGTTATAAGTAGTTGACATTTAGGCTCTTGTAACTAGGTAAATTAAAAATAGACCAACTAAAAAGAGTGAAATAAAAACTTTTTACCAAAAAATTAAACCGACTCCCAAAAAACACTGCAACGTGAAAAATAACTTTAATTTCGGAAGTCGGTGCCAAAAACGAAAATACAAAACTAAAGACACCGTTTCTTAACCTTTTTGAATTACCGCGTAATCCATAGATATATTTTTTAGAGATGTCACTTTCAAATCCTCTGGGGGATCAACCGTATAATTGTTCACTTTTTTTTTACGTGCATTTATAAAAGCGTGTTTTTCTAGTGTTTTTGGATAAAGCAGTAATTATTTTTGTCTTTTTTTATGTATGATCACCGATTACTCGAAGACGGCTGAACCGATTTGGAAAATTCTTTTTTTTTATTTGAAAGGGTATACTTCAAAATTGGTCAGATTGTCACCAAGTCAGGATCTGATGATGGGATCCTGGAGAAATCGAGGGAACTCTTCAAATATTATAGGCACACCTATAGTGATTTGGGTATTTTTAATCGTAACTTGGGTAGCTGCATTCAAAAAGCACCATTTGTGAAGTGGACCTGACGATGAAGACCACAGATGGCCACTGGAACTATTCAATATGTAAGTAGGAATAATAAGTATTTCATGTGTTCCGCTTCGATTACTTGAATGTGGTTATTAAGCACAATATGCTCGTCACAACGCATATGGTGAAGTGAAGCTGATGGTGAAGTACCAGGAGAACTCCTCAACAATTAACGGCCCAACATTGGGAAAAGCAATATTTTGTAAATGATTATAAGTAGTTGACATTTAGGCACTTGTAACTAGGTACATTAAAAATCGACCAACTAAATAAAAATAAGTGAAATAAAAACTTTTTACCAAAAAATTGAACCGACTCCATTGATATATATCAATAACCGACTCCCAAAAAACACTGCAAAGTCAAAAATAACTTTAATTTCGGAAGTCGGTGCCAAAAACGAAAATACAAAACTAAAGACACCAACTACCGAAATTAAAGTTATTTTTGACTTTGCAGTGTTTTTTGGGAGTCGGTTTAATTTTTTGGTAAAAAGTTTTTTTAGAGTAGATTTACATCACTGAGGTTTAAATGTACCGTAACTTCACTCTCTAGAGAAAATTTTAATTTTTTTAATTCACGTAGCACATAAAAGATCAGAAGCCAGTTTACGGCTCCAAGGGGCGTTTCTTAGGAAATTAACCGGCAAAAAGCACCACATAGCACCATATTTTTTCCATATTAATATACCACGTGTAATTTAAAGGGTATATACATACCAAGTGCACGGCTTCTTTGGATGTATGTCCACATGTGTGGAGCTTATTAGAAATTTCAATAGGTACATTGATACCAGAGACCGAATTATTCAACTTAAGAAGAACGAAGACAATTATCATTTTATTGGCAAGTGACGTGGAAAGTTATGACCCTCATAGTGATGTGACACGTTTGTTATTATTGGTATTCAAGAAACATACGAAATCAACAATTTGGGGTCAATTCTGTGAGTCACTTATTTTGAGCTGAAACTTTGCCTAGACTCCATACCAGATGTTGTCTTCAGTCCTTTTGGATAGATATGGGGTTTCCGTTACACGTTGTATAAAGAGAAGACAGGCACGAGAAGACAGTGTAGACTATTAAACCTATGCATAACATTTATTTAAAAAAAAATCTGGTTGGGAAAATCGTCGAATGACTTCTCGCGCTCTGGGTTAAGCGGAAGGGTGTGTCAGACTTTTACTGACTAAAAACCCACCCTGTTCCTTCAGCTGCCCTTAAGTTCTAGGGCCGCGGTATCTTGTTAGAACATTTCCTTAACCCCGGCGGGCAATGGCCTTATGAGGGCCCCGTCACTGTTGCTGACAGCTCTTTGAGGCGTGCGTGGAACAAGACGCGCCGCCGACCCGGGCCGGGTCCTTACCGGACGGTGCTGCCCCTACTCGCCGTCCGCAAGCCCGCGCCTACGGTAGCCGGAGATCGGCTCGCGATCCCCGATGCCCGGGGCATCTCCCGCGGCGGCTGGGGCGTGAGGAAGAGTGTCGTCTCTCCCTCGCGCGTTCGGCCTCCTCCTTTGCTAGCATGACTGCTTCACAGAAGAAGGAGACTGTATTCCCTCTCGCTCCGCACCATGGTCTGGACCAAGGCCGGACGCGAGAAGTCGCCGCCGTCGATCGCCTCTACGAGAACACGGCGGTGCTCCGCCCAAACAGGGCAAACCTCCACTATATGCTTCACCGTATCCTCCGGATGGTCCTCACAATGACGACACCCGAGAGTATCCTCCCGCTGTATCCGAAACAGGTATCTCCAGAAACAGCCATGTCCGGTCAGCATCTGCGTCAGGCGGAATGTGAGGACGCCGTGGCGTCTCTCTAGCCACTCCTCAAATATCCACTTATCGCCGCGATTGCGACGTGCTCAAAACTAAATTACCCCTTAAAACATGTTCTACACTAAAACAGTTAAAATATACATAAATTGAAAGCAAAATGTATCATCATAAATGTTTACGAAACGAAGCTTTTAAATTAAGTACTTATACATAATTAAGGGGCATGTACACACGACGTGAGCTGTGATCATTGGGCAACCGTTGTGATCTCGGGATAATTGCTCTGATAGTTATGGTACAGATGTTTTGTTGAACATGTTTATGGAATGCGTCGTTTTATTTTATTTTTCCTTACGATAATCTATACAATTTGACAGATTTGCTTCTTTGTTTCATTTTTCCTTCATTAGTTTAACTATAGACTCTTAGATTTTTTTTAAATTTTTTATTTGTAATTCCATTGTGCTGTATTAAATGGTCTACACTGTCCTCTCATACCTAATTAACCTGTATTATGGATACATTGTAAAAATGAATGATATTTTGAAAAGAGTAACTTTGGACTTTGCCGGTTCTTCTCCATAGAAAACGGCCAATTTTGAACTGTGCATTAACTTTATAAGTGCCCATGTAGCCTACATGGGCACTTATGTATGTGAAATAAAATATTTTGAGTTTGATTTTGAATGGAGTAGGTATAACATCACGCCTGTAATGTCTGAGAGGTATGGTAGAGGTACGAGTCTTAAGGATCTACGCACACAACTCGTCACTTATGTTTCTGTCTAGTTACGTCACCCATACATACAAAGCGTTTTGGAAATACGTTCTTTGTACGTAAGCTGTGTTTCGCGATAGCTGTAATTAGGGGTATTAAGTCAAGAGAGAATAGTTTACTTCTAGTTAAGCGTGCTTTATCTTCAACCACATCGTCGCTTACCATCAGGTGAGATAAAGGTCTAATGCGAGCTTATCATCAATAACAAAAACAAGTTAGCATGAACGTGGCAGAAAACTAGACAAGTCCTACTTATTTATTATTTACTTTTGCCAATTGTATACTAGTTTAATTTTTTTGCATCCATTGAAATATTGTAAGGTGTTCAAAAAAGCATATAATAAATCCAAACTAATATAATTTATTTATTCATTTATTTATAACAAAATCCACAGCTCTTAAAACAATGTTTTATAGTAACTTATATTTAATCTTACAGCCAATTACGGATTTACAATTTATTCACTAGTAACAAACATGTAGGAAATATATATTTTTAGATTAACATTATTATACAGTATTAAGAAGTGTGTATGGGGAGTATTAAATGAATGTGTCTTGGTGTGTGTGCGTGCGTGTGTGTGTGTGTGTGTGTGTGTGTGTAGGTATGTGGTGTATGATGAATGTCTGTAGTGTATAGTGTTGCCAGGTCGGATTTGTTTTAAATCGGGACAGAAGGTAAAAAAAATCGGGATTTAGGGTTGGAGATCGGGACGAAGAAAAAAAACAAATTTTTTAAAAGTATCCAGAACGCTTCTGATGTGCTGTCAACAAAATCCGGAAACTAAAGGGTGTCTCAGCGCCAATTTTAAACTTTAAACTTGAATATCTTGGCAACCAGCGGGGCTAGTGGTAGCGTTTGGTAGATGATTAGTGCGGATTTTTTTGTCGCTATGTCGCAGTGGTCTAGCGCGCACCACGCTTACGCAGGGGAGACGTATTTTTGCAACGAGTTTTCATTGAGTGAAGCATAGCGCAAGTTTTGTAATCGCTTTCAAATCCACCGTTTAAGTGATGCCCCGAATATTCAGTTAATTAAGTCATGGGTAGCAAAGTTTAGAGCGACAGGATGTTTACTGAATCATTCAATTGGCCCTCGAAATAGACTTATGCGATCGATTGAAAACATCAACCGCGTCGCCGCTGCGGTCGCGGAGCGTCCACGACGATCAGTTAGAAAACATGCTGCTTATTTGAGCCTCCATCGATCAAGTATTCAATGAATTTTGGCCTTAGACTTAAAATTACATCCTTATAAAATTCAAATAGTTCAAAAAATCAAACCAGAAGACTACAACAAGCAAAAAATTTATTGTCAGAAGATATTAGATTTTTTCGGAGGAAAATGGGATGGACAATGTTTTTTTAGCGATGAGTCACACTTTCACCTCGAAGGTTACGTAAATCGTCATAATTGCCGTTATTGGTCATCTAGCAATCCAAAACAAAAACATCTGAAAGCATTACACAGCCCCAAAGTTACTGTATGGTGCGCAATATCGTCGAAGAAAATCATCGGGCCATTTTTCTTCGAGAATGACCGAGATGCAACGGTTACAGTGACGAGCAAGTGGTATACGGACATGATTAATTTTTTTGAATCGCAGCTTCAAGAAGAGGATTTTGACGAGTCAGCTGTATGGTTTCAGCAAGATGGGGCCACAGCCCACACAGCTAGGGTCTCCATGGACACACTAAGAGCGTTGTTTCCTGGAAAACTCATAAGCCGCTTTGGAGATATATTGTGGCCACCCAGATCTCCCGACTTAATCCCAACTGCCTTTTTTCTGGGGTTATCTCAAAGAAAGAGTTTTTGATACCCCTCTTACGAATTTGGAGCAACTGAAGACTAATAACGACAAAAGTGAGGGCCATATTAGTTGACGTTCTGCGGCGTGACTCTGCAAATTCGCTAGTCCGTTTTGAAGAGTGCATTAGTCATGATGGAAGACATCTTGACGATGTATTCCGTACATAAAATCCGCACTAATAAACTATAATTTATTGCTATTAAAATATTATAAGTACAATTTTAGTCTTTTTTATAAATATTCAAATTTTGGAATCGTCTAGCTATCTTTTTAACGGACTTCAAAAAAAGGAGGTTTACAATTCGTCTTGAATTTTTTTTTTCTTTTTTTATGTATGTTACCTCATAACTCGGAGACGGCTGGACCAATTTGGAAAATTCTTTTTGCGTTTGAAAGGGTATACTTTCTAGTTGGTCCCATTGTTACGAAATCAGGATCTGAAGATGGGATCCTGGAGAAATCGAGGGAATTCTTCAAATATGATTGGCACACCTATAGCGTTTTGGGTATTTCTTATAGTACCTTGAGCAGTTGCTTTCGAAAAGTACCATTTGGGGAAGTTGAACTGATGATGAAGACCACAGATGGCCACTGAAACTACTCAATAATAAGTATTTCGTGGGTTGCGATTCGATTACTTGAGTACGGATGTTAAACACTTTATGCTCGTCGGAATACATACGAGTATGGTGATGTAGAGCTGATGGTCAAGTACCAGGAGAACTCCTCAAAAATTAACGGCTATGCATCGGGAAAAGCAATATTTTGTAAAAGGTGATAAGTTGTTGACATTATGGCTTTTGTAGCTAGATAAATTACAAACCGACCCACATGCACACAAAAAACATGGGCCTTGTACATGAGTAATCTATGGACCAAGAACTACAAATACTTTTTTTACCAAAAATTAAACCGACTTCCATATCAAAACACTACAAAACTAAAAATATCTTTAATTTCGGAAGGCGGTGTGAAAAAAAAAGAAAATCCAAAACCAATCAACCAATAACACCGACTACCGAAATTAAAGTTATTTTTAGCTTTGTAGTGTTTTGATATGGAAGTCGGTTCTATTTATTGTAAAAAAAATTTTTGGAGTACTTGGTCCATAGATTACTCGTGTACAAGGCCCATGTTTTTTATTACGTAGTTGTGAAATTCACCGCAAGTTATACTAAAGTTAGATTTTTTAATTTCGGCTTTGACATGCTCCAGTGTCAAATGGTTTCGCCTCTCGGACCAAATCAAGTTGGTTTGTGAAAATACTTCTTCCGCTGCCGCACTTGCCACGTTTGACACCGCTATTTGACGCCATAAAAGAAAATAACTTCAGAAGTTTTGCGAAGTCTTGTTTTATAGCGGCGTAAGATCATTGTTCTGTACTGTTCTGTACTGCTGCTTTACAAAGTTTTGACTGAACACACTTCTTCATAAAGTTTCAATAAATGACACGTAAGTAACGAATGGTTAGAGAAAGTGATTTGAAAAAATCTAATTTGCTATCGTTGAGTTCATATTTGGTCTCTTTGTAATGAAGAACTGCACGTTGATGCATGTGAATGCCACAAACTCATCTTCAATCCTTTGCCTCAATTGCTTACTTAATTTTACCATTATTTTGTGACCTTCAAAATATAGCAATGTTTCGTTTTCAAGATATATTAGGTACTACCTACCAGTGGCGAAGGCTCCATACAAATCGATTCCTACCGGCTTCCCTTTTAAAATATGGCAAATATTAGTCTATTATTTTATATATGAAAATATAAATAGTCATCTATTATTTTCAATTAAACAAATAATTATTTACGAAGTTACAAGATTTCGAAGTCAGCCCTGAAAAAGAATTCACGCATCACACTTGAGCAAGGTAAGCATTTTTTTGGTCCGGCTTCCCTTTTATGAAAATTCACCCTTCGCCACTGCTACCTACATCCTGTAAAATCTTAGTGCAGCTTGGTAAAATGTTAAGCATGGCTCCGTTTCAACAGGATTGAAGAATTGCCACAGCGCAGTTGGGACATTCATCTTCTCCCAATTGTATGTAATAATCTTTCAGTATATCGAAAAATTTAGTTGCACGTTCTACGGACTTCTACGGTAGAAAGAAGTGACAACCATCTTGCTCTAACATGATGCAAGACGGGAGCAAATTCAGCTTCGTGCAGCTGATAAGAATCTTTTAAAGTTTCAACTCGGTTTGTAAATCGGGACATTTGGTGTCCCGATCAGCGGCAAATCGGGACGCGTCCCCAAACCCCTGAAATCGGGACGTCCCGCGAAAATCGGGACACCTGGCAACACTAGTAGTGTACCATACTTAATCTCATACTATTTTACTTCTGTTAGGATCTGATTAGGTAAATCGACATGTACAGAGGATAAAAGTAGTTTCCTAAACATACCTTTTTTGGAGTTAAATATATCCAGATGGGAGAAGTTTTTGTTAAAAGTCCTTAGTATTCTACTAATAACTTAATTCTGAGCGTAGTTTGTACTGGCATGTGGTACATCGAAAAGCTGAGTGTGCCTAGTCCGTCGTGACGGCGTGCTCAAGCTCAAAACTAAGTTACTTGATCAGCGCAGTCTATATTTCCACTACAAATATTATAAAGAAACAGCATGTCCAAAATCGTACATCAGTCCTGTAAAGGACGAATGTTATGATGTTTACATGATAGAAGATAATCCTTTTGTTTAAAGCCAGTGCGGTAGTTAATATACTTTACAAATTTAGATTGTATAGATTCAATCTGCTGCATATAAACCAAGTAATGTGGATTCCAGATGCAGCTGCAGTATTCTAAAATACTGCGTATGAATGCAAAATATAGTATTTTAATGCAATCTATATCGGTAAATAATTTACATATTCGCATAATAAATCCTAGACTTTTGTATGCCTTACCGACGATATGGGACACATGCTCCGAAAAAAACAGCTATCTAGTAGCTAAAATCCTGTAATAACATGTAGAATTATTTTTCTTCTGAAATTCTTACGAGAACGATATTAACGTGTGAAAAATGTCAAACACAAATGAAGTCTCTCTTTAAGGGTTCTAACTAAAAAAAAAAGTTTCGAACTCACGATCTACCACTCGTAAGTCATGTCTATAACCGTTGGGCCACCCACCAGTGCTTCAAAACAAATCAACTACAACAATAAAAAAAACATGTGAAACACAGTCCGATGAATAATACAATAATTAAATTCCAGCGATTTATTAACACAACATTTTATAAAAACAATGTAATAATTTGTTGGAAATAACTCGCTCCGATCGATCACCTGCTGATTGTATCTTAATATAATAAAGACATGGTGTTATTAACCTCCGAAACCATCCATATTAATGCATAATAATAATGGGTATTAATAATGCGAAAGAAAATATGTCCGTCTGTTTCGCTTTCACGACTAAACCGCTGTACCGATTTTGTTAACATTTTGCATGGAGATAGTTGTTAACTCGTAGCCAAACATGGGCCATTTTTTCATAAATTAACTCCAAATGAACTGAAAAGGTCAGCCTCTTTTCAGATGAAAAAATGATGCGAAAGCAAAATCATACGAACGAAGTCACGGGCAACGGCTAGTAATATCATATAAGACTTTGTCCTTGGTCTTTAATTTTAAGCATTGTTATGGGTATGTCATATAGCGCTACTACTCAGCAAGAGATCTCCGATTCGATAGGTACCCGGGTCGTGTATAAAGTGCTGTAGTGTTTTTCTATAAGGAATTTCTCGCATGTTTGCACGATGTACTACTAAAGTAAAGCTGACTTTGTTCAGGGCATACTGCCAATCTTTTTACTCGTGCAGCCTGTGGGTTAGGTATACGCAGAAGGCTTACAACGCTCTGCGCATTCAGTACAATAATGTGTTGAGAATGCTGTTAGGGTTGCCTAGGTTTTGCAGTGCATCCGGTATGTTTGCTGAAGCGCGGCTGGATGACTTCTATGCTATCAAGCGCAAGCGATGTGCCTCGATGCTGCAGCGATTGAGAGTCAGCACCAACAGTATCCTCACCACCTTATCGGATAAAATTGATGGTCCTTTTCTCAGGCACTGGGTTGGTGTACACGTGAGAGCGGGAGTTCATGTGCCAAATTGAGTGTGTTTGTGTGTCTTATTTTTGTTTTGTGTATGTTTTTTATTTTTGTATTCCTACTAACATAGTTTTTAAGTTTATACTAACAAGTTTTAATGGATCCTTGGTCTGAAATAAAAAGTATATTATATTATTATTATAATTCGGAGTTTAGAAGTTAGAGGTGTGCCTTTGAAATCACGTTAACCAAATATGTTGCGGTTGGCATCTAAGTAGGTATTAGTGTTTTACAAGGGGTGACTGCCTATCACAACATGATAGCCCTTGGTAAGACCAGTGCGAGATTTTCTGGCTGAACAAGGTTTGACATAAAATACAGGACTTTAAAAAAGGTATTTAATAAAAGCATTTAGTTGAAATACATGTTGTTTGTCTTTTTATATGAGAATAAAATAAATGTCTTTTTTTTTTCTTCTAACATAAGAACACGAAAATAGCTACAGACAACTTAGGTATGCAGGAACATAATATATTATTACATAATATTGAAATAAAAGATTTAAAACAAAATATAAAAGGTAATAATAGCAGTTATAGTTGTTTTGTAGTAGTTTTTCTTTAGGTTACTGAATAGATGTTTGTGACTTAACATCGCCAAAACGGATGAACTGGTCTAGATAAAATTTGGCACAGATGGGCGTTGTAGCCTAAAATAACTTTTTATCTCCGGAAAAAGTGTGAAATCGATATTTTAATCTATTTAGACCTACGGAAAAGAATATTGAGATGTAGAAATTACGTCTATAGTGACTTATTTTTCCCCAAACCTGAATTAAGTGAGCATTAATTATCTAAAATGTTTATATATTTTAATATTATTCGATTTCTTATCTAAATTACTTTTTGTCTAATTCCTGATTTGACTTCAACTTATTTACATTATTAGATTTATTATTTGTTAGATTTTAGAGGATCAAATAATATTGTCCTTTTTGGTTTTAGCGAGCCACGACTTGCCAATCAGTTTCGCTATCTCATCGTGGCAGCGGCGACACCAGTTAATACTCAATACATTTATTGCATTCCATAATGTAAACTAGGTATAGGTATATCTTGCCGAAGTTGGGGAAATGTTGTAATCCTTCGGCTGCCTTTGCGTGCCGGGGTCGCACCCCGGCACGCAAAGGCAGCCGAAGGAACAGGTTTTTAGGGTTCCGTAGACGAATGGCAAAAAACGGAACCCTTATGGTTTCGTCATGTCTGTCCGTCTGTCTGTCTGTCTGTCTGTCTGTCCGTAAGTCACAGCCATTTTATTCCGAAACTATTAGGACTATACATGTGAAACTTGGTAGGTAGATGTATTCTGTAAACCGCTTTCCGATTTTATGAAAAAAAAAAAAACTATTTTAAATAAAGGGAGCCTCCTTTATTTTAAATATAATTTAATTTTTTGAGTTAATCGTTTAAAAGATATACGCATTCAAAGTGGTAAAATGTGTGTATCCCCCCCCCCCGCCCTTTCTAACCTCTATAATAATGGAGTGAAAAATTGCAAAAAAATATATGCTGATCTTAATGTTATCTTTCAACCAGAATTAGTTTGAACGAGATCGGGTCAGCAATTTTTGAGATACAGCATATTTTCTAAAACCGCAAATATAACTTTGTAATTCATACAAACACTATGAAAAACAAAGTTATTGCACGTAGTTGTAAAAAATGTAAATAAGCTAGTTTTAAGGAATTTGTAAGGTTTTTTTTTTTAATAAATATACATATTATGTTATATTATTATAGTTACTTCGGAACCCTTCATAGGCGAGTCTGACTCGCACTTGGCCAATTTTTTAGTCAGTAGAAGTCTGGCACTCCCTTTTGCTCCACTCAGAGCGGAATCATTAATTTGATGATTACTATGCCCCGCCCCCCAAAAGTAAGGTAAATCTATACAAATAGGTATTATAAAGCGGGAATGTTTGTCTGTTTGAACGCGCTAATCTTCGAAAGTACTGGGTGTATTTGTATGAAACTTGGTATGAAAGTAGCTTGAAGCTTGAGGACGGTTATAGATTAGACTTTTTACCCGACTGCAAAGAAGTAGGGTTATTTTTTATGGTGAAATGTCCACGGGAGCGAAGCATCTACTAGTACAAAATATTTAGATCATTCATTCACTAAATGATATTGAGTGATTCAATCTTCGCCTGTAAATATGTTAGTTTTGATAAAAACAAAACACAAGAATTAAAATCACTATCAGAACATTTGAATGTCACCTACTTAGATCGAGTCAGACACCACTTAGCAACTAATGTGTACTATAGAGATGTTAAAAATAAAATAAAATTTGTTGATGCATACAACTTTTAATCACGACGTCATCGTATCGTAATTCACGTCCATATAAATGGGTATCTTAGGGCCTGTGCACACCACGTTTTTTAAACGCGCCGTTGACGCGCGTTTTAGTAACGCGAGTCGACCGCGACGGCGCGGCGCGCTTTTGTCCTACAGAGCAGAGCAGCTTGCGTGTGTATCGCGTCTGTATCGCTACAAAGGCGCGTTTTAACAAACGTGGTGTGCATAGGCCCTTATCCGTAATCAATACTTAATAATATACAGCAGAAAAGTTTGTTTGTTTGAACGAGATAATCTTCGAAAGAACTGTGTGGATTTGGATGAAATTTGGTATAAAAGTAGCTTGAAGCTAGAAGAAGATTATGAGCTACCTTTTCTCGACTGCAGAAGAAAGAAGGTTATGTTTTTAACATGATAAAGTCCACGGTAGCGATGTTCTTCAAAGTTATATTATAAATGTGTGTTTATTTGTCCTTCTTACCCCAAACAGAGCAACTGATCGTTGTAATAGTTGCGTGGAGATAGCTGAAAGGCTGTAGATTGATATAGCCTACTTTTTATTTTTTATTTATTTATTAAAACTTTATGCAACAGAAAATGCACAAAGTACGTCTCACTTTTGGCCAAGAACTTGGACAGACTCTTTGCACCATCACTATGTGGTTGAAATAGTAGGCTATAAAATTCGAGTCCTTTCAAGTTCAAGGACTCAAATTCAACACATTCACTGCACTGTCTGACAGTTTGAGTGCTTTATACGGCCCACCCAAATGTCTTAACTTTGGTATTATTCGTCAAATCGTTCGAGCTCCTTAAGGTTCTAAGTTGAGCTACGCGATATTTGACAAATGCTGCACTGTTTGGACGAGCCTTCTCAAATCTGTGTGATTCTGTCCTTTAAAGGGCGCCACAGATATAAACATACATGGCTCTCATATGATTTGATCACTACAGATTGTATGGACTTTAAAAGAGACGTTGACCTCTGAGTTTGTTTCAGTGTTTCTTCTCAGAGTAGTCAGTTAGGAAACACTGGCCTCATCTAGTTTACATTTACGAAAGTTTAAAATATGACGTGTAAAAGTGTTGTTTATAACCTATTTACAAAATAAACATCCTTATTTCATTATTCCCTCAATATAGGTACATCCTATCTTGGTTACAGGTTCTAACGAGATACGGTGGCTGACACGGAAGGGCAACCATAGGAACAGGGTGGGCTTATTTTACGTAGAAGTTTGACACTACCTTCAGAGCGGGAGGAGTCATTTGATGATATTTCCCCCTAAAAAAGGGGTGGCAACAAAGAAAAAAACCAGTCATGTGCGAGTCGGGACTCGCGCACGAATGGTTCCGTACCATTATCTATAAAAACGGCATTAAAAACATGTCTATTGTATGGGAGCCTGCCTTATTTGTTTATTTTAATTTAATTATTTATTTTTAAAGTGAATATATTACTAAATATTCTGTGAATATTTCAAGCGTCTACCTGTTGCCGTTATCAATATCAAGCAAAAACGAGCAAAAAAAATCACGTTTATTGTATGGGAGCCCCTTAAATATTTATTTAATTCTTTTTTTTTAGTATTTATTTTTATAGCGGCAACAAAATACATCATCTGTGAAAATTTCAACTGTCTAACTATCACGGTTCGTGAGACACAGGCCTGGTGACAGACGGACGGACAGCGGAGTCTTAGTAATAGGGTCTCGTTTTACACGTTGGGTATGGAACTCTAAAAACGGTGGTAGATGAATGTAGGTCTTTACCAGTCGTCATACTTAACTCACAATTAGAAGACAGGCTAATTCTTTTATGTAAAAAAAACTTTAGGCTGGCTAGGCTCTGGGCAATTTTGGTGGAAAATCCACCGAAGCAATAATGAATAAAACAACAAAAATTGGCCAAGTGCGAGTCGGACTCACCCATGAAGGGTTCCGTCGTAACTGTAATAAATATTATATACTTAATATATTTAATTGAAAAAAAAGCCTTAAAAATTTCTTAAAACTAGCTTATTTACAATTTTTACAACTACGCCAAATAACTTTGTTTTTCATAGTATTTGTATGAATTACAAAGTTATATTTGCGGTTTTAGAAAATATACTGTATCTCAAAAACTGCTGACTCGATCTCGTTCAAACTAATTTTGGTTGAAAGTTTACATTAAGATCTACATATGTTTTTCTTAGATTTTTCACTTCATTATTATAGAAGTTAGAGGGGGGGGGGGGGGGGGACACATTTTACCACTTTGGAAGCGTATATCTTTTAAACGATAAACTTTATGAAAAAGTAATTTTAGAAACCTTAATGTCATTTTTAAAGACCTGTCTATAGATACCACACACGTATAGGTTTCATGAAAAAAAATATTTTCAGTTTCAGTTCCATGTATGGGGAGCCCCCTTTATTTTAAATGTTTTTTTTTTAATTTTCTCTTAAAATCGAAAAGCGGTTCACAGAATACATCTATCGACCAAGTTTTACATGTTTAGTCCTTATAGTTTCGGAATAAAATGGCTGTGACATACGGACGGACGGACAGACAGACAGACGGACAGACATGTCGAAACTATAAGGGTTCCGTTTTTTGCCATTCGGCTACGGAACCCTAAAAACACATGTAAATGTATATGTACCTTTTTGCATATAAACGTAAAAAATATATCTACTATAAATACTGTTGCTGCTCAAATCTTTGTATTTCTATCCTCAATAGAGCAACATAGACATAAATCTACATGGTCTTCACCATTAGATAGATAGATAGATATGTTATTTATTGTACACCATAACAGTAAAACAATAGGGACTTAACAACAAAAAAATTGGTCAAGTGCGAGTCAGACTCGCCCATGAAGGGTTTCGTAGTAACTATAATAATATAATATAATATGTATATTTATTTTATAAAAAGAAACCTTACAAATTTCTTAAAAGTAGTTTATTTATATTTTATACAACTAAGCCAAATAGTTTTTTTTTTCGTAATGTTTGTATGAATTACAAAGTTATATTTGCGGTTTTAGAAAATATGCTGTGTCTCAAAAGCTGCTGACCTGATCTCGTTCAAATTAATTTTGGTTAAAAAGGTTACATTAAGATCTACAGAAGTATATTTTTTTTAGATTTTTCACACCATTATTATAGAAGTTAGAGGGGACACACACACATTTTACAACTTTGGAAGCGTATATCTTTTAAACGATTAACTTTATAAAAAAGTAGTTTTAAAAACCTCAATGTCATTTTTTAAGACCTGTCTATAGATACAACACACGTATAGGTTCCTTGAAAAAAAAAAAAAAATTTTTGTTTTCTTAAAATCGCAGAGCGGTTCACAGAATACATCTACCTACCAAGTTTCACATGTATAGTCTTAATAGTTTCGGAATAAAATGGCTGTAACATACGGACATGACGAAACTATAAGGGTTCCGTTTTTGCCATTCGGCTACGGAACCCTAAAAAGGGTGATACAATATCAATCAATCTACATGATTTGATCAGTACGGTTTGTATGGATTTCAAAGAGACGTGGACCTCTGAGTTTGTTCCGGTGTTTCTTTTCAGGGTAGTCAGTTAGGAAACACGAACCTGATCTAGTTTACATTTACGAAAAAAAAATTGTGTAAAAGTGTTATTTTCAACCGACGACAAAAAAGGAGGAGGTTATCAATTCGACGCGTATATTTTTAACACGCTTTTATTAGGTCGACCTGTATGTAATTAACTATGTAATGGAATCTAAGGTAACTAATTTAACTATCTTCCAAGGGTCGTAGCGTAATGAAAATTGGTAGCTGTATGTAGTTCTGATGACAATACAATAATATGGTACTGTCAAACTGATCTGATGATGGAGCTGGAAGATATGAACTGGTACTTCATGATGGAAAATCGTATCATAGCTGTTTTGGATTTCTTAGAAAAGTCTTGTAATGAACTTTGACCACGATTAGGTTTCAAGGATGATGAAGCCGGAAGATAGGCACTGGCATTCCATGATGGAATATCGTATCATAGTCGTGTTTGCACTTGTGAGAAAGGCCTTTGAACTCGATCAGGTTTCAAGGTTATAACAAACCTAAAGAAACTCCGTTATCGATTTTGTTAACCTTTTTGAATTACCGCGTAATCCATAGATATATTTTTTATAGATGTCACTTTCAAATCCTCTGGGGGATCGACCGTTTAATTGTTCACTTTTTTTGTTTTTACGTGCATTTATAAAAGCGTGTTTTTCTAGTGTTTTTGGATAAAGCAGTAATTATTTTTGTCTTTTTTTTTTATGTATGATCACCGATTACTCGAAGACGGCTGAACCGATTTAGAAAATTCTTTTTTTGTTTGAAAGGGTATACTTCAAAATTAGTCCCATTGTCACCAAGTTAGGATCTGATGATGGGATCCTGGAGAAATCGAGGGAACTCTTCAAATATTATAGGCACACCTATAGTGATTTGGGTATTTTTAATCGTAACTTGTGTAGCTGCATTCGAAAAGGACCATTTGTGAAGTGGACCTGATGATAAAGACCACAGATGGCCATTGGAACTATTCAATATGTAAGTAGGAATAATAAGTATTTCATGTGTTCCGCTTCGATTACTTGAATGTGGTTATTAAGCACAATATGCTCGTCACAACGCATATGGTGAAGTGAAGCTGATGGTGAAGTACCAGGAGAACTCCTCAACAATTAACGGCCCAACATTGGGAAAAACAATATTTTGTTAATGATTATAAGTAGTTGACATTTAGGCACTTGTAACTAGGTAAATTAAAAATCAACCAACTAAAAAGAGTGAAATAAAAACTTTTTACCAAAAAATTGACCCGACTCCCAAAAAACACTGCAAAGTCAAAAATAACTTTAATTTCGGAAGTCGGTGCCAAAAACGAAAATACAAAACTAAAGACACCAAATACCGAAATTAAAGTTATTTTTGACTTTGCAGTGTTTTTTGGGAGTCGGTTCAATTTTTTGGTAAAAAGTTTTTTGTAAAATAAACATCACTAGGTATTTCATTATATTGGGTACTAACTGCTGCCCGCAACTTCGTTCGTGTGAGAGGATTTCCCGCGTAAATCCCGATCCCGTGGGAATTCCGGGATAAAAAGTAGCCAATGTATTATTACGGGATGACAACTATTTACTTAACAAATTTCATTAAAATCCATCTAGTAGGTACGGAGATTAGCGTGTACAGACAGACATTTTTTTATTTTTTTGGCGTGTTAACGTTTCTTAACTCACCTCAATTATTATTTTTGTATAAAATTTAAATGTACAGACACACTTTTTTACCCGACCTCAAAGGAAGGGTTATGTTTTTCGCGCGTATCTTGTATGTATGTATGTATGTAATATTCTTTATTACCTCATATCTCCAGAATTGCTGAACGGATTCACATAATTGAGGTATCGTTACATTCGTCTTAGCAGCCCAAGTGTTATTAGATAGGTGAAATTTGAAAAAATCAAATATGGCGGCTGTGCGAAGTCATTATACAAAATGAAAAAAAAAAAATTTTCGAATACTGTAATATTGGTATCAAATTAAATGGCTTAACACAAGGATTTCAAAAGGTATATCATGTTTATCATTAGTGTAATACTAGCAAAAATAATACAAAGAGAACGGTGGGGTGCCATTGTGATACGATCGGGAAAACTATAAAAATGTTAATTAATATTTTAACTAAAAAGTTGAAAAAAAGAGTTATTTAAAAAATCTAAAAAACCCGACTGCTCAACTGAAATGCAAGAAACAAGCACATTTTTATTTTAAGGGCCTATACTACCTCAGTGCTTCTCACTCTTGTCTCGCTTGCACACTACTGGCCGCGATCACGCGAGCAAGCGAGACAGGGTGCCAGGGAAAAGACTCCAAGACACCGATAATTTAGTTTTTTTTTTTTTTTTATTTATTTAGAATAGGTTCGCGTTTGACCACCATCTCACCTGATGGTAAGTGATGATGTGGTCGAAGATGGAGCACGCTTACCTAAAAGTAACCTATTCACTCTTGACTTAAAGACTCCTAGGTTATAGCTATCGGGAAACACAGACTCCGGCAGGGAATTCGACTCCTTAGCCGTACGCACAATGAAGGTATTCCCAAAACGTTTGGTGCGTATGGGTGGGATGTCCACCATGTAACGATGGCGCTTCGCCGTTTGTCTCGTAGTCCGATGATGGAACGGGCTTGGTGGAATTAGATTGTGTAATTCCATCGCACACTCCCCGAAATGTAACCGATAGAAAACCGATAGACTTGCAACTCGTCGTCGATGTTCAAGGCTCTGGAGCTTTGATTCGACCAGTGCATCGTTGCCAATGAGTTTAGTTTATTTCTTTTTATGGTGAAAATAATGGTAATTTAGAAAAAGTAAATAACATAAGACTTGCTTTATAGTTAGTTCAATTAACATGCAAAGTTTCATTATCTAATTTGAAGTTATTTTTGAATACCAGCGGTTTATTGTTCGGTTTGGAGGTAACTTTGGATTTTTTTTCTATCAAGAAAATTTTATGGAATCGTGTTTTCGTCAAACATAGTACCTAACAGGAATCCTCAACTTTACCATATATTTATTTCAAAATTATTGCTGCAGTATTTTCGACATAACAGAGGATCATGCTAAGGCATTTGAGGTAGTATAGGCCCTTAAAAAGTGACAAGCAGGCAGACCCAACCCATTAAAAAAAAATCAATTGGGTCTCGCCTGCTTGTCACTTTTTAAAATAGAATGTGCTTGTTTCTTGCATTTCAGTTGAGCAGTCGGGTTTTTAAGATTTTTTTTTACTGTTTTATTATATGTATAGATTGCAAT
Organism: Tholera decimalis; assembly: GCA_943138885.2. NCBI lineage: Eukaryota > Metazoa > Arthropoda > Insecta > Lepidoptera > Noctuidae > Tholera > Tholera decimalis. The sequence continues at coordinate 37,958,126 of OW964560.2, forward strand.
AATAAAGATTTATAATTATTATTTCAGACGAGAAAATCATCGGGCAAAAGCTAATTCATTCTAATAGTTTCTAGCTGGAACATAAAGTTCACGACAGCCACATTTAAATCAATAACTTAGGTACCTACCTAATTTAATTAATGTATCCGGGAATTATACGATAAAACCGGTTCTGTCTTTACCTATCTTGAATTAAAATGTTAATGTTTTTTAATTTTGTTTGCCTTTTTGGTTGGTTACAATACAGATCCTTGATCGTGTTGGTTAAAGGGTTATAGATTTTTTTTTATTTACTGATAATAGGCTCACGTTTGACCACCATGTTTGACCTGGATAGCTTTTGAATTTAAATAAAGTACAAGTCCGTTCCTGTATGGAGTATTGCAGTCATTTGTAGGATGGCTCAGCCAAATACCAGCTAGCTGCACTTGACTTGATCGACGAGGTTCTGGCAGGCAAGCTTCACAGCCTGGCTCACCGGCGAAACTTTGCTTTCCTGTCTATCTTTTACAGATTGTACTTCGAAGAGTGTGCGCAGGAGCTCCATGACCTAATCCCTTCATCCCCCTTTTACTATTGATTTACCAGACGTACCGCAGGATACCATCCAAACTTGGTCGATACACCGTTTTGTCGTACTAATCGCTTTTCTTCAACATTCATTGTGCGCACAGCCAAGGTGTGGAACTCTCTTCCGGCTTCTGTGTTCCCTGCCACATATGACCCGTCAGCCTTTAAAGTGAATAGGCATTTTCTGAGCTCGCTCGTTCGGTCGTAGACCTCATCTTACACTTACCATCAGGTGTGATCGAGGTTAAGAGCGGGCTCATTCGTAATAATAAAAAAAAACCATCTCACCTGATGGTAAGTGATGATGTGGTTGAAGATGGAGCACGCTTACCTAAAAGTAATGTATTAACTCTTGACTCAAAAACCCCTAGGTTATAGCCATCGGGAAACACCTGCGCTGGGATGCGCCATCGTTATATGGTGGACATCCCACCCATACGCACTAAACATTTTGGGAATACTTTCATTGTGCGTACGGCTAAGGAGTGGAATCCCCTGCCGGAGTCTGTGTTAATAGGTTACTTTTAGGTAAGCGTGCTCCATCTTCGACCACATCATCACTTACCATCAGGTGAGATGTTGATCAAACGCGAACCTGTTGACGAATAAAATATATATATATATTATTTATTTATTATATACTTTATTGTACACCTTACAATATTTCTATAGATAAAAAAATAATTAAACTAGTGTACAATGGGCGGTCTTATCGCACAGGGCGATCTCTTACAGACAACCTTTGGATGGACAAACTTAAAGGAGACAGATTAAGGGCTGTCAGTGTACAAACATATAATTGAACATAATAATATAAAATACATACAATACCAAAATTATATACTAATAAATATTACATGTATAATTGAGAAAGAAGGGGAAAAGTTATAGGGAGAGGTAATGCTCCTTCACCATTCTTTTGAACGCTGGTAGCGTTTGAGCACGCCTCACTTCTATGGGTAATGCATTCCACAAACGAGCTGCTTGTATGGTAAAAGATTTGTCAAAGAAAGAAGTGGAATGCATACGAATACTCAACTCTAGATTTTCCGATGATCTCAAGGATCTAGAATGTGTGTCACAGAGGAACTGAAAACGTTCCTTAAGATAGAAAGGAGTGAAAGGATTAAATAGCACATTATAAAGTAGAGAAAGTAAGTGAAGATTCCGGCGAAACCTAATAGGAAGCCATTTGAGCTGAGCACGGAAATCAGAAACGTGGTCATATTTGCGCAAGCCAAATATAAACCTGATACAGAGATTTTGAAGACGCTCTAGCTTGTCCAATTGGTTTTGGGTCAAGTCGAGATAGCTGGCATCAGCATAGTCCAGAATAGGGAGAAGGAGAGTTTGTGCAATTGCAATTTTAGTGGAGATGGGAAGAAAATTACGAAGGCGTCTCAAGGAGCCTGCAGACGCAAATACTTTACGACTAACTTCCTGTAATTGTTTAGTCCAAGAAAGGGTGTCAACTGTCAATGTGTATTCCCAGGTTCTTCACAGTGTGACTGAAAGGTATGACGGTGTTATTGAAAGAAACCTGGGGAAGTGCCGTCCAATCAATCCTGTAGATAGTACGGGAACTACCAACAACAATAACCTGAGTCTTAGCAGGGTTGATTTTCAGCCCAAACTCAGCGCTCCAGTCACCAATTCGAGCAAGGTCCATATTAATAGCTTTAATGGCATCAGCTAACTCTACGAGTGGAACTTGGGTGTAAATTTGGAGATCATCAGCATACAAGTGGTAGAAAGAAGATAGTCGTTGAGTGATAGCATTTATAAAAAGTACGAAAAGTAAAGGAGATAAAACGCCACCCTGTGGCACACCGGCAGAGGTATCACACCAAGAAGAAAAGGAGTCCTCAGTGGAAATACGCTGCCGACGACCAAACAGGTAACTACGAAACCAGTCAATTACCGATGGAGATATGTTAAACGAGCGGAGAATGCCAAGCAAAATGTCGAAGTCAACTGTATTAAACGCATTACTAAAGTCTAGTAGTGCAAGTACAGTTAACTTCCCCATCTCCATGCCAGACCTTATATCGTCCGAAATATGTACGAGTGCAGAAGTAGTGCTGTGACCAGGACGAAAACCAGATTGGAAGGGATTCAGAAGATTGTACTAGAAAGGAACGAGCTAAGTTGTTGGTGGACAAGCTTTTCAAGGACTTTGGATAGGAATGGGAGAATAGAAATAGGTCGGTAGTCAGAAAAAGATGCAGGACGAGTTTTTTTGGGTAAAGGGATAATTTGGGCGTCTTTCCAGGCTTGTGGAAAGACACTACTAGAAATTGAGAAATTTAGGATGTATAGAATGAACGGAAGAACGTTATCAAGGATGGGAATGATCATCTTACGGCTGACACAGTCACTACCCACAGCGTTGGACGTAATCGACATAACACTCCTTTTAACATCACAAGCAGTAAATTGATGTATGACAAAAGGAGAATAATCAGGTATCGGAAGTTTAAAAAGATAACTTAAAGTAGCAGTTTTAGTTGCCCTATCTATTGATGGCGAAGTAGAAAAATGACTATTAAGTGAGTTTAATTCAATGTCTTTAGAAATCGTTTCATGAGACTTTTTCCCGATACCTAATGTTTTGAGAAATTTCCAGACCTTAGCTGGATCACTACTCTGAACCGAATTATGGATATGTTGGCGTTTTGCATTTCTACACACCTTGCTGCAGTGATTTCTAATTGAGATAAATTTCTCCCTGTTGGCGTCACTAGGTCTAACTTTAAACTTAAATTTCGCCGCTGCTTTTTTATGGATTAAAAGTTTTATTTCATCCGTCAGCCAAGGCGCCGGAAGATGCTTAACCCTCACAGCTCGAATAGGTGCATGTCTGTCATAAAGCTGAATTAGTGCAGTAGTCAAAAAATCAACCTGTTCGTCGACTGATGACGAATCAACCAGAGGCGTCCAGTCAATGTTGTTGGCATCCTCTCGAAGACAATCAATGTTCATCCCATCAAAATTGCGAAGCAGAATAGTTTTGGACTTATGCTTAGGGGGGTGAATTTTATAGGATGTGAAAATTAGGTCATGGTAGGAAAAGGCGTCTGCCGAGCATTGACCGTGCTTAGCGACGTGACTAAGAGATGAGACAAAAATTAGATCAAGCAAGGAAGGAACTGCGTTAGGAAAATGGTGAGTGGCACCAAGATCAAGAATGGAGAGATTGGTTGATTCTACGATATGAAAGAGAGAATTGGAACGAGTGTCTTTTTTAAGGAGGCACGTATTAAAGTCACCCATTATTATACTATGACTGTAAGAGGGAATATATATATATTTACAACGTGTAACGGAAACCCCATATCTATCCAAAGGGCTGATGACAACATCTGGTATGGAGTCTCTATGCACAGTTAAAGCACAAAATAACTGACTCAAAAAATTGATACCAAATTATTGGTTTCATATATTTCTTGAATACCAATCATAACAAACGTGTCACAGCACTATGAAGTTCAATAACTTTCACGTCACTTGCCAATAACACGATAATTCTTTTCGTTCTTCTTAATTTGAAAAATTCGGTCTCTGGTATTGGAATTTGTAATAAGTTCTACACACGTAGACTTAGGATTACAAAACCCTTGCCATATCGTTTGTTATCATCCAAAGAAGCCATGCACTTGATATGTATATACCCTTTAAATTACACGCTTAAGTTTAAGTTGTATTACGTATTTTTAAAAACATAGACTCTCAATACGCAAAAACCACTCGGGTTTTTGCGTATTGAGAGTCTATGTCTTTAACATATAAACACTGTATTTCATTTCTTATTCATATCATTGCGTTTGTATTTTTAGATAACGTCTTTATTCGACAAAGACAGTACTTTTTCTCGGCATTTATACAGTTTTGTTAGATAAACAAGTAGAAAAATTAAATATGCCTATGTAAATAAATCTTTCTTTTAAATTTCGTACTTATTCTGTTTTGCCAGCCATACCCGGCGTAATGTTATGATTTAGGGATATTTTACTGAAATAAAAGAGCATAAATATTTTTATTTATGTACAATTTCATAATTTATTTAAACATTTCTTTCACATATAAACGTCGAATTCTTAATTAATCTTGTTTTTACAAGAATGCTAGTTTTTAAAACGTAACATACGTTTCAAAACTAGCAAAATAATATGAACTGCTAGCTACTGCTTAAAATAATTTTAATATGATGAGTGGAATGTAACATTGGAATAATTTGTAGCCACCAGAAATATCTGAAGGCAACATTTAATAACAATCATTTTTAATAACAAACGCTCTATCAGATTCTAGCAGTTCATTTTACAATTCACACCCATGTTTCCTGATAATAATAACCAGTCTATATGGCACTTTGCTGTATTCAATATTGATATCCAGTTTTCTCATCGAACCTAGGAGGTTCACGAGGCCCTCCGAATTGTTCTCCTAGTCCTGCGAATCCAAATGAGGATCCCTGATTGGAAGTAACGATTTCATAGCCAGGAACTGGCACTATTGGAGTTTGAACTGTAGAAACCACCTGACCTACATTCGAACCTAGTCTTGACGGAAAACTAGGGGCTTGGGTACTGCTAAAACCGAGGTTGTAGGACTCAACACTAATCTGACTAGGTTTCTGAGAGGTTAATACGGCACTAGCTGGCTGGAAGGGCTGTCCACTGAACTGGTTATAGGATGTCTGAATAACGGGACCGTTGATTGGTTTTTGCGAAAAAGATACTGCAGAATTGTAGTTAGATTGAGTTGACTGTACCTTTTGGTCTTGAACCCCATTTTCCTGAATCCCATATTGAGTGGTTAATACGGGTTTCTGATTGAAGCCAGTAACACTGCTCGTTTGTACAGTGCCTTTGGTAGGCTGGCCTACAGCTGATTGGCCAATCTGGAAGGTAGAACCTTGGGAGCTACCGATCGGCCTTTGGCCCTGAGTATACTCTGCCTGTTGGTAAGTAGTTTCAACTGATTGTGAACCTTTTTGTGACTGAGCACCAAATGTGGTCCCACCAATTTGACCACTACCTACATTAGACTGTGAACCTTGACCAAATTGTAACTGGCCACCTAAATTGCCCGCAGTTTGTGTGTACTGATACTGTTGGCTGTTAGTTTGTGATAATGAACTTACTATTGGCTTTTGCGTAGATGAAACTACACCTAGGTTTTGTGTACCAAATTGAGAATTCTGCTGATATTTGGAAATTGTTTGTGTATTGCCAAATGGCGCTACATTAGAGCCTGAAGTGGAAGCAAATGCGCTTGCTTGAGCCTGTGGCTTTTGACCGAAGTTGGTGGCGGTGGAACCAAATTGCGTTTTGATAGGCTTTTGGACAAACGGTGTGGGTTGTACAATTTGCGAAATTGTCGTTATAGTTGGGACAACTGCTTGAGATGTTTCACCAAACCTAGACGGAGTCGAACCAAATTGTGTAGATCCTTGCGTCTTTTGTGAGTTGCCAAACTGAGTTTGCTGGAAGTTAGACCCTGAAAATGATGATGATTCCGAAACTTTATTGCCAGATTGTACTGCGTCTAAACCAACGATAACTCCGAGCTGTGAAGTTTGCCCAGCTTCACTTTTGGAGCCAGTGTTTGATGTAAAAGTAGAACCTTGAGTTGTTGACTGAGGATTTTTACCGAATTGAGATCCAGCTAATCCGAATTGTGAAGGTTTTTGACCAAAGGAAGCTAGACCAGTTGTTGAAGTTACACCGGTAACTGAAGCTGAAATCGGTTTTTGACCAAACTGAGAGCCAGTTGATCCATATTGAGCCTGTTGGAATGATAAACCAGTTTGTGAACTTTCAGGCTTCTTACCAAACGTTTGAGATGTTTGGCTCTGAGTGTAAGTGTTTGAAGTAGAACTAGTACCCTGTGTTACTGGTTTTTGAGCAAATTGAGAGCCTGTGGATCCAAATTGTGAAGAGGAACCGAAAGATGATTGACCAAATGATGGCTTAGAGGTCGTAAAAACCGAACCAGAGCCTTGGTTTGATTGAGAATTTTGGCCAAACTGAGAGCCAGTTGATCCATATTGACCCTGTTGGAATAATGAACTAGTTTGTGAACTTTGAGGCTTCTTACCAAACGTTTGAGATGTTTGGCTCTGAGTGTAAGTGTTTGAAGTAAAACTAGAACCCTGTGTTACTGGTTTTTGAGCAAATTGAGAGCCTGTGGATCCAAATTGTGAAGAGGAACCGAAAGATGATTGACCAAATGATGGCTTAGAGGTCGTAAAAACCGAACCAGAGCCTTGGTTTGATTGAGAATTTTGGCCAAACTGAGAGCCAGTTGATCCATATTGACCCTGTTGGAATAATGAACCAGTTTGTGAACTTTGAGGCTTCTTTCCAAATGTTTGAGATGTTTGGCTCTGAGTGTAAGTGTTTGAAGTAAAACTAGAACCCTGTGTTACCGGTTTTTGAACAAATTGAGAGCCTGTGGATCCAAATTGTGAAGAGGAACCGAAAGATGATTGACCAAATGATGGCTTAGAGGTCGTAAAAACCGAACCAGAGCCTTGGTTTGATTGAGAATTTTGGCCAAACTGAGAGCCAGTTGATCCATATTGACCCTGTTGGAATAATGTACCAGTTTGTGAACTTTGAGGCTTCTTACCAAACGTTTGAGATGTTTGGCCCTGAGTGTAAGTGTTTGAAGTAAAACTAGAACCCTGTGTTACTGGTTTTTGCGTAAATTGAGAGCTTGTGGATCCAAATTGTGAAGAGGAACCGAAAGATGATTGACTAAATGATGGCTTAGAGGTCGTAGAAGCTAAACCAAAACCTTGGTTTGATTGAGAATTTTGGCCAAACTGAGAACTTGACCCAAACTGTCCCCCAGATACTGGTTTAGAGGTGCCTAACGACAAAGAAGAGCCTTCTGTTGATTGAGAAGTTTGTCCAAACTGGGAGTTACTTAAACCAATTTGACTAGGGTTCTTGCCAAACTGTGAGGTTTGGCTCGTGGCCTGAGAATAAGTAACACTAGAACCTTTAGTTGTTTGTGGCTTTGAACCAAACTGTGATTGCTGATTCGAGACACTGAAAGGTTTGGCGGTCGTTGAAACCGAACTAGTTCCTATGGAAGACTGTGAGTTTTGACCGAACTGTGAACCAGATGATCCGAATTGAGTCTGTTGTGATGTGACACCCGTTTGAGTTGTACTAACAGGTTTCTTGCCAAACTGTGACGTTTGACCCTGAGAGTATTGTGAACTAGTCAAACCAAATTGAGCCTGTTGGTAGACAGGTTTTATACCAATTGATGTTTGAGAAACAGGTGAACCTGAGACTTGGTTTGAGAGAGAGTTCTGACCAAATTGTGAACCAAATCCAGTTGATCCAACTTGTGTCTGTTGGTATGAGGATCCAAATGGTTTTAGTCCATATAATGGTTTAGAGGTTGTTGAAGAGAAACCAGAATCCGGGGTGTATTGGGAATTTTGCCCAAACTGGGAACCACTAGATCCAAATTGAGACTGTTGTGTGCCTGTTTGAAATATGGTGACAGCGGGTTTCTTACCAAATTGAGAAGACTGGCTTGAATCTTGAGAGTAAGTATAACTGGAACTTTGAGTTGTTTGTGGCTTTGAACCGTACTGCGTTTCTTGATAGGAACCGATTGATGGTTTAATTGTAGAAGAAACCGAACCAATGCCTGAAGAAGACTGAGAGTTCTGACCAAATTGAGAACTAGAAGAACCGAATTGGGAACCGGTTGCACCAAATCGAGTCTCTTGAGATGTCACGCCACTTTGAACTGTACTAACAGGTTTCTTTCCAAACTGAGAGGTTTGGGTTTGACCGTAAGTAAAACTGGAACTCTGAGTTGTTTGTGGCTTTGAACCATACTGCGTTTGTTGATAGGAACCGGATGATGGTTTAGTTGTAGTCGAAAACGAGCCAATGCCTGAAGAAGACTGAGAGTTCTGACCAAATTGAGAACTAGATGATCCGAACTGGGAACCGTATGCGCCAAATTGAGTCTCTTGAGATGTCACGCCTGTTTGAATTGTACTAACAGGTTTCTTTCCAGACTGAGAAATTTGGGTTTGACCGTAAGTAAAACTGGAACTAGTTTGTGGCTTTGAACCATACTGCGTTTGTTGATAGGAACCAGATGATGGTTTAGTTGACGTCAAAGAAGAACCAATGCCTGAAGAAGACTGTGAGTTCTGACTAAATTGTGAGCCAGTCGATCCCAATTGCGTTTGTTGATAAGACGAACCTATTGGTGTCTGGCTTAATGTTGGTTTAGCGGCTGTCGAAATCGAACCCGAACCAAAAGTAGACTGAGAGTTCTGACCAAACTGGAAACTAGAGGATCCGGATTGGGTCTGTTGAGATGTTACACCACTTTGAATTGTGCTAACAGGTTTCTTTCCATACTGAGATGTTTGACTTTGACCGTAAGTAAAGCTGGTACCTTGAGTAGATTGAGGCTTGGAACTAAACTGAGAACCAGCAGATCCTAACTGATATGAAGAACCAAAAGGTTTTGTAGTCGTAGGGGCCGTGCCTGAACCCTGAATAGACTGAGAGTTCTGATTAAACTGGGATCCAAACTGCGATTGTTGGTAAGATGAACCAAATGGTTTTTGGTTTAATGATGGTTTAGCGATAGTTGACAACGAACCGGATCCATAACTGGGCTGAGAGTTCTGGCCAAACTGGCCACCAGAAGATCCGAACTGAGCTTGTTGTGATGTAATGCCAGTTTGAGTTACACCGATGGGTTGCTTTCCAAACTGAGATGTCTGACTTTGAGAGTAAGTGTAACTAGAACCTTGAGTCGTTTGAGTTTTTGAACCTAAATCTACACCAGTAGCCCCAAATTGTGTCGTGGTTTGTGAGCCGCCAACCGGTTTTTGCCCAAATGAAGTTTGACTTTGACTGTTTGAAGAACCAATAGAACCGTGGGTTGTTAGCGGTTTTTGATTATATTGCGATCCTGAACTACCAAACTGATAATTTGAACTAGATAATTGAGAACTAATAATAGGTTTCTGACTAAATTGAGAGGTTTGTACATTAGCACCTGTTTGGGTCTGCTGGGAAGACTGACTGCCATATTGGGATGACCCTTGCTGAGTTCCAAACCTAGAATCGGTTTCGATTTGCCCCGGCTTAGTTTTCGAATTGGTCGCAGGTAGAGTTGTAGCTGGTTTGTTGTACTGGTAAATTGTACCTTGATATTGTTGTGTTTGAGACTGAGAGCTATCAATGTTCTGGCTGCTAGGCGACTGACCAAATTGTGTTTGGCTTTGGACTATTGGTTTATTACTGGAAAGAGAACCAGTCGACCCAAATTGACCAAAAGTTTGCTGACTAGATTGACCAAACTGTACTGATGGTTTTGAACCAAATTGACTAGATTGCGAAGCGAGCTGTGTAGACGAAGACGAAGAATCAGGAGTGAAAGAAGAAATGGCAGCTTGGGTAATTCCGTTGTTAGATGAGAAGCCGGTTCCTTGATACTGTCCGGTAGTTGATGAAACAGGGACATTAGGGTATTTTGACCCCAGTTGAGATGTAGAACTGATTGGGAAGTTTGGTTGACGATTACCTGAGTTTTGACTAGTAGGGCCTGTTGTTGGAGTAACAAAAGGCTTGGATGGAAGATTGTAGTAATAAGAACTATCACTACCTTGGTTTTGACCAATAAAAGGCTTCTGTGTGCTCGACGCATAAGCAGAATTAATAGATCCGACGTTCGTGGTAGAGGAAATACCTCCAGAACCGAAAGAGTTTGAGGATCCAACAGTAGATGGTTTACCTGCATTTACATCTTTCAGTCCTTCTCCAAATCTGCTAGGAACTTGCTGAGTTATAACACCATTGTTATATTGGTTTCCAGGTACGAAAGCGGATGCAGAGGCACTAGACGGTGAATTTGCTGAGTCAGATTCATATACATTCTGGTTCTTAATTTCAGGGCTCAAAGGACCAGTGGAAGCAAAGGCACTGGCACTTCCAGATCCTGACGTCACCGCGGAGCTATAAGCAGAATTACCATTTTGAAAACTTGGAGACCTGGCTGGAGAACCGCCTACTGAAGCCTGGGCTTGAGCACGAGCACCTTCAGATTTAGTTGTTTGAATGCCAAACCTATTATCGGCTGACTGCGAAGGAATACCTGATTGAGAACCTTGAGAACTACTGCCGTAACTTAATGAGTTGCTGTCCTTAGAACCAGCTTTTCCTGATGTTTCTGTAGAAAAACTACTTCCTGAAAACCCTTGAGATCCACTATTCTTGTTTTCACTAAAACTAGAAAATTTACTGGCGAAATTTTGAGAAAATGCTTGACCAATGTTTGCTTGAGAAGCCTGGCTTGAAACAGAATCTGGTTTATAAGCCCCAACGAGAACTCCTGATGTTGGTCTCTTGGCTTGGCTGCCCTGGCTGACGTAAGACCCACTTGACGTTGCATCTCCACCGCCTATTGTAGATCCTCTATTGTTAGTACCTTCATCATTATACCGTTGCGCGTCGTATGAGCCTGTAAATAAAAATGAAAGTTGTAAGCAATTTATCAATGACCTGTGTCAAAGGCACATTTGTCAAGACACAAAGGCTTTAAGTTGTGGTGTGACGTTACCAAATTTATGAATGAAAACGTTGTATGATGAGCAGCATTGATAGTTTGATTGATCGTGTCTTATTTTTCTTAACTTTTTAAGGACATGCATGTTTTGGCACGCGATTGCATACGAGTATACATGGTCGATGTGTAAGCTACCAAATAAGAGAAAAATCAATGTAATCAAATAAAATGTTAGTAACCAAAATAAGAATGATCTAACAATGATTCATTAATACTAATGTTGAAACTGACACTTCGTGTACATTAGGGAAACATATAAATATAAGTTGCTATAATCGTAAACTTCTATTTTCATTACTATTGAATGATGCAGTAAGCACAAGTGCTTATTTAATTTTAGGAAGCAAATTGATATGAATGCTAGTATTAAATAAATTACATTCATTCTTCCGCAGAGACTTCCAAACTACCAGGAAGTTTATATTTATGCAGTAAAATATTCTCAATCTTTTGTTTATCGCATGACATTTTGAATTTTACCTCACACTTGGAATTTCTCCTGTATCGTAACTGCATTTTTACAAGCACCAAGACTTGGAACAACTATTTGTAGGACAAACAAACGTTGGTTCCAGTACGGGATTCGAACCCACGACACGCAGCGCAGCAGCCAATCGCTTATCCACTGCTCCGACCATGTCGACGTTTGTTATGCATACATGGTTTCATATCCAATGAAAGCAACTCATTTTGTTTTTGATTGAAATCGATCGTGTCTTAACTCAAACAGATAATGGCTGGTTTAAAAAATATGATTATTGCTTAATTGGCCTTTAAAACTGTGATATATACCGACCACTGCTGTTTAAGATAAAAACGAGCCAACTTGAGGGATAGAGACGACCCTGCACTTGTAAAACATCCTATAGGTAATACGATTCAAAGGTAATACATATTTTATAACATTATTGCCTATTTCCATGTCTTTTGTACTTATTTTGTTCTTAGAAACGCTTGTCCCTTACCAGGCGTCCGTCACTCGCTCAAGGCCACGCGTTATATGCCTACCGCTTCGCGTATCGCCGTCGGTACATCCGACAGTGGGCAAAAACAATTGATTTTCCTCCACTTTGCTCCTGTTTCCCTTTTGGTTATTTATTTGCGCGGAATTTTATTAAAATTAAAATTATTTACGTGGTTTCGGATATTTTCGACGCTAAAAATTAGTAATCAGGAATTCAGGGAAGGAAAAAATGCATCTATCATTTTATTAAACTGGAACATATTTGATCAACAAATAAAAAAGAATTGTTTTTCTATATTCCTTTTATTGGCAATATCATCATAATATTATATTATAGGATATTCGCTCGATGACGTGGGTCGCGCGGCGAGCAAAACAATCCCAACTCTCTGCGTACGTACTTATGGTACATTTCTTCTCGCTGCAAACAGCTGCAACAACGCGTAAATCCCGAGAGAGAATCCCGGGATAAAACGCAGTCTATGTCTAGGATCTCAACTATCTACTTAACTAATTTAATTCAGATCCGATCCTACAGATCGCTCCAATCGATTTTAGCGTGAAAGAGTAACAAATCGTTGCTGTAGAATGATAACCTCGAATGTCCAGAAATCCAAACTTCACAGGAAACGAAAAAACGGTTCATTTTGTAAATGTTTAAAATATTTTTATGTGCTTTTGTTACAGATTACTAAATAGTAACGTCGTAACAGATACCTACATCACTCTCATACAAAAGCGAAAATACCTACGCTATAATAGCCTACAAAATCTTAATAATAATACCAGCTGTTTGCAGCGAGAAAAAATGTACCATAAGTACGCACACAGAGAGTTGAGATTGTTTTGCCAGCCGCGCGTCGCGTCGCGCCACGTCATCGAGCGAATGTCCTAGAGTTGTATATGGATGATATTGGTAATAAAATGAATATAGAAAACAATTATTTTTTAAATATATTTGATCAACAGATCAAATATATTTCAGTTTAATAAAATGATAGATGCATTTTTTCCTTCCCCGAATTCCCGATTATTAAATTTTAGTGTCGAAAATATCCGAAACCGCGTAAATAATTTTAATTTTATTAAAATTAAAATTATTCCATCATCGGACTACGAGACAAACGGTGAAGCGCCATCGTTACATGGTGGACATCCCACCCATACGCACGAAACGTTTTGGGAATAACTTCATTGTGCGTACGGCTAAGGAGTGGAATTCCCTGCTGGAGTCTGTGTTTCCCGACATCTACAACCTAGGAGTCTTTAAGTCTAGAGTGAATAATGGTTACTTTTAGGTAAGCGTGCTCCATCTTCAATCACATCATCACTTACCATCAGGTGAGATAGTGGTCAAACGCGAACCTATTTTCAATTAAAAAAAAACAAAAAAGACATCCGCGCAAATAAATAATCAAAAGGGAAACAGGAGGAAAGCGGACAAAAATCAATTATTTTTAGGTCGATCCATTATGACGTTGTCAAAATTATTTAAAAAGGCTGAGGCAGGCTTGCGGCAGCCCACTGTCGGATGTACCGACGGCGATACGCGAAGCGGTAGGCATATAACGCGTGGCCTTGAGCGAGTGACGGACGCCTGCTTTTGACTCATGTTTTGAATGATAAAAAGGACTTATTTATGTTATTAACCAATGCGTTACTTAACTGGATTATGCCAGAGAAATGATATAAGAGGTTTTCCGTTCTTACATCTACGTAGTTTTTGTTTAAACGCCCGTCTCTCTAGATAAGAGGTTTTCGTTTTACTCCATAGATGGCACTTGTAATATACTGAGTTCAAAGTTTCACCTATAAAATACGTGGTTTCCATACGATTTTTACAAAAAAAGGGATTTCAGACACGAGGTATTCATTCTACAGCGACGAAATATCCATACATCCATTCTCACAAATTTTTACATTTAGTGATTGTTAGCTTTGAATGTTCTCATTCTGCTAATTCACATAAAACCCCTTATAAATTAAACAATCCAAACTTTCGTTATGAATCAATTTATCTATTGGTGAAAATTGCATGAAAATCTGTGTAAGTTTACCATTCAGTAGTTTTTGAGTTTATCGCAAACAAACAGACAGCTAGACGCGGCGGGAATTTAATTGTTTATAATCATGATTTGTAAAAGCTTTTTATTTATCAACTTTAGGTATATTGGTTCACAAGTAAGTTAGAAATCAGATTTAAAATAATAAATTAACTAGCCATAGTTGTATATAATTTTGACATAAATCCGCCCAAATATTTTAGTATTTTACGTTTAATATTATTAGCATGTATTTGATAAATCGATTTGATTCTAAATAATTCAAAACCAACCGTATAGCACCATTCTAAGTTACAAAGATATGTGACTAATATTATAAATGCGAAAGTTAATATAGATGCCTGTTACTCAATCACTCTAAAACGGCTGAACGTATCGGAATGAAATTTTTACTATAGTTTTTATCCCGGACTTCCCACGGGATCGCTATTTACGCGGGAAAACCCCGCGTAAGTAATATCGCCTGCGTGAATCCACGGGCTCAGCTTATTTATCAATATTACATTTAATAAAACAGTAAAAAGTGTGTGTAATGTGAATATATTTATTTAAAAAATCTGTCTGTTTATCTGCTTGTAAATGCTAATCTCCGAAACCACTACACGGATTTGAATGAAACTTTTTTTGTCATATATTTATTAAATTTGGGCAATACCATAGGCTATAACTGATTTAGGAAACTGGAATATCAGATGCAGAACTCGAGTACATGCGAGCGGAGCCGTAGGCAGAAACTAGTACTAAATGAACACTCACCACCATTGACATGGCTCGCAGCTATCGACGGCAAACGCTGTCCTTGAGAATTGTATCCTCCTTTACCAGCTGTGTAAGATCCACTGTTCGTCTTGCCATCATCTCCTTTGTTATAATAACCTCCCTGGGCTTGTCCACCAAAGGATATACCATTGTCACTCTCGAAGCCGTAACTGTACTTATCTGATCCTACATCACCGATAAATTTCAGGCTATTACCATTAGCCTTGTCACCTTGAGTATCTTCAGATTCTACGAAAGAACCAAATCCAGGTGCTATCCTTGTTAGGACTCCTGGGTTTGTCACGCCATCAACTCTGAACGCTTCATCTCCAACTCTGGAGTTGGTTGATCCGTAAGAGGTTCTGGGTCCTCCTAGACCAGTTGATTCTTGCCCAGATGTCCTAGTTCCTGGGTTTGCTGCATCTACGACTACTCCTTGAACCTCATTTGTGTAGCTGCCAGTTGGGCCTTGGCTGGGGTCATTTAGGGGAGCTAATAATGCACCAGGGCTTCCTCCAGCAGTTCTCGCTGATACTGGCGGCAAGTAGCCGGTGTTAAGCTTATCTGCTCCACATACCGCCGCGATTGCGGTTAATATAACCTGTAAAGGAGTTGGATATATATTAGATGGCTACGAAGTACAAATGTAGTTTGTTTTATAGGTAACTGGATAGATAACGAATACGATCTGCTGACGATATCGTAATTGTAGTAAAGAAAGACTGAATGAACGACGCAAAGACTTTTCAATGTAGGTAGCTAATACTCACGAGATAACATTATAATAATATCTATGGGTATATATATTAATATTATATTAATTAAATTGAAGCATCTGGCTGTGTTTCAAAATAGTTGTATTGTCTTTTGTCCGTCTGTGGTCACTGGTACGGCTGAACTGATAACGGGACCCTTTCTGGAAGTTAGAGAGACATTTTTATACCGAAATTCCTAAAGAATCGGAATTAACATGGAAAAAGTCTCCCATGCAAACGAAGTCACGGCAAAGCTAGTCTATCTAATAATAAAACTCAAAAATGTCCAAACATTTTTCCAGAGAACAAGGATATCATTCTTTGTAAAATACAAAACAAGGTAAGTGTCGTCAGGAGTCCAGCCGTTTTCGAGTTAGTGATAGCATCAGGCATAAAAAAAACAACATTTATGTGGTCTTGAGCCAAAATCGACACGTTAAAAAATACTTCAAAATGTCAAGTTTTAAGATTTACTATCTTATAGACAGGATGCGCTAATCGAGAAAAATGTAGCTTTGAGCTAGAGGTCAAAAGTTCACATGTTGTAATAAAATGTAAATGAGGTAACAAATACAGTCCTGTTTTTCTACTTTTTTACAACTTAGATATTTGTCAATATGGACTACAAGCTTGGCGGTACAAGCTTTGTATCCTTAATTAGTATGTCTGGTCGTGTTGCAACCACACAATATATCAAATATGATAATAATGAACTTTCAGAAAAAATCTTGTGAACGACTTTAAATGAATTAGAAAAATTTGGATAGAGGAACTAAATATACTGATATATACTTTGCAAATATTTGATATCGTTTAGGTATATTATGTATTATAAATCAATTGCTGTTCGTTAGTCTTGGTAAAACACGAAAACGGTTGGACTGATTATGATCTCACTCATACAAGGAAGATTGAAAGGTCAGAAGGGCGACTTCTGCCAGGTCAGCAAGTTGGTTAAAAATAACACTTTTGCATGTCTTTTTTGGTAATATAAACTATGAGGCCGGTGTTTCCTAGCTGACTAAATTATAATTTGAATACTTTGGCGTAACGGGGTAATACTGTAATAACGATTTTGTCAAATACGTTTATTACTTCAGTAAAACCGCTGGCTGGGCTATATGTATAGCCCGACGCATCGTATTTTGAGTGACAGTGGATTCATATCCACCCTCTGGCCCCTGGAACCACCTATATAGGTAGCCAGGGTTCTGGCAATATTCTAACGAGATAACGCGGCCACGATGGAACGCTAGGGCCACTGAAAAAGTAGGTTGGATTTTTTGTCAGTAGAAGTCTGACACTCCCTTTGACTTCACCCGCAGCAGGATTCATTTGATAACTTTAGCACACAGAAAAATATAACAAAGGGCTTTAATACAGGTGACAGTAGGAATTACGGTGACCCTTACATACAATAACTGCTTTACATCAAATTGTTTCTATTCTACATAGATGACATTATTATAATTTATATAATGTCTAGCAACAACTATTTTGAAACTCTTAAACAATTGTTTCGAACAGAAGCATATGTAAATTCCATAAATTTGAGCCTTTTTCACAATCCTTATCGATTATAGATAGATAGAAATATTTAGACACATAAATCTTTTATTGAACAACTAATATGAAGGTTTTTGAACTCTAAATATTTCTTTTTGAATTCCATTTTGTTAGTCGATTCGTCCCTCCATGTTACAAATTCTCAAATCTCCCCTGATGGTAAGCGATAGATGAGGTCTACGATGGGATGAGTGAGCCCAGAAGATGCCTATTTACTCTTGCTTTAAAGGCTGAAAGGAATTTTTGATACATTCGTTATTTTTATTATTTTGAAATTTAACCATTACTCTGCTATTATAAATCTGAGCCTGTTTTGAGCAAGATCAGTGTGAGATATTTTATATAAAAAATTAACTTAATTTAATAGGCAAATTAAAAGATACACTGCCACTAATTTAGCACAATATTATTATAGTTTAATAAAATTTTTGCATATTTTAATACCTACAACTTATGAGTAGTAAGCTAACTTCGATTCTTAATACCTGTTATTAAATGCTTTGTTAATAATATACTTCTTATATCATAATAGATTTTTTTAGAATTAGTCTTAATAAGTCGTATACATTAATTACGTCTGCTTGTTTATTATTTTTATACTTCTAAATCCCTGAAACGATTTTGATATGTTTTGTTAAAGAAATGGGTAGAAGTTATAGGATGTTCAATGAAAATAAAATAAAAATTTAAAAATGCTAACTAGAGAGAATATAAATGTTTTTCATTGGAGTTCTTTGTTATCAGATTAAAAATAATTTACAATAGAGTCATTATTTTCAGCAACAACCTGTAGGTCTCAAAATAAAGAGTAAATAGATATTTTCTAGGCAAGTATGTGCCATCATTGACCGTAACCATAATAAAAATACGAAAACCAGAATTAATCGTTTTAGCCCAATAAAGTAATATATTAATTATATTTGCAAAGAATAATTTATAAACATAATTATTCTTTGCAAATATAATTAATCCATTACATTATCGGTCTAAGAACAATCACGGCAAATGGTGCGACAATTCAAACGTAACGGCTACGATAATCGGAGCGGCTTTTACAGTAAAAATATGGAGTATACTAATATTAAAAACTTAATCCAAAGTTTTGCAGAAAAATAGGATGGAGGTTTACGTCGCAAAATTGTTTTTTTTTTTTTGTTTTCTTATATCAATAAAGTAATAAGATAGAAATTATCATGAAAAAAAAATGTTCCAAGAAATTAAGAAACCGAACTTCATGACAATATAGCAAAGAGATGTAACACCTGATGTCATCGAGGATGCAAAAAAAAACAACACCAAAACATTGCCGCAGAAAATTTTTAAATTCGAAATCCAATAGCGACAACTCTCTTGCGCAATATTAAGTCACTTATTCACACCACAATAACACAAAAGAAAGTATTACCCAAATCATTATCCTTTATCCCTCTCTGAGGGATGTGTATCCGCAGCGGAACCCACTTAAACTGGTGGCACAATAAAGCAACTTTTGCTTTTTATAGCGTTTGAAAAGTCTTCTAAAAAACGTGCTCATATGATTCTGCACACATAATTTTGACACACTACTTAGATTCGAGGAACTCTTCTGCCAATGTCATAGAGATTAAATTTGCTTAACATAGATTTTAAGGCTGGCTTGAATAAAATTGTGAGGATGCGCTAAGTTCCAAGTTCAAATGGCGAAGAATTTTGTGGTTTATGCGCCTAAATGATTGTTTTAATTTCACACAGATCATAAACATATTTTATACTGGGACGTTTGCAGTATTATTTAATAGTAGCTTGTATTAATAGGGATTTTTATGAGTTTGCCTTTCAAAATG